>JALMQS010000189.1:1559275-2075297 GCA_024734495.1 Forficula auricularia
TGCTGCCACGTATTGCTAATTTCATTTCAATCAGCGGAAAGGTGGAAAAAATCGTGGACGAAAAAAACGATAACACACATACATACATCCATCCATCCATCCCCACGCACTTCCAAAAAAAATGGCACTTTTGGCCTCTCGGCGAGATCCCAGGTAATTTTTGGCAAAACCGTCACGTGCTAAAATTCAATCTCATTGAATACTTCAATTTGTGACCTTAATTGAGTCCATGGGTTCCGTAGTCTTTACCTGAGGACCCTTTGAAGTCGCGCTTGCCGCGAGAGCGATTCCAATATCTTTCTCCCATGCTTCGCATTGATAAGTAAAAATTAACAGTGAAATCAAAGATTTAAGTATCTTTTTGAGTGTCCCAAAGATCTAAGTATCTTTTTGAGAGTCTCAAGCTTAGTTAGCGCTTGGGTTCGATTCTAAGGGGACGAACCTCTCTGATACGCAATGTAAAAATATTTTCTCTAAAATCTGACGACATTGGTCCTTAAAAGTTAAATTCATTTATTAATATTATAGGTCTGGGTTGATTTTTGAAATAATTTCCATCTTTTTTCAAAAAAAGACACCTCAAAAAGATACTTAAATCTTTGCTTTCGTCTTCAAAATCGATCGGGTCCCTCATTGAAAACTTTATTTCAGCTTTAGCAGGAATTTTCAGTATTTCTTTGAGTTGAAGGGAGTGAGAAGAATCTTTAGCTATAATACTTATATATGTTGCATGTCAGAGAGAGATTTGTTCGGGGTTTGGCTAACGGCCCGGCAAGCTTAGTTAGCGCTTGGGTTCGATTCCTAAGGGGACGAACCTCTCTGATATGCAATGTAAAAATATTTTTTCTAAAATCTATGATTGGTCCTTAAAAGTTAAATTCATTTATTAAAAAATTAAATTCAATAAAGAAACGTGATGAGTGAAAGCTATACAATAGGTAAGTAGATATTAAAATTTTCGATTAAGCCGAAAAATAAAATTTCCTTTTAGGCATTAATTTCATTTATTTATTTTCTTATTTATTTGTTATGAGTAGGACTCAATTTATAGGAACTAAAAATCTTTAAAATAAGCAGGCAACTAAGCACTAAAAATAACTAAAATAGACACTTAAAAAGATATTTTAAGTTAAGATAGGCACTTAATTTCAAATAAACCATTTCGGATGGTGTTAAATTTTCCTCTTTTCCACTACTATATCCTCCTAAATTCCTGGCTATTCTTCCATTATTGTCCAACCAGGATTTCGCTTCAGTATTTTGTCCATTTTTTGATTGAGATTGAAGGCAATAGGACCAGATGCTTTTTTGATATTTTCTTGAAATCTCTGGAATATTTTTATGGACTCTATCAAAGAGAGATTTCTTGCTTCTAATGCTGTAATGGTTACAGATAGATTGTTAAAATTACACTTTATATATGCTAAATCAGCCTCAAGACTAATAGACAGATAAAAAACATTCTTATACCCTCCCTTATAGATAAAGCATCATCTTCATTGATTGTTTCTATGACCTAAATTAATAAATAAATAGAATTAGAGAACAATATTTAAAAAAGAAAATTTGCAACGAAATTTTCTCTGGAGAGAGACGGACTGGTAGAAATTTTAATTGAAAGTAATGGAAGGCAGCCCAGAGGTAGTGAGGAAAGAAAAAATTAACACATATAAAATAAGGTGTAATTTATTGGAATCCTTCCTCCTTTCCTTTCAAACCGACGTTTCGGAGGATTTTTCCTCCTTCTTCAGGGTTTCAAAGGGTCAATGAATGAAACAAACAAAATGTTTCCTTCTTCTCTCCACAGTAGTGTTCAAAAACTTTCTTCATTTGTAACAAAAGGCATAGAAAGACAAAAATTTTTGTCTTTCTATGCCTTTTGTTACAAATGAAGAAAGTTTTTGAACACTACTGTGGAGAGAAGAAGGAAACATTTTGTTTGTTTCATTCATTGACCCTTTGAAACCCTGAAGAAGGAGGGAAAATCCTCCGAAACGTCGGTTTGAAAGGAAAGGAGGAAGGATTCCAATAAATTACACCTTATTTTATATGTGTTAATTTTTTCTTTCCTCACTACCTCTGGGCTGCCTTCCATTACTTTCAATTTAAAAAAATAATTTTCAAATGTACCTTTTGAATTTCATCCAAATGGTGAGCATAATATAAAGCTGCTTGGATCCAGGTTTCTCACCTTGATAATTTTTTTTGAATATTTAATTAATAATTCAAAAAAACTTTTAAATTTAAAAAATGTATAGTAAAAAATGAAAATTGCCAATTTTAGTTAAAATATGCAGTAAAAAAGACATAAACACCCAGAATAGGGCAACATAGGCATTATAGACACTAACAAATGCCTCTTATTTTAAATTGAAAGTTTTATTTTTTTTTGCCGAGAGTAGACTGATGAAAAGGGCAAAGCCCTCGAAACTATAGTCTCGTTATAAATAAATAAAATTTATAATTCGAGCATAAGACACGCTCTTTTATTGCCTCTTATTTTATTCAGAATTTCATGAAACGCATAGATATCATATAGGGCTAAATTTTAAGCCATAAATAAAAAAAAGGCAAATAGGGCGAAATCCAAGTCCTAATTATGAGCTTAAGACATATGCTCCTTTAACATTTTTTACTTGAAATAATCTCCTCAATAATTTCCAACAGTTTTTTTTTCAAATGAATATAATAAAGGATATAGAAGACTAGATAAAATAAAAAATAGTTAAAAAAGGGAAGAACTCCAAATCTCAGGGATAGATAGTGTCAGGGATAAATATGGCACAAAACAAAAATTGAATTGACCACCTCGAAAGGATGGAAGACTCAAGACTCCCAAAATATGCCCTGAAATATAAACCCAAAGAAAAAAGAAGTCGCGGACGCCCTAGAGGACCTTGTCAGAATAATTAATGTCTTAGCCGGAACAGGTCTAACGGCCTAACCGTTACTGCAAATGATGATGATGATGAATATAATAATTATATTCGATAAAAAGTGTAAGCTTTTTCAAGACACAGTATGCTGTCCGTAAATATATATATATTTTTGGCACTTTACTCTGGGCCTATGAATAAAAAATTTCCCCAAATTGAAAAATATGATTTAAATCTCAAAAAAATCATATTATATGAAAATTCAATGAAATAGAGAGATAATACTGAAGTTTCTTTGAGTACAATATTCGTTAACTACCATTAATAAGCATTTCGTATGATAGTATACGACGAAAAAATTTCATTTTAATCATGAATTTTATCAACCATTTAAAAAGCAACATAGCAATAACAGATAATTATGCAAAAAGAAATGATCATTGATCACCGATCCAAAAACAAGCAACGTAACATTTTGCATAGCATAGTGCTTCATTTTTAACCGACTTCAAAAAAGGAGGAGGTTCTCTATTCGACTGAATTTTTTTTTTTTTTTTTTTTTTGTGCCTATGTTACCTCATATCTCCGCCAATTGTCAACCGATTTTGAAAATTTTTTTTGCATTGGGTCCAGTCTAGCTTCCGATTGGTCCCATTTTTTTCGATTTTTTTTCATAGGTATTAGACCTTTTTTATTAGGTTTGTTAAGACCTAACCTCTTTGTTTATGAACCGATTTCGATGGTTCTTTTTTTATCCGAAAGGGGGTGTCTTAGGGATGGTGTCATATTAATTTGGTCAAGTTCTGATGATATAATCACTATTAATAACATCACTAAAAAGAGAAAAATAAAAATTTTTAAGAAAAAATAAAAACCGACTTCAAAAAATTAAATGCAACAAATAAAAATACACTAAAAGGTATAAAATAATTATTATCTTATTTAGTTACAACTAAACGACGAAATATTAACACGAAATTACTTTTTGAATTCGGTACCAAACAAACTATACCTATAAGCAAGCATATCCTCCAAACGTACTAAGTAAGATCCGTCGAGTGCGATTCATAAAAGGTATATGTTTGGCACCGACTTCAAAAAGTAATTTCGTGTTAATAGTTTGTCGTTTAGTTGTAACTAAATAAGATAATAATTATTTTATACCTTTTAGTGTATTTTATTTGTTGCATTTAATTTTTTGAAGTCGGTTTTTATTTTTTTCTTATGGTAATTATATTAGGATTGAAGCTTCCCGCATGGCAAGGAAGTCGGCTCATAATATCAATCATAGCATAGAAAATGTTTAATTTGACTTGATAAAATTTTTGAAATCACACTCCAGTCCATTAATTATACATTCTGTCAATTTCAAAAATTCCCTCAGTATTTATTTATTTCATTCAATTCAGGTGGCTGCGCTGTTGTTGTAATGGGAGAATAATGTTAAATAAAGATCATGCAATGAATGAACAAATAAACAAAACAAAAATTTCACAAGCCCCCACTAGAATTAAAATCATTTAAATCAATCTTTCAAAAGTGATTCGGAATTTGTGGGAAAGTCGAGGATCAATCTTGAATTTGCTTTCCTCAGTATTTGACTATCTTTATTTTTTTATAAATTTTTCTTAGATCTTTAATGAAATTGAGAGTTAAGGCTTAATTATATACATATTCGAAGTTCATGCACATTTCTCCTCAAGGTGCCTTGCACTTATGTTAAATACACACCTAGACAGAGCTAAAGATTTAATTCAAGGTTTGATGCAAATTTTGATAATTTTATTAAAAAATAAAACCGACTAATCAAATGCAAAATTAAATACAAAAATAAAAATAAAATAAAATACTCTAAAAGGTATAAAATAATAATCTAATTTAGTTACAATTAAACGACGAAATATTTACATGAAATCAGTTTTTGAAGTCGGTGCCAAACATATACATTTTATGAATCAAACTCGACGGATTTTACTTAGTACGATTGGCGGATACGCTCGCTTATATAGTTTGTTTAGCACCGACTTCAAAAAGTGATTTCATGTAAATATTTCGTCGTTCAGTTGTAACTAAATTAGATTATTATTTTATACCTTTTAATGTATTTTATTTTATTTTTTGAGTTTTATTATTTTATTTGTTGCATTTAATTTTTTTGAAGTCGGTTTTATTTTTTTTTATAAAAATTATTTTTATTTTTCTCTTTTAGTGATGTTATTAATAGTGACTTAATATAATACCTTGCATGCATCTCGTAAGAGAATGAATCAGAAAATGATAATACAATTAAATTCATAAATGTATAAATTCTCTAGAAACGTTTGCCGGTTTTAAATGAACGTTTTAAGATTGATTTTTTTATAAAAGATTTTATTTATTATAATTTCGATTATTTGCCCATAAGAATTGGATATTTACGTTAATTCGTCATTGATCATTTCATCAGAACTTGACCAAATTAATATGGCATCACCCCTAGGGTACCCTCTTTCCAATATAAAAAGAATCATCGAAATCGGTTCATAAACAGAGAAGTTATGCCTAAACAAACATAGCAAAAAAGGTCCAATACCAATGAAAAAAAAAACGGGACCAAAATATGAAACTAGACTGAACCTAATGCAAAAAAAATCATCAAAATCGGTTCACAATTGGCGAAGATATCAGGTAACATACACAAAAAAAAAAATCAGTCGAATTGAGAACCTCCTCCTTTTTTGAAGTCGGTTAAAAATTAGAGAAATTTTCAAGGTTTTGTTGTTTATAAATTAAAACACATAATATCTATATTACGATAGATTTAGATAGTTTATTATTTTTCCATAAAGCAACTATTTTTCATATATTCAAATTTTAAATTGATAAAAGGAGAATTTCCCCTGAAAAGTCTTTAATTTTTATTAAACGTTTTCCGATTGTTTTTATAAAGAATTTTGTTTAATTTGCTTAATAATCCAATCAAATGTTTATTTTCAATCACATAATATCCTATACCAATATTGAATTCAAAGAACTTTTACGTGTTTAGAAATGTCTGAAATGGAGAGAAAAGATTTTTCA
This sequence comes from Forficula auricularia, assembly GCA_024734495.1. Classification (NCBI taxonomy): domain Eukaryota; kingdom Metazoa; phylum Arthropoda; class Insecta; order Dermaptera; family Forficulidae; genus Forficula; species Forficula auricularia. The sequence goes on from JALMQS010000189.1 coordinate 1,565,212, forward strand.
TTTGTATGTCTAGTTCAGGTATTCGCGATAACTCGAAAACAGAAAGCTTCGCCCGCTGAGTGTACCGAATAACAGAAAGAAAATTTGAAGAAAAAGTAAAATCAGAAAATTTAATAGAAGGCTGTCCAGGAATAAATAAAAATATTATTTCCAATAAAAAATATATTTATTGGAAGGTTTTCTTTTTAGTTTTTGAACCGACATTTCGGAGGATCTTCCCACCTTCTTCAGGATTCAAAGGGTCAATGAAGGAAGTATCTAGTAATTTTCCTTCTTGCTCCTTTTTCAGTGTTGTATGTTGTATTTAGTTATTAAAAATTTAATTTTTTCTAGTCTAGATTATTTGTAAAGTGTGGCAAATTTTTTATAAGGTTTATTATAAAATGTGTGGTATAAAATTTTTACCAATATGGCATATAATTCTAGATTAAATTGATATTCAGTTATAATTTATTTAAATAAATTGGAATTTTTTTCTATTATCTAGGCATTTGTTGATATTTATTTGTGATTCTTATTTTAATAATAATATTCGAAATTACTTAAAATATAAATCTGCACCTTAGTGGAAAAATGTATTAAGTTTCAAAATATATATTTTATAGGAGAGCAAAAATAAAAGTTTTTTTGCTCTACAAACGACGTGGATTAATACTGTTCATAAAATGTTATTTTCTTCATTTTAAGTCCAAACGTCCAAATTTTAAAATTAAAACGTATACTCTTTCTTATTCTGCTAATACACCTGATCTTAATACTTTATTTCTTAATCATATCCGAACTCATTTTGTTGATTATTGTATAATTTACACTGACGGATCTAAAAGCTCTGACATGAATTTGGTTGGATCTGCTTTTATGTGCCCGCAAAGGAATACCTTTTTTGGGATTAATGTTCTTTTCCAGCGCTGTCTCGATATAAATCAAGATGTTTTTTTTTTTTTTTTTTTTTTTAATGATATTGATGTGAGAAGGAGATACACCAGAAGGTGGATCCCCTAAAGGCCTGTATGGGCTGGCCCCTCCATCGTGAAAAGAACAGAGTAGAAGGAAAAGAAGCCGGGATCACGGGCCAATCTCAGAAACTTAGATACAATTCAATATCCAATTTACTAAGGTTTTAAAGGCTTCGAGCAGTGGTAAATTCTCCGAGCGATAAATTCGATTAAATTTATCTCCCACTTATGTGTATGCATGTTACATAGATTTTGAGAAAGCCTTCGACAAAGTAAAACATGATAAGTTGTACCGGCTACTCGTCAACAGGAACATTGACTCGTGCGACTTGAGAATAATTAGTGACTTATATTGGGGACAAAGAGCTAATACAAGGGTGGAAAATCAATCAACAGAGGAAATGGAGATTCGTCGTGGTGTGAGACAGGGATGCATCCTGTCGCCACTTCTATTTAACCTTTACAGCGAGGCTATTTTTAGGGAAACCTTGGAAGATGAACCAGTGGGGATCGTTGTAGGTGGGGAAGTGATTAATAATATGAGGTATGCGGATGACACTGTCCTGTTGACGGTCAATCTTGAAGACACGCAACTCCTTTTAGAAAAATTAAAAAATCAATTTGATGAATACGGTCTAAAAATTAATTTAAAAAAGACCAAGTTGATGGTTGTTACAAAGTCTCCACAAAATCTAAACCATGGGAACGTAATGATAGCGAACACCACGATAGAGAATGTGCAGACGGATAAATATCTGGGAACTTGGATAGAACAATCGGGTGACCAAACAAGAGAGATAAGGACGAAAATAGAGATAGCAAGATCAACATTTATAAAAATGAAAAAATTATTCACTAACCGAGATATCAACATGGAACTTAGGATGAGGATGCTACGCTGTTACGTTTTTTCCACGCTTTTGTATGGAGTCGAAGCATGGACTCTAAAGAAAAACCACATGGACAAACTACAGGCTTTTGAGATGTGGTGCTACCGCAGAATATGGCGTATTCCCTGGACCGATAGGGTCACTAATGTTGAGGTCCTAAATCGGATGCAGAAGGAATGCGAGATCATTGACACCATAAAAAAGAGAAAGCTTCAATACCTGGGTCATATATTGAGAGGACAGAAATACAGATTTCTCCAACTGATAGTTCAGGAAAAGATTGATGGAAGGAGGAACATTGGCAGGCCCCGCGTGTCCTGGCTTAAAAATCTAAGGGATTGGTTTGATTGCAGCAATGTACAACTGTTCCGAGCTGCGGTCAACAAGGTCCGGATCGCTATGATGATAGCAAACCTCCGATAGGAGATGCACTACATGAAGAAGAAAGGAATACCAGTAAAACTTTTAAAATTCCGAAAGAAGCTTCAATATTTACGGCTGAATGTCTCGCAATATGGGAATCTATAAAATTCTTTCAACAAGAAAACTTTGAGAATAAATGCCTCATTTGTACAGATTCCCTCAGCATCATACATTCGATAAATGGTTTTCCAAAAAACAAAAATTCATCATACCTTATACTAAATATAGTAAATGAAATATTGGAGTGCCATTATATGAATAAGGAGATAGCGCTACTCTGGATCTCAAGTCACTCGGGTATTAGGAATAATGAAATAGTGGATAAGCTAGCCTATTTAGCTTCACTCCAAGGCCAATCACTTAAAATAGAATTGCCGATAAAAGACATAAAAGTCATATTAAAAACTGAAACAAATACAGAATGGCAGTCCTTCTGGAAGAATACAGCTCTAAATAAAGGCAAGCATCTATACAACATACAGCCTAATATACCAAAAAGACCATGGTTTGATGACATCAAGTTGTTCAGAAAAATAACTGTTCAACTAATTAGGCTGAGAATAGGCCATGCTACTACCCCAGCTCATATGCACAGAATAGGTCTTCGAGAGAATCCTTTTGTTCTTGTGATCGATCCACGATTGGGGATATCAACCACTTTTACTTGGGATGCCCAAACAATGTCAACAAAATTGAACGCTTTTATACAACAATCCAATGAAAAGTAGAACTTCCAACAAATATGACAATTCTTCTTTCTTATTTAAACCGAAATGATGACTTAAGTCGATATATTGTTAGATAGGTACATAATTTCTTTAGGAAAAATTAATTAATTATATTTATTCTTATTTAACATAATTGTGATTAATTGCATAAACAGTAGAAATGTAATTTGAAAAAAATACTTAAAATAATGTATGTTTCAAATTTCAATTTAGCTTATGTACCTAATTAACATTATTATATATATAAATTTTTGTAAAAATATGTATTTTATGTATCACTGACCAAATGTTCTAACGGACAAGGTCAATTTTAAATAAATAAAAAAAATCCAAACATCGTATAATAATTAGATCAGTGAATTGAGTACGATCAAGGTGAATCAAAAAAACGGAAAATTGAAATTTTGGACTTGATAGACTTTTGCCGTACGGAAATAATATTTATTAATTTTTTATATAGTTCCAAAATCTTTGAAATTAACTATGATAAAATACACGGTTCATTAAATAATTGTTTGTTTGTGTAATTTGTTTAAATAAATTATTTAAGCGCATAACAAATATATAATTAATCAATAGTTTCATTAAAAATTACGTATAGATACCTACTTAGGTATTTTTTTGAAAAATAAAAAAGTTATATTCAATCAAAAATTGAAAATTAAAACACTATGTGAACTTGGACCCCTACTTAGACACCGTACTCCTATTAGAAAATGTAAAAAAGTTTTAAATGAATGAAAAAATAAGCTGACGTGTTCTGATGTGGCCATCCACTTGACTTTACCATACAGCCTGGCCCCTCACTTACATTAATATTTAATAAAATTATTTATAGTCATGTAGGGTAGGGGGGTTAGTTTTTGCATTTTTAGACTCCTAGGGGCACACTGATTATGTATACAAAATTTGGTTGAGTTTTGTAAATGGCTAAGATTTTTATTTTTTGACCCCTCTCCCCCATTTTGAGCGGTTAGTTTTTGCATTTTTAGACTTCTGGGGAACCACTGATTATGTATACAAAATTTGGGAGAGTTTGATAAATGGCCAAGATTTTGATTTTTTGCCCCCCCCCCTCCCCCATTTTGGGCGGTTAGGTTTTGCATTTTTAGACTTCTGGGGGTCCACTGATTATGTATACAAAATTTGGTTGAGTTTGCTCAAACGACCTAGATTTTTGATTTTTAACCCCCTTCGACCCCCTTTAATTTTGGGTTGATATGCACCAAAATCTAATCAGCTCTTAATCTCAATGAACCAAAACTACGTGTGAAATTTGGTTTCGATATTCACACTAGTTTTTGAGCTAGCTCGTACACAAATTTGGTAACGCACAGACTAACTAACAGACATTTTGACAAAACAATTATTATCTCACAAAATATAATTTTTTTCGATGTTTACTTATTAGAGCTTTTTTGTAGAGGAGAATTCCATGGTTTAGCTCAATTTTTTTAATCAAAATAGTTTCAGCCGTTTTTGAGATATTTTGAAAAAAGATGGAAAAAAAAACACTTTTTTCATGCACGATAACAATACTTGACCATATCCTGTATGGTAAAGTAAAAAATGTGTTTTATTTCTCAATGTGTGAATAATTCTTAAAATTCCATTGATACCTCAAGGGAGAAATTCTCTCAAAAGGTTTAGATTATCATACGTTTTTGATTTGTCATTGAATGAAGAAGAACTTATTATTTCTTTATCAGCAGACAGAAATGCTTAAATTTCACCGAATACTTTTTTAAATGGCTTCAAAAAGCTTTCCCAGCTCTGTCAAAAAAAGCTTTAATGATTTTACTTCAATTAACAACATCGGATTTATGTGAATTTGGCTTTTCAACGTTAACAAATTAAAATCTAAAAAGAGATCAAAACAGCATGAACTTGTCTTTTTTGCGACTCAGCCTCAAAATTAATGATATAAGAATAAATACAATATGTTAATAAAAATTTGTTCTTAAATCAAAATTATTATTTAAACATTTAGGTATATAATATGTAATTATGCAAACACATTATTACTAAAATTGTGATTATACTGCATGTATCTATAGTAGTAAGCTAATTTAAAGTACAATTTTATTAGATCCATAGTGTTCGGCCAAATTTTTAAATCATTAAAAGTGCTCCGCGAAGGGAAAAATTGGGAATCACTGGGTCAGAGAATCGATCATGCTTGATAAGATTTAATATTCAATCTCTTATTATATTACTCTTCTTTCTCGCTTTAGAATTTCATCCAGGGTGGTAAGAGAATAATTAGTAGAATTAGTAGTCCGGAAACATGGAATCACTCCAGCCCTTTATAATATAAATAATTTATCATCTCAATTAATAAATAACAAACTAGACAAAATTGATAAAATAAATAGATCTGGTGTATACAAATTAAATTGCAACGATTGCGATGCAATTTATATTGGACAAACTGGACGATCTTTCGAAAAACGGCATAAAGAACACGTAGCTTCCCACAGACAATTAATAAGAAATCAACCCACAAATCCAGATTCCACTTCCGCATTTGCTAATCATCTATATTCTTTAGATCACTCACCTTCACCTACTAATCCCACCCCTATTCATTTCGAAAGAAAAGGATTAAGATTGGATCTTCTTGAATCCACGGAAATAAAATATGCCTTGTCGAACGATGAAAATATTATCAATAATCAACTTGATGTAAAACAAAACATAATAATTGACCTATTAATAACAAAGGCAAAAATTTATTCCCAGCTTAGAGACATAAGTCAATGAACTTCTAACTTTTCTTTTATTTATCCACACCTATATCAATAAACCTGAAATTTTCACTTAACGATAGCCTAAGAGAAATTGTCCTTTAAAATAATTGAAACATTCTTTCCCTCTGTTCAATAAACATATATATAACCTGGCATTCAATAAGTTGAATTAGTTATTTTCTGTACTCCCTGAAGATGGGTTGATAGCCCGAAATATATATATATTGAAAAAGAAAATTTTTTACATCTTTTAATTTTTTAATTTTTTAATTTTAATGTGAAACAAGTGACCAAGAATCCTTAACTCATAGTAAATCAATATTAAATATAATATTTATTTACTCTTATCTTTATGGTAAGAGAATGCTTGGAGGCTTCTCCTCACGTTTGAGCAAAATATCGAAGAATAATTTTTATTTCGAATCTTAAGTGATATTTTTCAAAATTCAATTATTTATCTACTTTACTTTCTCTAGGTCAGTGGTTCTCAACCTTTTATTGCCCATCTCCCCTTTCTGGAGGTTGACTAACACCTATCGCCCCCTTTTATTTTCATTGTATGTCTAATTTTAATTTGAAGTAAAGTGTAAATAATAAAGCAGTTTTATTATTTTAAACAACCAAAGCAGTTTTATCCGGTCATTCTTAAATAAAATAGAAAAAAATTTAAATGTACATTTTTTACAGATTTTTTTTAAGAACAAAGAAGTGAAAAAATGAACTAAGATTATTAACGTATATTTAAAAAACAGGAGTACATGTTTTCATTTTTAAATTGGAATCTAGAAAAATTAAGAAAGTTGACAGTTAAAATTTGAAAAAATATTTGAAAGTTTGAAAACTTTGTTATTGTTTTATTGTACAGTACTATTTTAATTTTCCCCCTTTGAATACTCATCCCCCCAAATCGCCCCCCTGATAACCCAAATCGCTCACTTGTGGGCGATCGCCCCAGGTTGGGAACCACTGGTCTAGGTTAAGCTCTTCATTTTTCTCTAGACAATATAATTCCAATAACATATATTTTCTATGTTACAGATGCATCATTCTTTTATCCCGAGTGTCGTCGGTATTTTGGCTGCCATAGCTGCATGTCTTCTAGTATTTACGGTAATTTCGAATTTGCTACATTTCTTTTGACGTGACAACGTCTTATAATTCGATGGAGCCGGCTGGCTGCACGCACGAAAAAACATGACTCATGCGGCGTTACCTCGCTCTGAGGCGTTCCATTTAAGGCTTGAAGTGCAAGCGAGAGCGCGGAACGAGCGACAAAGATTGAGGCGGGCTTTTTAAAAGCTACAGTTACAAAAAATTTAATGATGTTTCCAAATTTTAAATTTTAAATTTAAGATTTATGAACAATAATTTAATCACAGTTTATTCTTATAATAAATTATTCAAAATTATTACTTTTTTACAACAAATTACAATTAAATTTGCAAAAATAATTAAGTAACTAATTGAACAACAACTTTTATTCAGTTTACTTGCTGAAAGAAATAATGTCAATACAAAATTTATTATTATAAAATAATAAAATCAAAAATTAATTTTTAACAGTAGAGTAGAAATTTAAACAATAAATTTTATTCAAGTATTTTGTAAATTTAAAATGATTTTCTGAACGAAGAATTTTATGAAAAAAATCGGTTGTCTGTAAAGTCGGTTTACTGACGGTAGTTGAACGTGACAACGTCATAAGAAAATACCATTCCATCAGTATTTTCTTATGATGTTGTCACGTTCAACTATCGTCAGTAAACCGACTTTACAGACAACCGATTTTTAATAAAAAAATTTCTCTGGCCCGATTTCACCTACTAAACTTAAGCTAGCATAAAATTAACTTCCGACTAATTTTTAACTTAAATTTTACTTCAACAATGATACTACGGAGAAAAGTATCACTCAGCATTTATTTTTATTTAAATAAGTCCAATTGATGATTTTCCCCTAAGTATCATTAATGACGAAGAACAGTTTATCTTTAAAGATTGGTCGGAGGATAATTTAAATGCTATCGAGAGGCTGATTTGTTTATTAAGTTGGAATATAATGCTGGGATTGTTGTCTTCTCACTCAGTGATAAATGATTATTTATTTATTAATTGTAATTATCATAATTTTGTTTTATGATAAATGATTCTCTCTTTGTGAATCCAAAACAAACAGGCTATTCTTAAGTTTACTTTTTCACTGTTTATTCTTTGGTAATCAAATAAATTCTTACTTCACACAGCATTGTTATAAATTAAATGATAAATGAACTTGTTGAAGTAATAAGAAACTTGCTCTAGGGTAATAAAATTAAGAAATAAAAAAAATACATTTCTTTTCAGAACATGAATTGTTCTTGTACTTTATGCGATTTAGAAGGTAATCAGAGTAACCTAATGGATGAGTTTCTTTAATTTCTTAATAGAGTCGTATAAATAAACGTATATATATATATATATATATATATCACACGGTTTTCTTTTTGTCAATCTTGAATTACAAATCAACATTTTAATCTAAATTATATAAAATAATAAAAAATAAATGAAAAATCAATAGTAGTACAATAAGTACTTTGATATTATCGAGCTATATGTCGATAGCTTCCTACACCCTTTCGCTCGATCAATTTTCCCTTCTCTTCGGTAATGCAAGGGTCTTACGAGATCCATAGTGGCTGCATCTTCCTGATACTCCCTTCTTGCATTCGATTCAATTTTTTTTTTTATTTATCTAATGTCACCGGGAACAAAGCCCATTTAGACAGCACTTAAGTGTTAGTAGGGTTAGTGAGGGAGCCGAGTTTTTAGCCGGTAGAAATTTTTATTTGCCAGCCAGGATCGAACCCCCGTCCTTCCACTCCAACATCGTCATATCGATCGATGTCGAAGCAGAGGCCAGTGCGTTAGCCGACTGGGCCAACCCGATTCCCATTCGATTCAATTAAAAAATAAAGAAAGAAAGAAATAAAATAAAGAAAAAAAAGTGTTAGCTTGACAATTTAGATAATTTGATCAAACTAAGGCTAGGCACACACAGTCGATTTTCAGTCGTGCGATAGTTTAGTTTAATGTAGGTGAATACACAACACAACTGCAGATTAACTCGATTATTTAATCAAAAGCGATCAAAAAAAAATCGAGCTCAGTTAGGCTAGCTAAGCACATGCAGCGCCGTAACTAGACAGGTGCAACAGGTGTACCCGCACAGGGCCCAGAGATTTAGGGGGCCCTAAAACGAAATTGTTAATTGAATTTTCTTTACAAATTTGTTTTACAAAAATTTTATTCGAGATTTTAAAACACAAATTAAAATTTGAAGCATCGATATTAGTAGACGATTTAAAAACTGCAACACCACTTGAAATTTTACAAGGTCTACATGACTTTGGATTAATTGAATCCGGGTCTGAATCATTTTTTTGGGTGGGGGGGGGGTGAGTTATGGAGAACTGTGAAGTTTCAACTGATCTGAATTGAGTAAAGAGAATTTGGATTTTATATTCATTGAAATTTTATGGGGAATTTTAGACTTAATTGATAAGTTTTTATTTTACCGAGAGTAGCATAGTTGTTGATTTAAAAAGAGAAACATAAAGGTTGCCCTCTGCTTGATGCAAATAAACATAGACACTTTATTTAAAATTAAAAAAAAACTGATGATGAGGTCCAAGCCCTGGAAACTAGTCTCAAACAAATAAATTATTAATTATTATTATTATTTGTTGCGTTTGGACCCTTGGGATCACGCAAAGCTTGATGTTTCTTTCTGGTTGGACCTTCCACGCCTCTATCATTTTCCGGAACGTGTTATCGAGTTCCATGGTCAGGCTATGTAATTTTTCCTGGCCGGATGAGTGTGTTGATGTTAAAGGTGCCCCAGGTATGTATGGATTTTTGGCGTTATTCTTCCATTGTTTCTTCCTTGACTTCGTGATGGATTGGTTATCACCTGGGGTAAACAAATAAATAATATATATATACATATATTTATTTTTGATATATATGTTTATTTGCATCAAGCAGAGGACAACCTCTTTAGGAATTTTAGTCAGCAAACTTATTTGATTAGAGCCAAATTTAACCCTTATTTTTTGAGTTATAAATACCAACATATGATTCATTGAGAATTCCTAAGTTTCAGAACAATGCAATGATTGAGCTCGTTTTAATTAGGATGTCTCAGAACCCTTACAATTTCTATTAAGGCTTTATGGATCAGTTGTTTTGGAGACCTTGATGATAGGAAGTTGATCGCATTAATGGTGGAACGAATTTTTTCCTCTGCTTCTCGAATGACATTCCGGATCTCTCTCTCTTAATTACCACCTCGGACATCTTGAATATTCACTAATTAATTTTTGTAATCGGCTACCATGAAGGTTACTCTGCTAAAAGTGATTTGTAACAAACTTCATTTGCATTGAATATATGCCCCACATTTGCATCTCACTCTTTCCCTCGAAACCCTCTTTCGTCTGCGCACTAATCACCTCTAAACAATTTTATGATTTAATGAGAATTTCTGTTAGGATATTGCATTAAATACTTAAGGATTAGCAAGAAACAAAGTATTCATTCATTTATTTATACTTTCATGGTGAAGCACAGGCGAAAAGATACACTCAGACATAGGGGATTGCTAAGGGATATTTTAAGCGATGGAGAATTATAGGAAAGAAAAGTATTGGAGTATTTTCAGCAGATCATGAAATATACATAGTATATGAGATGTGGGACTTTATGAGAACTGAAAGATGGGAAAGAACCGAGTGGAAGAGAGTTTGGTTGCATCAAACCAGTCTTAGAACTGTATACTACATTAAAATAATGATTATGATTCTGGATTTAGGCTTGAAGAAAGACAAAAAAGGGAGATCGGTCTTGAAGGGCTTGAAAAACTTGATCGTTCAGGATTTGGTGATCAGTAACTTTTAAGGAGTTAGGTGTTGGTTCTAGGTGAAACATTTTAATATAATAATAAAACTTGAACAAGATGCAAGGTAGGTTTAACAAAAAAAGAAATAAAACAAAATTGAGATTTGAATTCGATATATTTCGGTGGTGAGCCCATCATCATCAGTAGTCAAAGAAAACTCAATTTTGTTTTATTTCTTTTTTTGTGAAACCTACCTCGCATCTTGCTCAAGTTTTATTATTTGGTGATCAGTTTGATGAACGGAGAATTCTCCCAGGGTTAGTCCACTAATGATGGAATAAATAAAATTGGTTAGTATTTTTAAGCTTATACTCGAACTTTTCAAATTCTGATTCTCTTTTCAAGTGCTAATAATTATTGGCGAAAATCAACAACTGCTAGAGGGAACAAAAACATTTTTACCCATAAGAATGTTTTCTAGCCATCAGCCAATTTACGATATTATATTATTTTTTTAAAGGGATCAGATTTTAGACAGTTGTCGCGAGTCGGATTCGAGCCAGAGTAAAAATCTAAAAAGTGATCAAAATAATAAAATACATTTTTTTGCAACGAAATTTTCTCTGGAGAGAGATGGACTGGTAGAAACTTTAATTGAATGTAATGGAAGGCAGCCCATAGGTAGTGAGGAACGAAACATTAACACATATCAAATAAGGTGTAATTTATTGGAATCCATCCTCCTTTCCTTTCAAACCGACGTTTCGGAGGATTTTTCCCTCCTTCAGGGTTTCAAAGGGTCAATGAATAAAACATTTTATTTGTTCTGGGCTGCCTCTTCCATTACATTCAAATAAAATACATTGTTGTAAATATGGACATGGGAAGGGAGTGTTTGTTGGTCGAAGCTCAAATTATTGTAAAAATAATAAATATTATTCCTCGTTAAGAAACGCCCCTGTTGCCAAATAGATATTAGGGGATGATTTTACATAGAAATATGAATTCTATATTATTCTAATGATATCAGTTCTTTTTTCAAAACACTTTACTGATATTTTTTTTAAATAAACCGAAAGCTCTACAATGTTTTGAATGTACGTATTTTTCTAATTGGCTTATCCCTGATAATCTGACCTTAAAAAAATTCTATATATCTTGAAGAGATGACAAACACTCCTATCCTGGATTTTTGCAAATAGATCAAGTCAACTCTGCGGCAGTGATCTGTTAAACTCAACATTGTTGATATGTACTTCTATTTACAATCAATCAAACAATTTTTAATTTTACTAAAGTTGGTCTGGCCCCAAAAAATTCAATTAATTCTACGTAAATCCTATTCCTAAAATTTATGTTAGAATAAGCTTAGATTAATTAAAGATTCTTCTGAAATTGATGATCATACAAGCAAGATAAGGGAAGAGATGCAAAAGTGGCTTCATCAATTGCTGAATCGATTTTCTTGTCCACTGCTCCTTGGCTCATTTCCGGTCATATTGCAATTTCGGATTGCAGTAACCCATTATTGGACGGGGGACCAGTAGACAAATAGAAGACAATGAAGGAGAGGTTTCCTCTTCTTTTAACCTGGCAAATGCACTCGACCCCACCCAAGTCGGTTTGCCAATCCCGATAAATTGCAGTCTCGTTCAAAGGCCGTTAACAAAACATTAAAAAGACATATATGTAATATACCTATATCAATAATTCAATTAACTATTGCAAATACTGCTTTTATAATTTGAACAGAAAGGGACTATAATAAAATGAAATAAAATAATAATATACTGTAATGATAAATATATAGGTACAAGGTGTCTCGTATCACAACGTTAAAACGTGAACCCTAGGGATAGGTCAGTTTATGACGATCCAGAACCTAAAAATTTTTATAATAGTTTTCGAGTTATAGGCATTTTTTTTGAAAATGGTGAAAATCTTTCCCTTCCCTAAATAATGAGATGCTGTGGCTACAAGTATTTTATTATTTTAATTTTTGTTACTCTATCTATTTTATTGTTAATTAATCATCATTCAGAACATAGCCAGGAATAATGGATATAACATTTCGACTATCAACAAAATTTATAATAAAATCAAACGTAAATTCACCATTTCACACTTACACTCATTAGAATCAGGAACTGAAAAATATATAGAAGAATACCCTTCATTTCTAATCATCTGACATCTCCATTAGCTTATACCCTTAGATCACATGGAATCACTCCTGCTTTATACAACAACAACAATTTAGACTCCCAATTAATTAACAATAAAATAGACAAAATTGATAAATTAGACAAATCAGGAGTGTATAAATTCACTTGTCAAGATTGTGATGCTTTTTATATTGGGCAGACAGGTCGCGCTTTCAAAATACGTTACTCTGAGCATGTAAGAGCTCTTAATCGTCTCAATAAATCAGATAACATTAATTTAGATTCGACCTCAGCCTTCGCAATTCTCTTACATGAATCCAACCATTCAACCTCTAATAATAACCCTATCCCCATTCATTTCGAAAGAAAAGGCCTTAAATTGGATCTCTTGGAATCCACCGAAATAAAAATAGCCCTCTCTAATAATTAAAATATTTTAAATAATCAATTGGAAGTGTATAAAAATACAATTATTGATTATATGTTATAATAAATTAAATAAACATTCCTTCCATTGTTCGCACATTGAATATACTAGGGTAATTGTACTCTCTCATGTACCTTTCAAGTTGTACCTTCTCAGGTACTTGTCCATTCGTTATTATAATAGCACGTATAGATTCCTTTCAGCCAGTTCAAATCTCAATAGAAAATATTAATTCTTAGAACAACTTCTCCTCTTCCCCTACTTTCCCCTCACCACATACAGTTAAATTTTTTTTTAAAAATTGTTACTTGTAAAACTATTTTTCCAAAATATAATCAGTTTTCTTAGACTCCTGATGATGGGCTAACCCCCGAAATATATCGAATTCAAAACTCAATTTTGTTTTATTTCTTTTTTTGTGAAACCTACCTCGTATCTTACTCAAGTTTTATTATTATATTAAAATGTTTCACCTAGAACCAACAGCGAACTCCTTAAAAGTTATTGAATTTAATTTTATTAAGGAAACAAATCAAAGATTTTAGTAGAAATATTTTTACATTGAATATCAGAGGGTTTCGTCCACTTGGGAATCGAACCCAAGCGCTAACTAGCTTTCTGGGCCGTGTAAAAATACTAAAATCTTTGATTTGATTCATTAATAAAATTAAATTCACTTCGTAATATTATATAATCGGGTTGATTTTTGAAAAATTCCATCTTTTTCAAAAAAGTAACTCAAAAAAGATGCTTAAATCTTTATACTAAAATATTTATTGTTATTACAGAAAATTTTGAAGTTTATTTAAACATATTCTGATTGACAAAGAGAAACAAAGAGGTTGTATCGAGATGATATATATATGTGTGTATGTTTATTTGCATCAAGCAGAGGACAACCTCTTTGTTTCTCTTTGTGAATCAACAACTCTGCTACTCTCGGCAAAACAAAAACTTTTCAATTAAATATTCTGATTGTTTCATTTTATATGTATAACATTTCTGGCAAAATTAATTAGTTTCTTTCTTCCAATTTTAATTTAATTGTCTTAAATAATTATGTCTATGACAAATTTTCTTGGTGAGAATATGATTCCGCAAGAATTATTAATTTTAAATAAAACAGCTAATAATTAATGGGAAATAAATAATGTAAAGCGAATTCTTTCAAGCTCTCGTCAGAATGGGAATATGATAAAACAAATATTTGGAGTTCAAGTTGCGATAATAATTTTAATTATATGAAATATAGTGTCTGATGTAACGACGCGAAATACGAAGCTTGATGGAAAAGTTCTCTCTTGTAAGAGAGAGATGGAAGGGAAGAAGTGGCGGATAAACAAAGGACAACTTGCCCAAGGAGTTAATTGAGAGCCCATGCGAATCAGGGGGGCTGTCAATCCAGTTTGCACACCACACGCATTGCTAATTAGAAGGAAATTATATAAGAGAGTCAACCTAAAGAAACAATTGAAAGTAGGCTGGTTATGAGTTACAATTATTTTATTTGTTTAATTTACAGATTATAAAAAATAAACCGGCCAAGTGCGGATCGAACCATCTCCCAAGGGTTCTGCACCTTATACTTAATAATATTTGAGATATTAATTTATTTGTAATTGATAAAAAGAAATTAGTGAAATTTTTAAAAAATTTCAAGCTGTTTCTATACGGCAACATTTACACAAATTATCTAAAAATGGTTTTTCGGCTTTCTCATATCGTTATTTTAAAGCAAAATACATTTTTAAAAATTAAGCATAATTTTATTTAAATAAATATTTACTAAGATATCTCATACTTCTTTATGATTTAAAAATATTTTTACTTTAAACAATGCAAAGCATGAGTAAAGTATTGTAATCGGTCTCGTGGCAAGCGCAACTTCAAAGGGTCCTCAGGTAAAGACTACAGAACCCATGGTCTCAATTAAAGTCACAACTTGTTGTATTCATTTAGGTTGAATTTTAGCACGTGAGGGGTTTGCCAAAAATTACATGGGGTTTCGTCCAGAGGCCAAAAAGTGCGATTTTTTCAAGAAGTGCAAGCGGATGGATGGATATTTTCGTTATTTTCGCACACGATTTTTTCCACACCGTACAACTGATTGAAATTAAATTAAAAACCTAGAATTAATTTAATAAAATAAAGCGCTGATTAGTTTTTGGTACATGTCGGCCCACAAACATTAGTATTTTAGTACTTTTTTAGTTTTTTCTAAATATTTTGAAAATTACTAAACCAATTTTGATGAAATTTAATATTGTATTAAATATCTTGAGGAATTGGAGAGAAAGAGATTAGAGCCTTTCGAAATGTGGTGCTACAGAAGAATGATGAATATCAAATGGATGGATAAAATTACAAATGAAGAAGTTCTTGGAAGAATCGGAGAAATAAGAACCTTGTGGAAGAGTCTGAAGAAGAGAAGAAGTCAGATGATGGGGCACACACTGAGACATGGGGGACTGCTTAGGGATATCTTGGAGGGGGAGATGTGGAAAGAAAAGAGGAAGGGGAAGACCCAGATTAGAATATTTCAATCAAATAATTGGGATATGGGATGCCAGACATTTAGAGAGGTCAAACAGCTGGCGGGGGACAGAGTCGAGTGGAGACGGATTGTTGCATCAGACCAGTCTTAGGACTGTATACTCAATGATGATGATGAAGTGGAGGGATTGGGAAAGTATTGTAATCAGTCTCACGGCAAGCGCAACTTCAAGGGGTCCTCAGATAAAGACTACGAAACCCATGGACTCAATTAAAGTCACAACTTGTTGTATTCATTTAGGTTGAATTTTAGCACGTGACGGTTTTGACAAAAATTACATGGGGTCTCGTCGAGAGGCCAAAAAGTGCGATTTTTTCATTTGGTGCGTGCGGATGGATGGATGGATGTAATTGTTTTTTCGGTCCACGATTTTTTCCATACCGTTGTACCAATTAAGCTTGAGTTGTTTGCCATAAAAGGATTTAGTTTAGTCCTTTTGATTTTAAGTCGATTCTTCCACGTTTTCAGTAGAGGTTGCCATTAGTAGTCAAAACATCAAAAATGGAATGCAATAAGGTTATTCCTCTAGTATGAAATAAGAATCGATTGTTATTTTTTATTTTAAGTCGATTCCTCCATGTCTTCAGCAATGGTTACCAATAATAATCAAAACGTCAAAAATTCAATGTAGAATTGTTATTTCTCAAGTATTAGATGAGAATCGATGGCTATTTTTGATTTTAACTAGATTCCTCCATGTCTTCAGCAATGGTTACCAATAATAACCGAAACGTTTAAAATCCAATGTAGAATGGTTATTCCTCGAGTATTACATGAGAATCGATCTCTATTTTTGAATTTATATCAATAGGGTCTGCAAATAGCAAGTGATATCTGATTAATAATAAAAAAATAAATATATCAATATTTCAAATGACTTTGGAAAGTTTAGCAACGATCCGTTGCAGTTTATTTTTATAAATATTAAATAATAATACAATTTTTCTAATGAATTTCTAAATATTTTTTTTCTTTATAATATATCCATTTTTTTTTTTATCTTGAATCCAGCGAGACAAGTAGAATCCATTCAGTGAAGGATTGGATGTCGCAACTTTAAAAGATTGAGTCTTCAGATATATACCATTTAACAATAATAACGGAAATTCAAATGAAAACTTCATATTCGTCGAATTTCCGGTGTACATCAGTGATATATGACGTATTTCCGGTCACCTCGCTAAGATTAATTTCTCCACTTATCCTAAATCTTCTTCTCGTTATCGTTAACGATAAAATGTATTATATTCTTGGTAAATATTTACGAAATGCATTTAATGGTGCAGGATTACAAAAGAGCCGAGTTAGAAGGGAAAATTATTTGAAGATTTATTATTTTTACAATAAATATAGATATCTTAACTATTATTTTTTTAAATAGACAGCATTCTTATTTTATCCATAGTAAAACATGGATAAAGTATTGTAAACGGTCTCGTGCTAAGCTTTACTTCAAAGAGTCCTCAAGTAAAGACTACGAGACCCATAGTCTCAATCAAAGTCACAAATTGTAGTATTCATTGAGGTTGAATTTTTGAACCCGACGGTTTTTCCAAAAATTACATGGGGTCTCGTCTAGAGCCCAGAAAGTGTGATTTTGCATTTAGTCCGTGAGCCTGAATGTATGGATTCTTTTTTTCGTCAACGATTTTTTTTACAACCAATTGAAATTTAATTGAAAACCTACCATTACTTTAACAAAATGAAACGCTGATTTGTTTTTGGTACATATCGGCCCACAAACAATAGTACCTACTTTATTTCAATACTTTTTGAGTTTTTTCTAAATATCTTGAAAATGGCTTAACCAATTGTGATCGAATTAAATATTCTATTTAAATGCCTCGAGGACCTCAAAAAAAGCAATATAAAGATTTTAGGAAAATTACATTTTAAAATACATTACTCTACAGTAATACAGTGCTTTTTTTTTAATTCTTGAAAATGTATATATTTGGTCGGTCCCTTCTAAAAAAATTGCTTACTGTTATTTTTTAGGTTCTTTTTAAACGAGCTTTTCGTGCGTGCTTTCGGCACGCTTTCTAAGCTCGGCCCTCCGGGCTTGTGCCCTAGCGGGCGGCGTCTCCGGTCCAAAAATTCTATTCCTCTTAAAAACCACACTCCAAATGTATACCTGTAAACTCCCGAAAATACAGTCTCTTAAAAGTTTCGCCTCATTTTCGTCCTGACACAGCTACAGAAATGAGAATCTAGATATAAATCTGGGAGTATTTCTTATTTCATAATCTACAGCATTGTGATATTTTTTGTGTGGAAATATGTAGATTTATTTAAATAAGTGGGATCGTGTGAGGAGGAGAATTATATTATATCATTTTTACTTTATCCAATGCAAAGCATGGGTAAAGTATTGTAATCGCTCTCGGGGCAAGCGTGGCTTCAAAGGGTCCTCAGGTAAAGACTACGGAACCCATGGACTCAATTAAAGTCACAAATTGTAGTATTCAATTAGGTTGAATTTTAGCACGTGACGGTTTTGCCAAAAATTACATGGGGTCTCGTCGAGAGGCCAAAAAGGGCGATTTTTTCATTTAGTGCGTGCGTATGGATGTATGTATGGATGTATGTATGGATGTATGTATGTATGTTATCGTTTTTTTGGCCCACGATTTTTTCCACACCGTTGCACCGATTGAAATGAAATTGAAAACCTACCATTAGTTTAACAAAATGAAGCGCTGATTAGTTTTTGGTACATATCGACCCACAAACATTAGTACTTTATTTCAGTACTTTTTTAGTTTTTTCTAAATATCTTGAAAATGACTTAACCAATTTTGATGAAATTTAATATCCTAATTAAGTACCTTGGGGACCACAAAAAAAGGATAAATAAAGTTTTTAGTAAAATTATATTTTAAAGTACTTTACTCTAGAGTAAGAGAGTACTTTTTTAATTTTTTAAATTCTTTAAAATTTATTCATTTGAACCTTTTAATATAGCTCATTTAGCCTTGCTTAAATAAGAATGGATAGGCTTCTCTCTGTGAAATGCTAAAAATTTGGGAGGAAATTTTATAAGTAACCATAGCAACTGCGTTGTTTTCTTATCCCTTACCTTTGCAGAAGACATAGAGGAATCGACTTTAAACCAAAAATAGCGATTGATTCTCATCAAATACTTGAGGAATAACCATTCTATATTGGATTTTTGACGTTTCGGTTTTTATTGGTGACCATTTCTGAAGACATAGAGGAATCGACTTTAAACCAAAAATAGCGATTAGGAGGAGAATTATATTATATCATTTTTTTTTTAAATTTGGGATCGATAATCGATATAGGGCTCCGAATATTTAAAAGAGATCAGGTGTTGTTTGAATGACAGGCTGCTCCAGTATTGCCATGAGAAACTCGGGCGTGCGCTCTTTCTGTGTGCAAAGAAAAGCAAATTGAATATTTAATTTTTGAGTAGTGAGGGGGGCGGGGAGGAGGAATAATTATCAATATATTTAATGTTTCTTAATTTAAAATCAATTGGAGTCTTTCATTTCAAAATTCGAGTCCAAATTACGATTATATTTCAAATTTGCAGCAAATATGCCGACGTCATAGGCTTTTAGCTTCTACAATGTAGAACTAATTGTGATTAAACTAATAGACATCTGCTTAAAGTATTTAGAAGAAATGTAAAAACAAAAAAAACTTTTTTTGAGGGACAAACAAAAATGAGTAGAAAATAAAAAGTATTACACAATTTTTAGTATGGTACAGTATAAAGGATCTATTAACAATATCATCCTGTGATGTTTTGCTGGTGGAGTTATCAATCAAACGAGCAATGTAATAAGATATTATACTGATAAGAATTAAAAATGTTTCGAAACCTAATTTTGGAATCGTTTTCAAATGCTTTTGCAGTCATTTCCAGGGTGAAAAATGAAATGACTTTACAAGAACTTGAAAATGATCAAAATTAGTTTTCAAAACGTTATGCATTCAAGTCAGAACATCTCATCAGCCAAAACAACTTTTTTGATAAATATCACAACTAATTTTTATTTTGACGACAACTATAATCTATAAAGATATGGTACTCCAATAATTGTGTAACCCCTGAATTTGAAAATTCGAAAAAATTATCGAAAATAGCTTAGTCAGAGTATTTTTAACAAATTTATAAAAGGGGCGATATGGACAGATGAAAAAAATAATCCTCGATATTTGAGTTTCACTCGCACTTAACAGTGTTTTTCATTTAAAAAAATGCATAAAATATTGAAGCATTTGAAAATAAAAACTTTTTTTTCTAAGTGGATGTTGATGAAGCAGTCCAAAAAAGAAGAAGATAATTTACACTATCTTTTTATTCATAAAACCGACGTTTCGGAGGCTATTCCCTCCTTCTTCAGGGTCTTGAAAAGTCAGTGAAGGAAATCCAATGCGGCATTCTCTCTGTCTCCTCTTTCCAGTGGCAGTAACAATAATATATTGTATTTCATTCTCAGCAGAATTATAATGTAATAATTATTGTTACTGCCACTGAAAGAGGAGACAGAGGGAATGCCGCATTGGATTTCCTTCACTGACTTTTCAAAACCCTGAAGAAGGAGGGAATAGCCTCCGAAACGTCGGGTTTATGAATAAAAAGATAGTGTAAATTATCTTCTTCTTTTTTTGGACTGCCTCATCAATATCCACTTAATTCACTTATCAGTCCGTCTCCAAAAATTACTCCAATCTTTTTTTTATAATTTAGGACATATACAAAACCTTCAATTTTATGGCCCCGTGAGAATTTTTGGTCAGCGTGAACTTGCTTAAGTACTTTAGACCTGGGGATTGGCAAGAAATAAATTTGATCAGTATTTTTTCGAGACAAACAAACGATTATCTTATAATTTATAATTTCAAGGATGATTTAAATTTATTGCATAATATGGATAATAAATTTGTTTCAAAAAGAAAGAAATGTTCGTGAAATAACTCAGGAAACAAGGTCGTGGGAAAATTAAGCTCAGGCCCTTTACCTCCGGCAACCGAATTGACAGACTTGGGAATCGAATGCCTACCCTACAAATCCAAACAACAAATACAATTATTATATTGAATAATAATTGAAAAATATACTATCGGAATAATACATATAATTAAAATATCTATGTGTGTTAATCACACCAAATGTATTTACCATACACCTAACCCTGGTCTAATATATAATTATATATTTTCATTACTTTATAAATATATATTTTACAAAAAATTAAATATCAAGGCCGTATCTTAGTAGATTTGATTTATGTCAGAAATCGAACCCAAGTAACAAATTGTTGCGACACACTATTGGTTTTGGTTGCAACCCTTCTTGACCAGAGAAAGGTTGGCGATTTGTAGTTTTATCTCGAAGATATGATCCCCGTGACTGGTCTTGGTAACGCGCCCAAGCGATTCGGCCTGTTTAAGCCCTGGTGCTGGTTTGAAGAGAGGAGAGAAGGGTGTATTTTAAAAGAAAGAGATTATTTCATATTGGTTTTTTATTCATCTCTTAACTCCAAGTTAACAACTGACTGACCACCCCAACTGGGCTTCAGATTCGAACTGTCCTCTCTCAACTGCAAATTAGAACTAACCCCAACTCTCTGACTATCTCAAAAACCTGCCTGTCATCTCTGGGAGTTTCCACAAGAAATATTCCCGATTCGTCAATTTCCTAATGAGTAGGAGTACATCTTAATCATTGACCACTCCCTTTTTTAAGGGAGGGACTTCCAAACCACGTGACCTTTCTTGGGAAATTTCCATTTCTGGAAATTTAATCCTTAGATATTTCTCACGGTAAAATGACATTTATAAATCAACATCTGGAGCCAAAAGGCATTGACAATTATTTACGACTTGCTTTAAGAGCCATTTCATATTTATTGACAGGAAGCGAATTGCCATTGTCAAAAAGGGGCCTTCGAACATCAAAAGAGAAGCCGATCGACCCTTAAGAATAATTATATTTATATTTCTAAGGAAAATATTGTCGGCTCACAACAAAATAATTAACGGGGCTATTGGTTATCATTTGATGTTTTTCTGGTATATATAGACGAGATAATAAATGGCAAAGTTATAGCTCAACGTTTCCCAAACTATGGACCACGAGTGATCGGGGGTTCGTTATAAAGATGACAAAAATTAAATTGTTGCTTCCGTCTAGCTTCACTTTTGAATGGCCAAAACAGTTTGATAACAGAATATTTGAATGATCAGGAATGGTTGTTGGTTAGTGAGTGTATTAGCCAGATATTTTTTTTTCGAAAATGAACAAATTCAGTACATCCTTACAATGGAAACGGAAGGCACTATTCGATGGTAATAAGAAAATTGGCTCGCTAAAGAAAAAGATAGTGTTCTAAATGGAAAGCTTTAAGAAAATGAATTTGTCATGTGTCAAACTTTTTTGAAGAAAATAAAATGACAATTTAATAAATTGCTTTAAAATTTGGATTCATACTTTCCAAAAGTCACTCGCAATCAATTCCAAAGAATTCTGAGTGGATTCTAGATCCATTTCCAGTAATATCTAAACAAGCAGACTTCACTGCGACCAGAATATTTGACCCTGAGAGCCATGGTTTTGGACCGACATGTCAAGCATCATTTAAAAGTAAACCACTTTGCGGATTTCGGGCTCATTTAGGAGAGAATCTTTCAATAATATCTTCGAAGGAGACAATAAAGAGTGTGTCTTATGCTGGAATTATAAATTTTATTTATTTATAACGAGACTATAGTTTCGAGGGCTTTGCCCTCTTCATCAGTCTATTACAATGTATTGACAGGAATTAATTTATGAATGAAAGCTTAACATATTTCATGTGGTTAGGTTAAGGAATTATACAGGGTGCGCAAGTGCACAAGAGAGGGTGCGCAAGGGGTGCGCAAGTCAAGAATTGAAATTTATACTTGTTTTATTATTTTGGCTGTAGGTGGCTTTCGTGAAGTTTATATTTTAGCAGCTATTTTTAAAATAAAGCTTTCGGGAATTTCAATTTTTCGATTTAAGAATTTTTTTGGTGAATTATTGTACACTTGCGCACCCTGTATAATTTCTTAACCTAACCACATGAAAGATTTTAACCTTTCATTCATAAATTAATTCCTGTGAATACATTGTAATAGACTGATGAAGAGGACAAAGCCCTCGAAACTGCAGTCTCTTTATAAATAAATAAAATTTATAATTCCATCAGAAGACACACTCTTTTATTGTCTCCTTCAATATATAAAAATTCTGCTACTCTCGGCAAAAACTATCAATTTAATAATATCTTCAAAACCAAAATTGATCATTTTGTCTTTTGTTACTATGTGAAACGGCCTTTTCGAGTTACATGTATGAAATCTAAATATAGTGCTCGTTTGGACACAGAAGACGATCTGCGTCTTCAACTGATTTCTCAGAAACCGAACATATGGACTATCTGCTGCAAGAAGCAGGGACATTGTTCATGTTAACTCGGGATATACATGTAAAATTGTAACATTTTTTTCAAAAATATCAGGAATTAATACTTATTAGGTTTACTGGACCCGAATCCAACCTTAATTAAATATTAAATCTCGACTTGAAATCCATATAAATTAGTAAGACAACCACAAAATAGGGCCACAAACATACAAACACAAAGATATGAAAAACATATTTTTGGACTTGAAAGAGACTTGGAACAAAGAATCAGAAATTTTTTCTACACAATTAATGATTTCTTATTATCCCCTATGGTAAAGTAAAAAAAGATCATAGTATCATTTCTAGAAAAAAAAATGTTTAAAATATTTTTATCAATAGTAAAGAAAAATTATACTAAAAAATCCTTAAAATTGAATCTAATTAAATATGTTTGGTGGGGGAGTCGGATAGCTCAGTCAGCTAACGCACTGGCTTCACTTCGGCATCGATCGATTATGACGATGTTGGGGTGGAGGTGCGGGGTTCGATCCTAGCTGGCAAATAAAAATTTCTACCTGCTGAAAACTCGGCTCCTTCACTAACCCTACTAATAATACTTATGTGCTGTCTAAATGGGCTTTGTTCCCGGTGACATTAAATAAATAAAAATATATATATATATATGTTTGCCCTAGGTTGGATCATTTATAAAATAAGAAAAATTAATTTAAGTATCCTAAGGACTTTCATTAGTGAATTGAAAGATATATGGCTCAACCTGAAAAAAATTTCTACCAAAGCCCCAACAAAAAGTTATTCATCTTTTTTAAAAAAAAATTAAATTCAATGTTTAAATCAATGCTTAAAATAATAAAGAATATCTAATTATTTTTTATTATAACTTATTTAAATAAACCACATTATACCTGGCTTGGTATATTTATTTAAACACTAAGGGTCAGTTGTATGTCAGTTGGTAAACTCTTTTTAAACGTTGGCAAAGGGTAAAAGGCTGGGATAGCCAATCAGATGAAAGTGCCTGTCATCTGATTGGCAAAAGGTAAAAAATATGGTCTGGAAATAAATTATAGCAAATCTACATTTATGGCCTCCAGAACTCAAACAAACATAAAATTAAAGGACAACAAATCTTATATAGAATACAATCCAACAGTAACATATTTAGGACAGATAATAAGTTTCAAAGATAAAATGAACAAAGAAATAACAAGAAGAATTAATTTGGGATGGAACAAATACTGGTCACTAAAATTCATTTTAAAAAATGTAAATATTGATTTAATTTCAAAAATAAAAATCTTTAAGCAATGCGTTATTCCTGTTATGTTATATGGTGCTCAGACTTGGACATTAACAGAAAAGACAATTAACAAATTAGAAACAACTCAAAGAGCCATGTTAAGAAGCATCTTATACATAAAAAGAAAAGATAAAATAAAAAACGAATACATTTACAAAAAAACGCAGATAAAAAATATTAAAAATACAATTTTAAAACTAAAATGGAACTGGGCAGGCCATATAATAAGACTCAAAGATGAAAGATGGACCAAAATACTAACGGAATGGTGGCCTATAGAACGAAAAAGGAAAAGAGGAAGACAATTCAAAAGGTGGAACGACGAGTTCAAGAAAATAGCGGGCAATGAGTGGACTAGAATCGCCAAAAGAAGAACAGAATGGAAGAAATTAGGAGAGGCCTATGCCCAAACTGGGCCTGGTACAACTTAAGTTATATTATTTATTTTATTGTAAATACTTATATATATATATAAAAAAAAAAAAATGTAATCAGTACCTATAACTTATACACAAATTATGTATCTTTTAAAGGCTTAAATAAATAAATAAATACAACTGGCCCAAAGAAATGTACACCACTTTTCGATCACAGATGAAGTGGACGTCGAGTATTATAGTAGTAGTAGTAGTAATATAGTAGTAAACAATGCATAATGTGGTTTATTTCCATAAGTTCTAAAAAAACTATTTAACCATGAAAGCTTTGATCAATTTTTAAAATATTTCTTTTTTTCAGAACTGCCAAGATTACCCAACCTACGATTCGGTACCCGCTGGACTGACATTCACCTGTGCTCAACGGCCACCTGGATATTATGCTGATCCTGATACTCAATGCCAAGTATTATTCAAACATCTTTAAACAGATTTTGTTGTTTACTAGAATTACTTTTTTAACTTCAATTACTAAAAGAGTTGTTGATTAATAAAGAGAAATCAATAAGGTTGTCATCTGCTTGGTGCAAATAAACGAATACTAGTATTTATAATTTATTTTTTTTTTTTTTTTTTTTTATAATGATATTGATACAAGAAGAAGTTGCACCAAGAAGGTACAACCTCTGAAGTCCGTGGTGGACCCTTGTAACGTGAAGATAAGGGGAGATTTAGGGATTGGGTAGAAGTCGAAGGTATCTGTGGATGCTGGTCTTGAAAGTTTGAAGGTTATAAGTAGCTGGAAAGACGGTCGGGGGAAGAGAATTCCAGTCTCTAGATGTCATAGGGATAAATGAATTGGCGAATGCGTTTGTTCGATTAGTATCTAGTTTAAGCGCGTAGGGGTGTTGAATTTTAGAAAATCGTGTATTTCGGGCAAATGAGGCCTTTGGTGGGATTATCGATTTTATTTCGTCAGAACAAAAGCCATGGTAATATCTATAAAAAAGGGATAGGGCGGAGACAGATCTACGATGGGCTAGGGAGTCGAGAGTGTCAGTTAATGTAGGATCGCCTATCAGTCTTATAGCTCGCCTCTGAATTGCATCTAAGGTATTAAGAGAATACTTGGAGGCTCCTCTCCACAAATGCGAGCAATATTCAAGACAGGGGCGAATTTGAGCCTTGTATAATATAAGGAGTTGAGTGGGGTGAAAAATCGTTTGGTTCGGAAAAGAAAGCCAAGCTTACATGCTGCAGCTTTTGCTACTGAGATAATATGGTCATTCCAAGAGAGGTCAGAACCTAAGGTGACACCTAACATTGATATTTTATTACGGAATTCCAATGAGCTCGAATCAAAGGAAATGTCCGGAAGGTTCCTATCTGCGCGCCTAGAAATTAGGCAGCACTGTGTTTTGCCAGCATTAAAGTTTACCAAATTGTGAGATCCCCATTTTTTAAGCATGCTTAAATCTGAATTTATTGAGGAGGCTATGTTTGCGCGATTGTCTAGTAAGGATTGAGCGTTGTGGAGGGTGCTATCGTCAGCGTAACAATGTATTGGATTGGAGGGCAGATTTAATAGGTCATTAATATAGATAATAAAGAGTGTGGGAGAGATGACTGAGCCCTGAGGAACTCCAGCATTAGTATTAAAGGACGAGGATGATATTCCGTCAACCTCGACTTTAATAGAGCGGTTTGAGAGAAAGCTCTCAAGCAACTTGCAGAGGCTCGGGGGAAGGCCAAATGCAGGTAATTTGGCAAGAAGATTTTTGTGCCAGACATGATCGAAGGCCTTTGAAATGTCTAAGCCTATTACGAAAGTCTCTTTACCAGTCTCTAGTGCTTTATTCCAAATATGAGTTATTTGTTTGAGACTATAGTTTCGAACGATTGTTGTGTCGAGCTTGCTATAACAACAAAACGAATTTTTCTATATCCAATCGGGTAATTGAAAGCATGAGAAATAATAGATAAAATATTTATATTAAAAGGTCAAACCTTCAAAACTATAGTCTCAAACAAATAAATTATATATATACATATTATTATTTACTATATACACTTATGTATATGTTTATTTGCATTAAGTATATGATAGCCACATTAATTTCTCTTTATAAAGAATGGGTAAATGCGGGGTTTACATTTACTTTAATTTTTTATATGCTTTCTCCAAATTTGAGAAAGATATAGAGAAAAACGAAGGACCGGGTTTATATCTATTGTTTAGCTTAACAACGAGGTTGTAAGACTCGCAGCGAATAGGTTGTAAATCTATTCCACTAAACAATCGATATCAAATTATAGCTTCGATAAGGACGCTAAGTTCTTTCTATAATATATATATACCTGTTCGAACTCTTAAGCTCAAAATTAGTATCTTTAAGGATGGATGTCTATAGGAAAGAAAATGAAAGATAAATTTCTCTTTAACAAAAACTATATTTTTTAATGTAAAATAATGAATGTGTTGATAAAACCAAAAGATAAAATGAAAACAAAGAAAATTAACTTAGATTGTATATATACGTAGATATATATACACTTTATAACTAAATACTTAAACTTTTAGACATATAATATATTTTATTATATGTCTAATTACAAATGAATGGTTTCAGTGGTGGTAAAGGGCAGCCTCTGAATTATCTTGGAGAGATGAATAGGTGTTCTTTTTGTCTCAGAACCAATGATGAATGCTTTTTGATGGTACCTTAGGTGTACCAAAACTGCAGCAGTGTATAAACCTGCAGTATTTTATTTTAGGAACCTTTCAGAGAATTGATTGTACCTTCAAGGCCACTTTTAATGATATGCTTGCTTATTTCAACAAACTAACTTTTATTTAGTTATTAAACTAAATATTTATTGACTATGACGAAAAATATAGTCGAATGAATATACCAGCGTAAAAATGTGGTGCGATATTTATTGAGATGTTGACTCGAAGAAATTTGAAATAAGAAGGATGGCAAAATACGATATCATTTGGAGCCTGGGATCAAAAGGATGCATCTTAGGGTGTTTCTAGGGCACAAAAATCCCTAGCGCCGAGAAACCGAATTGGCGTGGATTTTGAATTTTCTATATGATTACTTATATTTAACCAAAGAAAATGCTTAGTTTTTAAAAAATTCGGTAGAAGAATGTAACAAATACAGGGAATATTCATTCATTGACTTAAGGAAAATAATTAATTCAACTAAAACAAAAAAACACACTAATTGAATATCTTTCTTATTATATTAAACCTGCAATTCTTATAATATAGTATATATAATATCGAATCGGTTTCTCGAAAACGGCTCCAACGATTTGGATGAAATGAACGGGTTAGGGGTTATTGGATTGACATTTCGATCTTTCACGGTCTCATCTTCGGCTAAGTTGTTTTTGATGGTTTTTTGTTAATTTAAATAATTATTCACAGGTGGTTGTCTCGATAAAAATGTATAATTTCATTTTATTCAATTTCCTTTTAATAATTAATTGGTTTTTTAATTTTAAATCCCACAAAAAGATCATTACAAATATTATTATATATAAGAATTTGCCAATTTAATTAATTCAAATTATTTTTCTATAAAATAATTTATTAGAATATCAGTTTTATTCTCTTAAAAAATCCGACAATTCGAAGGATCGTAACTCCTTCCTAAGGATTTAAAAGGGCCAAGGAAAGAACCTCGGTGTATATTAATATTATTTTTAATTGAAATTACATTCACAACTTTGTGGCCAGTGATACTTCTTGATGATAGGCATAGCGGCTGTGAATGTTGCGAAAAATATAAATTAAATTTTATTTTATTTCGGATGTGAATAAAAATCGACCTTTTTACCTAAATTTAAAATTAAAAATAAAATTAATATATCTACTCTTATTAAACGAGCAAAAATTGTTTGTATATTTATATATATTTCAATCATTGTTCTATTTTGAAAACGGCTTTACCGATTTTGATGAAACAAATTCTATTAACAAGTTTTGAGGATGAGAAAGCGATCTGGCTAGGTCTGGACCTCGGCAAATTTAATCTTAATTGATCTTTTCTTAATTAAAGTAATTATTGACAGATGAAAATCTCAATAAAAAAGTTTGTTTACATTTTTTTCAATTATCTTTTATTGATTAATTGGTTTTTTAATTTTAAAACCCAATAATAGGCTATAGCAAATATTAATATATTATATTAAAATTAGGAATTTTTTGTTTGTGATGATGGGAGAGGAGGGATTGGGTAATTAAAACCAATCGACTTGATCGGGAAATAATGGAATTGAAATAATTATCGGAAAAGAGGTTTTTTTATCTAATTAGATTTTTCCTCTTATTAAAAACAAGGACTAAAGATGAATAAGGACACTCGATGGTGGAGAAGTAATCTCCGGAATCGAAGCAAAAAATACAA
Source organism: Forficula auricularia (assembly GCA_024734495.1). NCBI lineage: Eukaryota > Metazoa > Arthropoda > Insecta > Dermaptera > Forficulidae > Forficula > Forficula auricularia. The sequence continues at coordinate 1,594,504 of JALMQS010000189.1, forward strand.
TGTATACATTAATTAATGTAAAATAATTGGTTTAATAATTTTTTGTTTGTTTTTAATTATCAGGTGTCTAAATCATAACAAAACAGGTTTGTTTACAAATAAAGTGGTTCAAGTGGCTTTTTTAAATAACTTGGAAACAAATCTTATTTAATCTTATGTTTTTATTTCAGATCCTATACGATTATTTTTTTCCTATTTATTTTTTATAAAGTTTCATATGAACGAATGTGGGTAAATTGGTGTACGAGTAAACAAATATACACATAATATATAAATTGAAAGTTTTTGCCGAGAGTAGCAGAATTTTTATATATTGAAGGAGACAATAAAAGAGTGTGTCTTCTGCTGGAATTATAAATTTTATTTATTTATAACGAGACTATAGTCTATAACCTTACCACATGAAAAATGTAAAACTTTCATTCATAAATTAATTCCTGTGAATACATTGTAATAGACTGATGAAGAGGGCAAAGCCCTCGAAACTATAGTCTCGTTATAAATAAATAAAATTTATAATTCCAGCAGAAGACACACTCTTTTATTGTCTCCTTCAACATAATATATATGTGGACCATTAGAAAGCTTGAAATGCAGAAACTGGGTGCGGGGTGGGGTGTATGTGGGAGGTGCAGGAGGTGGGATGAAGTTGTGGGGGATCCGGGGGTGGGAGGCTCGGTTGGGGTGGGGGTGCATTGGTGTGGGCGAGGTGTGTGGTTTCGGGAGGGGGGTCAGGGGTTTCCGTGCATCGCTCGGTGGCTCCAGGTACTCGCTTTTAACTGAATAAAAAAATTACCGAGCATCTCTCGGTGTTCCAGGTAATTATAATTAATAAGAAAAATATAAATAGTTGTTAGAAACGTTAGAAGAAAAATAATTTGGGCCGCCTGTTGCTGATCAAATATGCATTCGAAATGAACGCTCTGACTTGCGTGTTGCGTCGTCAGGCGCTCAATATTAAGCCTGGTTTCTGAAGTATTAATAAAATTTTTAACGTGAGCTAAAAATTTGCAGAATTTTTAATTCATTTTTGAAAAAGCAATTAACAATAATTATTTAAAATTAATTAATAATAATTTTTGGATAAATTTAGTAAATATAATTGAACTAAAATTTTTTCAAAATGTTTGCTCCAGGTCTGGCACTGGTGTCTTCCTTCCGGGCAAAAGTTCAGTTTTCTTTGCCCAAATGGAACTGTTTTCAATCAACTGTACCGAGTATGCGACTGGCATTTCAACGTTGACTGCCCCGGTTCACCCAGCCACTACGATATCAACAATGACCTCTACAAAGACAAGGACGGAAACCCCATCTAAATCATTGACCAGCCAAATACGAAAAATGTTTCAATTTTTTATGACCACATCGATTGTCTTCCAAAGGAAAATCAACGTATACAATTAAGAAAATTATAAAAAAGAACAATCGATTCGGAAAAGTCAATTAATGCCAGAAAATAAATAAAATTCGGGAAAAAAATAAAGAAATATATGTATATAGGTATATTTTTTTTATTAAGATTAATCAATTTAGAGAAATCTTTAAATCTAGCCTGAAATAAAATTAATAAATAAAATTTGAAATTGTATGGTATTGTATTGTATAGTAAGTACAATAATATAATTTAATTCAGCGCTTCTTAAACTTTATTCATCCGTGACCCCATTTTGACTGAGAAATTTTTCACGACCCCATATTATTTAGATATATGAGTATGGATTTAGGTTCGAGAGCGCCCTAGGCCCCATCCGATATGGCGACATTTTTGCTTTATAGTAGTAATTAATATAATCAAACATCTAATTTACTAATATTAAAAATAGTTTTTAATTATTTTTTTTTTGGCTTTTCGGCCTTTCTATCCATAAGCCAATTTACGATACTACTTATTTTTTTTTTAATTTGTCTCTACCACGGGTCAGATTTTAGCCGGATGCCTCGAATCGGATTCGAACCCGGGTCCACTTGTTTAGCATGCTATCACGCTACCCCTAGCCTAACCCGACCCCCTAGTTTATTAATTTAGATTTAATAATACTTAAAGGAATCGTAGAGAGTTGGACAATACTTTAAATTAAATTAAATAAGTATTTTGATTAAATATGCCATACGTTTCGTTGCTGTTTTGCAACTTCTTCAGTGGCTCATTTATTAAACTTATTTGTCAGGATTTTTTACTACGAGAAAAAACATTTCAAACAATATTCTTTTTTCTATCACAATTCATTCAATTCATCAACTAACATAAAATATAAACCTTTTAAACAAATTAATTGTTTTTTGTCAAAAAACTAAAAGAATCAAATTGAACAAATAATTTTTTTTTATTTATTTAAAATTTCTTTGTTCAATTTGATTCTTTTAGTTTTTTGACAAAAAACAATTAATTTGTTTAAAAGGTTTATATTTTGTGTTAGTTGATGAATTGAATGAATTGTGATAGAAAAAAGAATATTGTTTGAAATGTTTTTTCTCGTAGTAAAAATCCTGACAAATAAGTTTAATAAATGAGCCACTGAAGAAGTTGCAAAACAGCAACGAAACGTATGGCATATTTAATCAAAATACTTATTTAATTTAATTTAAAGTATTGTCCAACTCCCTACGATTCCTTTAATTATTAATCATGGACACGAATAATGAAATATTTAATAATACATTTCTTAAAATTAAACAATAATTTTTTTATGACTAATCACCTATTACATAAAACTTGTTTATTCTTGCTTTAGCTTCCTCAAAAACACCAATATCTCCTCATAATCAATTTCGTGTATCAATTTTGCTTCAATAGCTAAAGCTGCAGCGCGCAAGCTTGGTCTCCTATTTAAGTCTAGACGCTGTTATACTCCCAGTCAACTTCTTATGCTGTATAAGGCTCAAATTCGTCCCTGTCTCGAATATGGCTCTCATCTGTGGAGGGGTGCATCCAAGCATTCTCTTGCTACACTGGATGCAATTCAGAAGCGAGCAATTAAACTAATAGGAGACCCGGCTCTAACCAACTCTCACTCGACTCCCTGGCTCACCGAAGAACCGTTTCTGCCCTTTCCCTGTACTACAGATACTATCACGGTGTCTGTTCAGTCGAGCTGAAATCAATTATCCCCCCTAATGCCCTCTTTACGAGAAACACGCGGTTTTCTAACGCTCAGCACCCCTTCGCTGTCAAATTGGATAAAAGTCGAACAAGCGCTTTCGCCAACTCTTTTATTCCTATGACCTCCAGAGACTGGAACTCGCTCCCTGCCACCATCTTTTTTTTTTTTTTTTTTTTAATGCAATCGAATGCAAGAAGGGGTGCACCAGTAAAGGTGTAGCCCCTATGGATCTCGAAAGACCCTTGCATTACCGAAGAGAAGGGAAAGTTGATTAAGTGAGAGGGTGTAGACGTAGGTGTCTATGCACCCTGGTTTTGAAGGTTTGAAGATCATAGGTGCTGGGAAAGATAGAGGCTGGGAGAGAGTTCCAGTTCCTTGAAGTCATGGGGATATATGTATTCGCGAATGAAGTGGTCCGGCACTTTTCCAATTTGACCGCAAAAGAGTGTTGGGAGTCGGCAAAACGTGTGCTGCGTGCAAAGTATGCTTTGGGGGGAATTATTGACTTTATCTCATCAGAGCACCTGCCGTGATAGTATCTATAGAAAAGGGAAAGGGCAGAGACATCTCTTCGATGAGCCAACGAGTCGAGGGAGTCGGTGAGGGTAGAATCGTCAATTAGCCTGACGGCTCGTTTCTGAATTGCATCAAGGGTAGCAAGAGAATATTTTGAGGCTCCTCTCCACAGATGAGAGCAGTATTCGAGATAGGGGCGGATTTGGGCCTTGTAGATGGTGAGAAGTTGTGGGGGTTTGTAAAATCGCTTGGACCTGAATAAGAAGCCAATCTTCCTTGCTGCAGATTTCGCCACAGAGGAGATGTGTTCATTCCAAGACAGGTCAGATGCGACAGAGACGCCCAACATGGATAGGCTGTCACACATTTTCAGGGTATTCGAATCGAAGTGAATATCAGGGAAATCTCTATTTTCGCGCCTAGAAATTAGACAACATTGAGTCTTATTTGAATTAAAGTTAACTAAATTTTGAGAGCCCCATTTATTCAGATTGTCTAGGTCGAGAGTAATTGAGGAGGCAATATTGATTCGATTATTCGGGAGAGAGGGTTTGCCGTGTAGAGTGCTATCGTCGGCGTAACTCTTTCCCGCGACTTATAACCTTAAGCTATTTAAGACCCTTATCCACAGATACCTTCGACCTCCGCCCAACCAATAAAATTCTTTCTTCTTCTTTTCACGATGGAGGGGCCAACCGAGGCCTTTAGGGGTTGCACCTTTTTGGTGTAACTCCTTCTCTCATCATTATCATTAAAAAAAAAAAAAAAAAAAATAGACAACAATGCAAGTGCAATAAGTCTCTCGTGGACGATACTTGCACACAAATAGCAAAACTAAGCAAAATCAATTTTTATATTTTAATCGTTCTTTAAATTTTGCAGCCTCTAAAATTTTCTTGCTTCTAAAAATTTGGCGTTCCTAAAATTTTAGCGCCCCTAAAATTTGGCGTTCCTAAAATTTTAGCGCCCCTAAAATTTAGACGCCCTACACCCAGACCCGGGCCCCAAACGTAAATTTATCACTGGATATATAGTAAAAACATCATTTTTACTAGCAAATAATAAATAAATTTATAATGAAGCTAATCTTTATAAACATATCTATTATATTAATTTCATCATTTATTAATACTACATAATTACAATTTTTAAATCTAAATAATAATGAACTTATCTGCCTGTTTCTTACTAAATAAAGAATATCATACAGGCAGGAGTTCATTATTTTCAAAAAATTTTAAATTCGATCTGTATTTTGATTTTATAATCGTCATTGCTGAGAACGTCGCTTCAGAACACACATACATAAATTAATATATATCTAGAATAAAATGGTAATCTCACAAATTATTGGAAATTCAATGACAGAAGTAGGTACCTCCGAATTTACTAAACTTTAATTAAGTGCATTATAATTTTTTTCATTGATCATTGTTGCCCTATGTTTTCCCGACCTCAAAATTCAGTTACGTGACGACCCATACTTTAGGAAGCACTGATTTAATAATCTATTTTACTGTACTTCTATTTTCATTCTATCGAAGAAATTTGGTTGAATTATAGGAGGCTCGTGGTATAAATCTTGTGAGGCAAAACAGTCAAACATCATAGTCATCATAGAGAATAGAGTCCTAAGACTGGTTTGACGCAACCACTGCCACCATTCGACTCTGTCTCGAAATCTTTCACTTTTCTAATAGTCTCACACACCATATATAGCCCAAGAGCCCACGACTGCCAGACCTTCGTTATTTTATAAAAGCTGAAAGTTTTTCTGTGCATGTCCCCTATACAGGTAAGAACGACCAGCGACTATAGAGTTTGGGTTGTGGTTACTTTGGCAGGTAACAGGTAATAAAGGTGTATAAAATAGTACTTTAAATTCGTTAAAGTATAAGCTCAATTTTTTATATTTTCTTCGGGATAACTTTAGAAATCTCGTCATCCATTGCCGGACACTTATGACAGTTGCTACCCCTGCCAGACATCCCTAAACTTTAAGAAACTCAAGCTTGAGTGGTTTGCCATAAAAGAATTTAGTCTTTTTGATTTTAAGTCGATTCTTCCACGTTTTCAGTAGAAGTTGTCATTAATAGTCAAAACAACAAAAATGGAATGCAATAAGGTTATTCCTCTAGTATTAGATAAGAATCGATGGTTATTTTTGATTTTAAGTCGATTCCTCCATGTCTTCACCAATGGTTATCAATAATAACCGAAATGTCAAAAATCTATGTAAAAACCATTAAAACTGTCCGCCTATTGAGGTAACATTTTTTTATAGGTCGCCAAGTAACATATATAAAATTTATCTTTTATATTATAACGAAAGTATAATTATAATTTATTAAAGTTTAGGGGTGTCTGGCAGGGGGTAGCAACTGTCATAAGTGTCCGGCAATGGATGACGAGATTTCTAAAGTTATCCCGAAGAAAATATAAAAAAATTGAGCTTTATACTTTAACGAATTTAAAGTACTATTTTATACACCTTTATTACCTGTTACCTGCCAAAGTAACCACAACCCAAACTCTATAGTCGCTGGTCGTTCTTACCTGTATAGGGGACATGCACAGAAAAACTTTCAGCTTTTATAAAATAACGAAGGTCTGGCAGTCGTGGGCTCTTGATCTAATACCTCCTTCATTATCAACATAAGAATTAATAAGTTTTTTTTTATTTTGACTAGACGCCTAGAGTTAAAGAATTTAGCGTAAAGAATAAATAATAATAAAAAGATTAACTGAAACCAATACAAGTGAATTCCTAATAAGTAATTCTGCCTCACCATTATCTCACGAGCCACCACAAAGTCAGAAGTATTTTTTTCTTTTATTTATTTTTTTTAATAAATTTGAATCTTCTTGACAATTTCATCTTATTTCATTAGTATTATTACTATTGTATTTATTAAAAACAACTCTTGTAAATGTGATACCTTTTATTTTATTTTTATTTTTTTATTATTAAATAAGCTTCTAAAATAGAATACTTTTCTTTAAATAAATATATGTACTTTTTTTATAATACGTATGATTGTTATTTTCAATTAAGTAATATATTTAAAAAAATGTTAAATTCTTCACTTAAAAGTGTACAAATTGAAAAATGTATTTGTAAATTTTGTTTCGTTAAAAATACTTATTGAATGAATGTGGATTAAATATATTAAGATATTATACCAACAATTTAAAAATAAATAAATAAATAGTAAAAAAAGTAATTCATTATATTACATATAAAAACACATTTTTATAATTAAGTTATTTATTTTGTATTTTTTTATAAATAATAAATCATATAAAACCAAATAATTAAATTTTTGTCAACCTGGCAACAAAAAGGGTTCTAGTTATAATATATAGACTTCAAATACTTGTGTATTATACGAGACAAAATTAAGGCAAATCATCGAATGTGTTTTCCCAAAGAAAATTTATAATTTTAAACTTTGTTATTTTTTAATATTTGGTAAGTTTGATTGGAAAAATTTTAAAACGTCGGCTTAGAGTGTAAACCTGCTAACTCCATTTTTTAACATATATGACATTAATATCGTTCGAAAGATAAATAGATGCAGCATCGTCCAAGTAAAACTCCTAATTAAAATTACGATCGAAAGTTGTAGAAAAAAAATGCTAAAAATAGTTTTTTTCCATAACAACAATATTAAATTTTGTTTGTTTTTTTCTCTGCTCTGTAAAATTTCTTTGTTTTGAGTTAGCAGGTTTACTCTCTAAGCCAGGGGTCTTCAACGTTTTACAAATCAAGGGCCAAAATTTTTTTTCTGCACAGCGGGCCGGACCATAGGTATTTTTATAAGGATTTTTTATTGACAATGGTCAGGATGATTAAACAAGTAGATAAGTAGAAAACATTTATTTATTGAGCCAACATCAACAAAAGGGGAAAATAAAAAACAATGCAATTGGTCAATGAGATGTCTGACACTGCTTATTTTTAACCAGTTTATCAATATCTGGTTTAATATTGCTGGTTGCAATCCTCAAACTGTTCTCAAGGTGAACATCGGTGATTCTGGTCCTCGTTTTAGATTTCATGTTTTTCATGCGTGAAAATAACTGCTCACATGATCTCTGATTTTGGGGAAATCTGTAATGGAGACGTATTTCGAATAGAAATCAAGCAAATCAACATCAAATTTATTTTTTAAGGTTGCTCTATCAATTCCATCTGAAATTCTTCCGGAACTTCTTCAACCGAAACGCTGAATGGACGAGCAAATAAATTCAGGTACTTTTCGTCTCTCCGAAAATCAAGGAATCGCAAATGGAATTGTGTTTTCAGATCCTGAAGTGCAGAAATATATTTGTCCATATTCGAAATCTGGAATAATGACAGATGAGGAAAATGCGTGGTAATGTTTCTTTGGAACTGACTGATCCATAGTTCGAGTTTTAATTCAAACGCTTTTAAAAATCAAGTAATTCGTGAACTAGATTATTTTTCCTTGTAATTTCTGATTCATGTCATTGAGTTGTGATGTAATATCGGTAAGAAAACCCAAATCGGCCAGCCATTCTTCATCGCTGAAATGCGGCACAGCTTTATCTTTACTTTGCATAAAATCGGCAATTTCTTTTCGCAAGTCAAAAACTCGTTTTAACATTTTACCTCGGCTCAGGCAACGAACATCGCAGAAATATGTTATGTCACCATATTCAGCATTGATCTTTTTTAAAAATTCCTGAAACTGCCTGTGATTCAAGCCTCGAGATTTAATGAAGTTCACAGTTTTTACTACAATACTCATAACATCTTTGATATTAACAGACTTTGTTATTTCAAAAGACGGATCTTACTTTGTATGTTTGGCGGGTACGCTCGCTTATAGGTATAGTTTGTTTGGCACCGACTTCACAAAGTAATTTCATGTTAATATTTCGTCGTTTAGTTGTAACTAAATAAGATAATTATTTTATACCTTTTAGTCTATTTTATTTTATTTTTGAGTTATTATTAATTTATTTATTTATTTTTATATTAGTTAAAGTTTGCCCACTATGGCCATTTTTTTGAAGTCGGTTTTTATTTTTTTTTCTAAAAATTATTTTTTTGTAGTCGTTATTGAGAGTGCTGTTGGCGGGCCGCAGAAAACATATCGGCGGGCCGCGGGTTGAATACCCTTGCTCTAAGCCGACGATATTTAATCATGATTTGTTATAAAGTTTAAAAAGGACAATCCGTGGATAAACTAGCTCTTGGCTTTAGAATCTGTAGTCGACAGTTCGAATCTGAGTCCTGTAGCAGGCATGGTTATAACGTTTAAAAGAGGTAATAAAATTAACATAAAATCACGTCTATTGCAACATAAAGTAAAGAAAATTTTGAAAAACTTTTTAAAATTCAAAATATAAAATACTAGATAGGTTTCACAAAAATAAAAGATAAGCCGGCTTATACCACGAAATATATATAGAGTCGTGCTAAACAAGCATCTTATCTTTGTTAATAGAGTAAAGAGGTGTGTTATCTTTTATTATTGTGAAACCTACCTAGTAATTTATATTTTAAATTTTAAAAAGTTTCTTAAATTTTTCAAAAACCAATCTGGCACTACGCTTGCCAAATATGGGCAACGGCAAGCGAGTCAAACATAAGTAAAATCCAGAGAATTCAATCCAAAATCCTCAGATCCATCTCCAACGCTCCATGGTTTATGACCAACGAAGCTCTGCACGATGACCTCTTTGTCCCTTCGGTCAGAGAGGTGATCTTCAATGCCCACCAGAAACACATCAAGAAACTGGAAAACCATACAAACACCTCGGCCATCACTCTTCTGGACAATAGCCAAACGATCCGCGGGCTCAAGAAAAACCACACCCTGGACACCCAAGAACGCTTCCAGACCAAAAACTGGAAAAATAAATTCAATTAGGGAAGCCATCAATGTGACTTCTTTTCTTTTTATTCTACTCAATTGTTAACAGATTTACTTATAGCTAAATGTATTTTTTTTATAAGCTGATTGTAAATAAGCATAACAAATAAAAAAAAAAAAAAAATTTCAAAATTTTCTTTACTTTATTTCAAACGTTTCACCAAGAACCCACACCAATACTCCCTTAACAAAATTGAATTGCAACACTTACATCATGATAATATAAATCCATATTAATTTAAACGAGGTGATAACAAAAAGTATATTTTTTCAATTATTTAATAAGTTTCTCCTCCCTCCTCAAAACGAGTGAAAAATAAAAATCAGTAACGCTGGACTAAGCGTATTTCATATCTTTGTTCAAGATTTCATGGTTTAACCAACTTAGGACAATCGTCCCTTTAGATTATCTAAGAAAGATTAATCGAATGTTTTCTACATTTGATTCAATCACGAATCAAATGTAGGGAATTTTTGTCAAATTTTGAGTGAAAATAATATTTGAACTTATATATTTCTAACTTGAAATAATGATCTTAAATAAATTTTTATAATTTTTCTAATTAATATAACAAAGAATAATTGCCATATCAATGAGAATTGTTTTGACCGCGTAATCCGCAGTCCACTTGGTTAGCAGGAAGACACGCTACCGCCTAGCCTATCTGACCCCCCAACTGAAAAGGTTAGTCACGTTTGTGTGTGTTCTTCGATTTTTGACTTTTGAAAAAAATAGATCAAAGAATATGTATTAAATTTTGCGTTAAAAATGGAATAAAGTGCTCCAAGGCACTTGAAATGTTGACTGTGGCATTCGTCGAGTCCACTTTGTCTCAAAAAAGTGTTGATAAGTGGTACAAGCGCTTTACAGAAGGCCGAGAAGATGTTGATGACGATGATTGGAAAACAGTGAAAAAAAGTGTTTTGGAAAATCGTCGAATCACTATTAGGGAAGTTGCAGAGGATGTTGGTATATCAATCGGCTCATGCCATGCAATTTTCTCGAATGTTTTGGGCATGAAACGTGTGGCAGCCAAGTTTGTTCCAAAATTGCTCAGAGCTCTCAGCTCCCGCATCAATGCTTGTTCGTGATTTTTTGGCCAAAAACAACACCTAATCGAAGGAGACAATAAAAGAGTGTGTCTTCTGCTGGAATTATAAATTTTATTTATTTATAACGAGACTATAGTTTCGAGGGCTTTGCCCTCTTCATCAGTCTATTACAATGTAATAGACATTGTAATAGACTGATGAAGGAGGGCAAAGCCCTCAAAACTATAGTCTCGTTATAAATAAATAAAATTTATAATTCCAGCAGAAGACTCACTCTTTTATTGTCTCCTTCAATATATAAAAATTCTGCTACTCTCGGCAAAAACTTTCAATTTAACACCCTAATCATGCATCAACCACCTTATTCACCAGATTTGGCTCCCTGCGACTTTTTCCTATTCCCAAAACTGAAGAGACCAATGAAAGGAAAGCGTTTTGCCACAATTTATGAGATAAAGTCAGAATCGAAGAACGAGCTGATGGCCATACCGAAAAGCGCATTTCAGAAGTGCTTCGAGGATTGGAAGAAGCGCTGGCATAAGTGCATTATATTTAAGGGGATTACTTTGAAGGGGACAAAATGGATATTGATGAATAAATAAATACTTTTCAAAAAAATTCAAACTTCACCTTTTCTTTTGGACAAACCTCGCATGTAGAAAACTTTAATTTGGAGTGATTCTATGTAATTTTATAAAAATAATGATTGGAAAAAACAAGTATCTTTCTTAAAGAGGAAAATAATATTTTTGCATTTTGGAAAATCAATGTTTTTTAATTATATCAAGTAAAAAGTTTTGCAAAATGGTATTTATCTATTATTAAACTTTTTAGTACCCACAATGCCGCCAATTTTACTTTGCATTTCATTTAGTAAAGTTCAGATGGCGCAATAGTCGTGAAATTAGTATTTATTTAATTTTATATAGTATATTTGAGACATTCATTTTTGTTATTCATATTCAATATTAAATTTATTATTTGTTTTTATTATTATATATATTTACCTATATTTCTAAAATAAGAACCAGCAATATGCATGTGTGGATTAGAAATAAAAATTATGTTTTAATTATTTTTTAAGATTTTAAACTTTAAATGAAATCGCTCAAGGGCGAATGAACTAATTTATGCTAGTAGTGTAAAATTTAAATAATGAGTGAAGATAATCGATCCTAAAATACTTGATATTTCTGAATAGTTTTTATTTGTTTTTATAAACCGAGTATGAACCAAATTTAGATCTGTTTCTCTCATAATTTTATGTTAAGGTTTTACGGAATTATAACAGGGAACATACCCAAATATCCTCTAAAACTGAGCTTCAAGTACACAGCCAATTTAAAGAAAATTAAATTAAAAAAATTAATAATAATAAAATTAAAATAATTCTATTAAAAAATACCTCACAATCCATGATTTTTTTTTATTTTCGACCCCACAAAAATTTTACCCACTCCCAAAAATAATCGTTTGATTAAAATTTTAGTGAATTATTTTTTCTCTAAAATGTCAGATAGATAGACAAATTCACATTGTATGAATTCTATAGAGTCCAGTTTTACTTTTGAATGGAACCATAAAAATGTGAAATTTTTTTTAATATCTACACAATCTACATATTTTAATACTATCCAGGAAGATAATCTCGCGACCCAAATGGCCACAATTTCAAGGGTTCCGTTCACATATAAGACGGATCACTACACTGCCTATCTGTTAGTCTGGCCGTCCGTTTGTCTGTCAGATTAAATAAGATACTAATTTCAAAATTACAAGTTGTATGTATTTTTTTCGAAATTATTTTAAAGTAAAAATTCTAATAATTTTTTTATTCAAATTATTATTTGGAGGAGGGTCAAATTTTTTGTGAGCTCGAAAGTAAGAAATAAATACTTTTTTATCATGAAATGAGGTGGGATATTTATTTCTATAGAGATTTTATAAAGTTGAATTGACCGAACTTTTTTTAAATCTAAATCACTTTAAATTTACGCTTTATGAGGAGCTAGAGTGGTCCTTTTTAACCGACTTCAAAAAAGGAGGAGGTTCTCTATTCGATTGAATTTTTTTTTTTTTTTTTTTTTTTTTGTGCCTATGTTACCTCATATCTCCGCCAATTTTCAACCGATTTTGAAATTTTTTTTGCATTGGGTCCAGTCTAGCTTCCGATTGGTCCCATTTTTTTTTCGATTTTTTTTCATAGGTATTAGACCTTTTTTATTAGGTTTGTTTAGGTTTGTTTAGACCTAACCTCTTTGTTTATGAACCGATTTCGATGGTTCTTTTTTTATCCGAAAGGGGGTGTCTTAGGGATGGTGTCATATTAATTTGGTCAAGTTCTGATGATATAATCACTATTAATAACATCACTAAAAAGAGAAAAATAAAAATTTTTAAGAAAAAAATAAAAACCGACTTCAAATAATTATATGCAACAAATATAAAAATACACTAAAAGGTATAAAATAATTATTATCTTATTTAGTTACAACTAAACGACGAAATATTAACACGAAATTACTTTTTGAAGTTGGTGCCAAACATATACCTTTTATGAATCGCACTCGACGGATCTTACTTAGTACGTTTGGCGGGTACGCTCGCTTATAGGTATAGTTTGTTTGGCACCGACTTTAAAAAGTAATTTCGTGTTAATATTTCGTCGTTTAGTTGTAACTAAATAAGATAATAATTATTTTATACCTTTTTAGTGTATTTTTATATTTGTTGCATATAATTTTTTGAAGTCGGTTTTTATTTTTTCTTAAAAATTTTTATGTTGGGTATTTTCGAATTTTTACACTGACAGAGGCTCATATGGTTCGAAAAAAACAATACTTCCCTGAATATATGGAATATAAATGTGAAAGTAAAAAATATCCCCAAGTTCCAAGTCTCTTTCTCAATTTTAACCTGTGCCACACAGCGATGCAAGTTTCCCATTTAAATAATATGGGGTTTTTATGGCATTGAACGATCAATTTTTATTTCGGCCAAAATAATATTTCAAATAATTTGAAACTCTATAAACTTTATCCTTATAATAGTAGCTATCGTTGTGAATTTTTACAGATTTTTAGGCAATATCATTTTGGAGTTACAGCTAGATAAATATCTTAGCGTTATTAAGTTATAGATTCTAAAATTATAATAGCTAAAAATATGTAAAAATTCTGAAGGCTAGCTACTATTATAAGGATAAAGTCTAGAGTTTTAAATTTTTTGAACCATTACTTTGGCCGGAATAAAAAATTGATGATTCAATGCCAAAAATCTCATGTTATTTAGATGGGAAACTTGCATCGCAGTGCGGCACAGGTTAAAATTGAGATTGAGACTTGAAACTAAGGGGATATGTTTTTTAATTATTTGGAAAAAAAAATCGAAAAAATTATGAAAAAAAATCAAAAAATATGTTCATTCTCCTTATTAACGACAAATAAGGAATTCGATATCACAGGTATTTTGAAAGATATAAGATCCAGTACGTTCGGTATGTAAGACAGACACGCACATGGCTTCTTTTTCTGCTAGATTAATATAGTTCCCCATATGATAAAGTGAAAAAAATCTATTATATAATATGTAATTTGTATTTATTTATTTTTTTTGTCAGTTTGATTTAGTAGTTATTTATTAGTTGAATAAAAGATTTCACTGTCGATGGTAACAGAATTGTTTTTATTTTAGGTTAAAAATAAAATAAAATGAGAGTCTTCTGTTTTTTAAATAAAATAATTTTTAATTATTTCTAGAGACTATAGTTTCGAAGGCATAGCCTTCATCATCAGTCTATCACAAATATTTCAAATTAGTTACAAATTAAGATTTATACATAGAAAATTTGAAAAATATATAATGTCTTTTTCTTCATGTTTCTTCTTGGGAGTTTAGAATATACCTGGATCAATATCTGGGTTACTCTTTTGTTTAGGTATTTTCTAAAGAGTTTTACCTGAATGAATGGAATGTTTTTAAAAAAGGGTCATTGATAATTTCTAGTTTTTCATTTAAAGATTCAATTGGGCTTTTTTCCAAGGATTTTAATATTTCAATGGATTCTTTTAAAGAAAGAATTAAGGGGTCATTGACTTCTTTGATCAATTTAATTTTGGATTGATCTGGAAAACTATGATTGTTAGCATTTAAATGCCCTGCAAATGCATAATTTTCATATTTTAATTTGTAGGCTCTCTTGTGTTCATTGATCCTAATAGATAAATTTCTTTCCGTTTTTCCTATATAAGTTGCATTGCAATCTTGGCATGTCAATTTATATACACCGGATTTTTCATTTTCCGGAATTTTATCTTTAATTTGACTTAATTCACTTCCTAATGTATATGGTGATCTAAAGATTGTTGCGTACCCTAAAGATTTTAATTTATGCTTTATTCTTTCGGACATCTTACCATAATATGGTAATATTAGTTTTGGCAGATCTTTAATTTGGGAATTTTGTGAATAGATTAAATTTAAATTTGATTTTTGAATTTTACCTTTTAATATTTGATCTATTAAATTGCTTTCATAACCATTATTTATAGCTATTTCTTTGATTATCTCTAGTTCTGTTAAAAAATGCTCTTTCTTTAATGGAATACTATTTAAACGGTGGATCATTGAATGGAATGCTGCTAATTTATGTGACATTGGTCGACAAGCCATGTTGTGAATTACGGTATCTGTAGATGTATCTTTCCTATAAATTTCGAATGTGTGTTTATTTTCTTCAATTTTAATTTTAAGGTCTAAATAATTTAATGTTTTTTCTTTTTCTTTTTCTACGGTAAATTTGATTTTTTCATGTAATGAATTTATATGTTTTATGAATTTATTGAGAATTCTTTCAGTCCCTGTCCATAAGACAATCACATCGTCAACATATCTATAATAATATTTGATATATTGAGAGAATTCGCACTTTATATTTAAAAATTGTTTTTCGAAATGTTTTAGGAAAATTTCGGCAAATAATGGTGACAGAGGGTTTCCGATTGCTAAACCATTTTTTTGTTCATAAAATTTATCGTTGTATTGGAAAAAATTGTGATTTAGACATAACTCCATTAAATCACTTAGGTCTGTTTTTTCTTTTATGTTCAAATTTGGACATGTATAAATTATCTGGTCAACTAGGTCTTTTGTTTCTGAAGGGGGACGTTTGTAAATAAACTTATGATATCTAAAGAGATTAATTTTGCGTTATTGGGGATATCTATGTTTTTAATTTTATTTATTAAGTCTAATGAATTTAAAATTGAGTGATCTGGTTGAAAATTAGTTTTTTCTTTGAAGATTTTATTTAGGCTTTTGGCTAATTTTGTTACACACGCTCCTGAGTAGCTTACTACAGGTCTAATTGGTATTTCGTCTATATTTTCAAATTTTCTATGTATAAATCTTAATTTGTAACTAATTTGAAATATTTGTGATAGACTGATGATGAAGGCTATGCCTTCGAAACTATAGTCTCTAGAAATAATTAAAAATTATTTTATTTAAAAAACAGAAGACTCTCATTTTATTTTATTTTTAACCTAAAATAAAAACAATTCTGTTACCATCGACAGTGAAATCTTTTATTCAACTAATAAGAAACAGGATCGTCAATCCATTGTCAAAAACACCACAAATAATTCAACATGGAAACAAATATCAATAGTAAATTTTACGTACTAAACAAGGATACCATTTTGGAACTACAAACTGAATCGTTACAACAAGCTCTAAACAACTATTACAAACTCCGCCTCAAGTATTCGACTGCCAACAAAAATATCTTCTTCAACAAAACCTGCCTGTCCAAAAATTTGACTCCAAGATACGTCCAGATCAAGATTAAAACCAAATCATCGCTCGCTTCAAAAATCATCGAGAAATCAACAAAAAATTGGGTAAGATTAGAATTAAATAAATGGTACAATATCAGGGATACACTCAAACTGTATTTATACAATACCCACACTCGGCTTACAAATTTATTACACCCTTGTGAATTTGATACAGTAGACTCTCAAGTAAGAGATAGGATAGATAGTATAATGAAAATAAAAACCGACAAAATTAATAAAAAGTTACAAAATTTAGAAAAACATAGGAATCAACAAAAAGAAAAAAATTTCAAAAATAATCCTACTAACCCAAAATTCCAATTCAACGATAGAATAAAAAACTATTCAAACACCGTTTTCACAGAAACCGAAAAGAACGTCCTGAATAAAGGTCTAAAACATTGCGTAGAAAAACCAATTAGACAAAACGAAATAGAGGACATCGCTATTAATATGGCAGCATCGTTAATAAAAAATAGGGAAAATGACACCAACAAAACAATTTGTGCTAAAATCCTAGGACAAGAAATAGAAAAAAATAGGAACAAAATCAATTATTCGGAAAATAAAACAATAAAATCACTAAAATCAAAAATTAAGGAAAACAATTTAACAGTAGTAAAAAGTGACAAAGGAAATTCAATAGTTATACTAGATCAAAAAATTTATAAAGAGAAAACCGAAACCTTCTTGAAAACACAAAATTTCAATCAAATTAAAAACCCAGTAAATAAATATAACAAATTAGTTAGGGACAAAATTAAAAATTCCAAAATTTTAAACGAAAAAACCAAAATGTCGTTAATAGAAAAGAACCCAAAGTGTCCTAGATTGTATTCCCTTCCGAAAATTCATAAATCGGAAAAACTAGACGAAATACCAATTAGACCTGTAGTAAGCTACTCAGGAGCGTGTGTAACAAAATTAGCCAAAAGCCTAAATAAAATCTTCAAAGAAAAAACTAATTTTCAACCAGATCACTCAATTTTAAATTCATTAGACTTAATAAATAAAATTAAAAACATAGATATCCCCAATAACGCAAAATTAATCTCTTTAGATATCATAAGTTTATTTACAAACGTCCCCCCTTCAGAAACAAAAGACCTAGTTGACCAGATAATTTATACATGTCCAAATTTGAACATAAAAGAAAAAACAGACCTAAGTGATTTAATGGAGTTATGTCTAAATCACAATTTTTTCCAATACAACGATAAATTTTATGAACAAAAAAATGGTTTAGCAATCGGAAACCCTCTGTCACCATTATTTGCCGAAATTTTCCTAAAACATTTCGAAAAACAATTTTTAAATATAAAGTGCGAATTCTCTCAATATATCAAATATTATTATAGATATGTTGACGATGTGATTGTCTTATGGACAGGGACTGAAAGAATTCTCAATAAATTCATAAAACATATAAATTCATTACATGAAAAAATCAAATTTACCGTAGAAAAAGAAAAAGAAAAAACATTAAATTATTTAGACCTTAAAATTAAAATTGAAGAAAATAAACACACATTCGAAATTTATAGGAAAGATACATCTACAGATACCGTAATTCACAACATGGCTTGTCGACCAATGTCACATAAATTAGCAGCATTCCATTCAATGATCCACCGTTTAAATAGTATCCCATTAAAGAAAGAGCATTTTTTAACAGAACTAGAGATAATCAAAGAAATAGCTATAAATAATGGTTATGAAAGCAATTTAATAGATCAAATATTAAAAGGTAAAATTCAAAAATCAAATTTAAATTTAATCTATTCACAAAATTCCCAAATTAAAGATCTGCCAAAACTAATATTACCATATTATGGTAAGATGTCCGAAAGAATAAAGCATAAATTAAAATCTTTAGGGTACGCAACAATCTTTAGATCACCATATACATTAGGAAGTGAATTAAGTCAAATTAAAGATAAAATTCCGGAAAATGAAAAATCCGGTGTATATAAATTGACATGCCAAGATTGCAATGCAACTTATATAGGAAAAACGGAAAGAAATTTATCTATTAGGATCAATGAACACAAGAGAGCCTACAAATTAAAATATGAAAATTATGCATTTGCAGGGCATTTAAATGCTAACAATCATAGTTTTCCAGATCAATCCAAAATTAAATTGATCAAAGAAGTCAATGACCCCTTAATTCTTCCTTTAAAAGAATCCATTGAAATATTAAAATCCTTGGAAAAAAGCCCAATTGAATCTTTAAATGAAAAACTAGAAATTATCAATGACCCTTTTTTAAAAACATTCCATTCATTCAGGTAAAACTCTTTAGAAAATACCTAAACAAAAGAGTAACCCAGATATTGATCCAGGTATATTCTAAACTCCCAAGAAGAAACATGAAGAAAAAGACATTATATATTTTTCAAATTTTCTATGTATAAGTCTTAATTTGTAACTAATTTGAAATATTTGTGATAGACTGATGATGAAGGCTATGCCTTCGAAACTATAGTCTCTAGAAATAATTAAAAATTATTTTATTTAAAAAACAGAAGACTCTCATTTTATTTTAGTAGTTATTATTGGAAAGTACTTTAATGGTCAGAATTGTGCAAGCGCTTCTAAATAGATATGTAGCAATTGCTTTGTGGTTTTTCTTAAAGAGAAGCAAATATGTGGTGGTGTGTTTTTTTGTTCGAGAACGGGAGTATAAATTAGGAAGCCCGGCGCGGCGCGGGCTCCCAAGGCTGCAGCTCGACATTGGAACGGAGTACGCCGCCTGCAGCCAGGGCGGAGCCCCGAGCTTTCTTTGGCTTAGGGATTAATTAACAGGTGATGGAAATCCACCTGGCCAACAGGAAAAGAATCTACAGTCAAACACGCGTCTGCGAGAGCAAAGGCAGCTTTAACTAAGGCAAATGATCAAACAAAACAATGAACTATTAGTAGTAAGAACTCCTGACAAATAAGTTTATAAAATGAGGTAAAAGCTAACCTAACCTCTGCTATTTTACTACTGTAAAAAATATGAAATAATTAATCAAATTGTCTTGTTTTCACTATTCAGCCACTGAGGAAGTTGCTAATCAGTGACGAAACGTTTGGCCCATTTAATTAAGAAATTTTGCGTTTGATTTAAATTATGGTCCAATTCTCTAAGATCCTTTTAAATATTTGATTATGGATGCTAACAATGAAATATTAATAAATATACTGCAACGGATTGTTGCTAAACTTACCAAATTCATTTGAAATATTGATATTTATATTCCTTTATTATTAATCAGATACAATTCTACATTGGATTTTTGACATTTCGGTTATTATTGGTAACCATTGCTGAAGAAGCTTATCTATTGTGACTTAAATGAACTATAATAAACCGATGAATGAATAAATTTTAATGAATTTTAAATAAAGAATTAAAAAAAAGTACTATCTTGCTCTAGAGTAAAGTACTTTAAAATATAATTTTACTAAAAACTTTATTTAACCTTTTTTGTGGTCCCTAAGGTACTAAATTAGGATATTAAATTTCATCAAAATTGGTTAAGTCATTTTCAAGATATTTAGAAAAAAATAAAAAAGTACTGAAATAAAGTACTAATGTTTGTATACCGATATGTACCAAAAACTAAGTAGCGCTTCATTTTGTTAAAATAATGGTAGGTTTTCAATTTCATTTCAATCGGTTCAACGGTGTGAAAAAAATCGTGGACGAAAAAAACGATAACATTCATACATACATCCCCACGCACTTCCAAAAAATGGCACTTTTTGGCCTCTCGACGAGATCCCAGGTAATTTTTGGCAAAACCGTCACGTGCTAAAATTCAATCTAATTGAATACTTCAATTTGTGACCTTAATTGAGTCCATGGGTTCCGTAGTCTTTACCTGAGGACTCTTTGAAGTCGCGCTTGCCGCGAGAGCGATTACAATACTTTCCACATGCTTTGCATTGGATAAAGTAATAAAAATTAAATATAATTATTTAAGCAAAAATATACGGCCGTTTTGCGGTTTTCGTGCATACCATAAGACTTTAACTTACTCAAATGAAAATAAAAATTACAATTCAAATAAGAATAATATTGAAAAATGTAAATTTCGAATAAATTTGGAATATAATTTTCATTGTCATAAAAACAGACGATTCGCGGGAACTTCGTCCCTTTTTACTTTATTTCAAGGTTGAAAAGGATCAGAGAAGGAAGCTGATAACCGCCTTCTTTAACGTCTTTAATTCTGTCCGCCCCCGTGGTGTAATGGTCAGAATAACTGACTGGCAACCCGGAGGTCTCGGGTTCGATTCCCGGCTATACCCAGACATTTTTTCTGTAAGTATAGGGTCTGGTAATAAAAATTAAGTGGGAGATAAATTTAACCGAATTTATCGCGCGGAGAATTTACCACTGCTCGAAGCCCCTAAAACCTTAGTAAATTGGATATTGAATTGTATCTAAGTTTCTGAGTTTGGCTCGTGATCCCGGCTTCTTTTCCTTCTACTCTGTTCTTTTCACGATGGAGGGGCCAACCCATACAGGCCTTTATGGGATCCACCTTCTGGTGTATCTCCTTCTCACATCAATATCATTAAAAAAAAAAAAAAAAAAAAAAAAAACGAACCCTGTCAAGAAGAAAATGATTACAAGCTTCTTTCGTTGACTTTTATAAGCCTTGAAGAAGGGGTGGAATTCTCTCGAAACGTGTCGGTTTTTAAGACAATGAAAATGACCTTCTAATAAATTATTTTAATTGGAATTCGTACTTATTCATCATTATTATCCTTGAATTGCCTTTCCATCATTTCTCCATTGAGTTTTACCACTTCGTCTACAATAGAAAATATGCACCTACCTACTTCTAATATAATATGAAAATTTGAGGGTCTTATCTCTTTGAAAAAGTTGATGGAAAACTTCTAGATTAGAAGAATTTTATATATAGTATATAGATTAATTATTCTATTTTTTCGAATAAAATAAGGGACTCATTGCTCGAAATTTATATCATGTATTTTCCATAGGAAAATCAGTATCGAATACTCATTTAATTTGAAATTATTTCATAAATTTTAGTAACCAGTTTCTCGAAATTTCTCTAGTATATTTTCAATTTAATTCAACGTCGAATACTTTTGTAAATAAATTACTTTTTTAATTAAAAAAATTTCATGGATTTAATTTAATTAATATAATTTACTATTTCAAGTTTTTTGTAAGTTCATTTGGAGAGCTGAGAGCCTTGATGATGAGCCTTGAATATTAACGTTTCTAAGTTGATATAATATTTTTGATTTTTTTAAATTAAACTTAGATTCAAATTTCACTATAATAAATAATAATTGAAAAAAAAATTATAAAATGTAGTACAAATTATATTAAATATTTTCTGCGTGTTATTTATAAAAAAAAAATGTTGCTGTTTTGTAATATTAATCACTTTTATAGTTTTCTTATGACTGTCAGTTTGTCTGTTTGTAGCTAGCTTCTACAATTTTGTCTCCTAATGCGATGATATTTCCTAAAAGTATTTTAATCATAAAGAAAAACATATCTGTATTTTAATTATATTAGAATTTATTTATTTAAGTACAATATTATAAAAGATCTCAGTAGATTACTAGCTGCAAGTCCTGCCTTCGGCGGCCCTCTTGCTAGCCGGGGGGCTCGCCCCCTGGACCCCCAACCCAAAGCCTACTCAGAACCCCCACCTACCCTACCACCCCAATGTACAGACAATTCGAATCCCACTCCCCCCCCCCGAAACCCAGCCAGCACCCCCACCCACACGACCACCCCAATGTACCGGGTGATTCAATAAGGGTGACGAGGTACCGTATCTCAGGAACTAATAATCGTAGAAGTTTGGGAAAAAAATCCTTCAGAGGAAATCGGCCAAGAAAAATTGCTGGAAATATTTTTTAAGTTCATAAGTCTACCGCTAGGTGGCTAAATAGCTTCTATCGTATAAAAAAATGCAATTTTCTCGAAAATTTTCCAATATAAGTTTAGAAATGAATACGCTCACGTTAATGCCACCATAATGGCCCATCTTTTTGATAAATGAGTTTTTATTGTAGGACCTAAAATAAAGGCGGGTGGGGATGCTAAACTTTTATGGACTCTTGTGTCTATAACTTAAGTTTGACTTAACGGAAATTTGTTAACAAGGTCTGGTTCAAGAAAGGAAGGTTTGGTGAATAAAATAAAAAAACATCCATGCCATTCTAGTTCTTGCCGCCCTCGCTAAGGGGCGTGTTTTATAAAGTTAAACGTTTTATTAATTTTGCTCCGAAATCTTAAATGGAACCGTATAATTATTTTATTAGATTCAGAAAGTAGATCAAATTTTCAACAAAATATGTTCAAACCGCATGTCGATATCTCCATTCGTTTAACAGTTATTGCATAAAGAATATTTTATTAACTAATTTATTAAAGAAACAAAATAGGTAATTAAGTTTTCAATTTTTTTTAAGTTTCGTAGTCAAGCATGCCATGGACAAATAAAAACAGTTTAAAACTTTGTTCTTATTTTCATTTAATCGCAAAAATAATGATAATAACGCTTTTTTCCTAATGCTTTTCTGTCGCCTGTGAGTAGGTATTAAATTTCAAAAATGTCTAATTTCTTAGAAGGCCGTGAAAGACTTGGTTGACAGTTTCTATGGAAACGACATTTTTCACAAATAAATGTTAATGTTGTAATTGTTATTTTATTGTTTGTTATGTTATATCATTATTTTTGTGATTAAATGAAAATAAGAACAAAGTTTTAAACTGTTTTTTTATTTGTCCATGGCATGCTTGACTACGAAACTTAAAAAAATTTGAAAACTCTTTTACCTATTTTGTTTCTTTAATAAATTAGTTAATAAAATATTCTTTAAGCAATAACTGTTAAAACGAATGGAGATATCGACATGCGGTTTGAACATATTTTGTTGCAAATTTGATCTACTTTCTGAATCTAATAAAATAATTATACGGTTCCATTTAAGATTTCGGAGCAAAATTAATAAAACGTTTAACTTTATAAAACACGCCCCTTAGCGAGGGCGGCAAGAACTAGAATGGCATGGATGTTTTTTATTTTATTCACCAAACCTTCCTTTCTTGAACCAGACCTTGTTAACAAATTTCCGTTAAGTCAAACTTAAGTTATAGACACAAGAGTCCATAAAAGTTTAGCATCCCCACCCGCCTTTATTTTACGTCCTACAATAAAGAGTCATTTATCAAAAAGATGGACTATTATGGTGGCATTAACGTGAGAGTATTCATTTCTAAACTTATATTGGAAAATTTTTGAGAAAATTGCATTTTTTTATACGATCGAAGCTATTTAGCCACCTAGCGGTGGACTTATGAACTTAAAAAATATTTCCAGGAATTTTCTTGGCCGATTTTCTCTGAAGGATTTTTTCCAAACTTCTACGATTATTAGTTCCTGAGATACGGTACCTCGTCACCCTTATTGAATCACCCGGTACAGACAAAACCTTATTTTAATATATATATAATTTCATTTAAATTGGTAACCATGACTACTGTTTTTGTTGGGGGACGGACATACATAGGTACAGAGATAACATAGATAGCTACATACAGAGGCAGGCACAAATGCGCTTTAGTAGTATAGGATTATAAATATATTATATGTCAGATGGTTTCGCCCTCTCATATAATATATACATATTAATCCACTAAGATCTTTGATTAAATTGTCCTTAAAAAAATAAATTCTCATATAAATAAAATATTATAAAATTGATTTTTTAAATAAATTTAAATTAGTAATTAGAAGAAAAAGTGAAAACACTTTTAAGACTTGGTATGCTCTTGGGCTAGAACCATCCTAATAATAAAAAAACTATTCACTATTTAGTAGCTTAGTAAAGCAGGCACGAGCAGGATTAGGACACCTTCTCTGGCGCCAATGCAACTCTCGATTTATATAGATGCCCGCAGGGTAACATAGAAGACTACCAAAAGGCGTCATTCAAATTTCCAGACCCTGGCGCCAAGTTGCCTAGCCACAGGACTGCAATGATTATATCATTATTCAGATAACGAATTTAAAAATAGCGTTTGAGTATCATAAAATGGAGGAAAATGTGGAAAAACTTTTAAATCTGGGTACTGTTTCTGTGAAAATTTGAAAATCTTTGACAGCGAATAGTTCTAACTCGAAAGCTGAATCATAGTACAAAGAAGTGATTTAAATATAAGCTTTCTAGCTTAAACTCTTCAAGAGCTTGAGGAAGTATATCCAAAATCTAATCAATGAGTTGTTCGTTTCGAAAATACAAACAGATTTGCACTAAAACAAACTTTCTCAAACTTGCGTTTCGCAAAACAGACAGATAGAAAACGTAATTAAGATTTCCTAAATTTTTAGACATTTATTAACACAACTATGCCAAAAAATCACAAAACACTGTGTGAATTAAGTTCCGATCGGCCCGCGAGCTCTATTATTATAGTTAGGTGGGCTAGCGAGAGGTTACCTGGTCCATAATAAATATTTGGTTTAGTTATATAAAAATACATTTTAACAGTGATATTTAATGTGAAAATTGAAAATACAAGGTATAAAATTATAATTGAAAAGTTTTTGTTTTGCCGAGAGTAGCAGAGTTGTTGATTCACAAAGAGAAACAAAGAAGTTGTCCTCTGCTTGATGCAAATAAACATACACACATATATTTCGAGATGATATATCTGTATATATATATTATTTATTTGTTTGAGACTATAGTTTCGAAGACTTGGTCTTCATCATCAGTCTTTCTTCAATTATAAATGTTTTTCATGGACTCAATATCATATGGATATTGAAAACTTGGTGTTCCTTCGTCACTGCTGGTCGGCTAGGAACTAGCTATGATATTGACTCCATGAAAAACATTTATAATTGAATAAAGACTGATGATGAAGACCAAGTCTTCGAA
The DNA here is from genome assembly GCA_024734495.1 of Forficula auricularia. NCBI lineage: Eukaryota > Metazoa > Arthropoda > Insecta > Dermaptera > Forficulidae > Forficula > Forficula auricularia. Next base: position 1,619,851 of record JALMQS010000189.1, read on the forward strand.
ACTATAGTCTCAAACAAATAAATAATATATATACAGATATATCATCTCGTATATATATATGTGTGTATGTTTATTTGCATCAAGCAGAGGACAACCTCTTTGTTTCTCTTTGTGAATAAAATTATAAGTTCAAAATTATTATTTATTTGGCAAAGTGCCTAGGCACAGGACTACACTACACTTTCGACGCTGTTGTTTAATTAAATGCAGATTCTTCTCTATCTTAGACAGACTTAATACATTTAAAGAATTTCAAAGGAAATAAGTAATTAAATAAATCGATTAAATAATATACAGGGCGTTTTAGGAGGAATAGTAAATATTTTAGGAGGTAGTAGTATAGACGAATTGCAATAAAAAATGCCATATAACATGTGTCCAATTTTTATTGAGTACAGAGATACAGCTGTTAGTATGTAACCCAAAATCGGCATACTCAGCATGTGTAAATAGGTGCGGCATATTTGCGCGCTACAGAACAGTAGATTTGGACAACAAATCACAATGAAAACTTCAATGTACACTAAAGCACAACTTCACAACTTGAACATCAACACTCTACTGCTGACATTCGATAAATACGCCCATAGTAACCCATAGCAAGCGTTGTACCAATACACTAAACGAAAATGCATTGAACTCAGTACTCAATAAAAATCGGACACATGTTATATGGCATTTTTTATTGCAATTCGTCTATACTACTACCTCCTTAAATATTTACTATTCCTCCTCAAACACCTTGTATATTAGCTAATAATTATATGAAAATTATAGTTTGACATAAGTAAAGATCAATAGGCCGATGTTTTGAAAGAGAATTGCATAATATTGTTTTTTTCTAATTCTATAGATATTCATCTTCTTTAATAGATTGATTGATTTAGCATAACATTGATTAAACATCAATTATGAACAGGGCCATTGGGTAGATTTTCTAAGTATGGTGCATGTCATCGAAATGCCGCCCCTTAAATGTTTTTTACTTAGATTGAGATTTAAAAAAACAATAAAATGTAATCAATCTATGATGAAATCATTTAATATACAGTCACTGTATTTATATTTTATTTATTTGCTAACAGTTTAGATAGCTTAAACCTATCATCAGGACACTTTTTATTTATGAAAAAAGTAGGTACTTAATTACATGCTACAACAAGATTTATTTATTCTAGTGGAGATGGAATTAAGACTTACAAATTGTTAATAAATAAACAAAATAAATACAGTGAAACGTTTCATACTCCAAGCTCATCAATTATTTAAATATTGTAACGCTTAATGATTAGAAAATTACCAAATACAATAAAAATATAATTGTATTATATGGTAAATCACCGAAAAATGAATCTTTAAAATGCCCTAGGTAAAATATTGTTTAGATGGTAGCGAATCATTTTTGCAAACACTCAATTATTTAAGAAAAAAAAAATCGGTTGTCTGTAAAGTCGGTTTACTGACGATAGTTGAACGTGACAACGTCATAAGAAAATACTGATGGAATGGTATTTTCTTATGACGTTGTCACGTTCAACTATCGTCAGTAAACCGACTTTACAGACAACCGATTTTTTTCATAAAATTCTTCGTTCAGAAAATCATTTTAAATTTACAAAATACTTGAATAAAATTTATTGTTTAAATTTCTACTCTTCTCTATTATTTTATAATAATAAATTTTGTATTGACATTATTTGTTTCAGCAAGTAAACTGAATAAAAGTTGTTGTTCAATTAGTTACTTAATTATTTTTGCAAATTTAATTGTAATTTGTTGTAAAAAAGTAATAATTTTGAATAATTTATTATAAGAATAAACTGTGATTAAATTATTGTTCATAAATCTTAAATTTAAAATTTAAAATTTGGAAACATCATTAAAATTTTTTGTAACTGTAGCTTTTAAAAAGCCCGCCTCAATCTTTGTCGCTCGTTCCGCGCTCTCGCTTGCACTTCAAGCCTTAAATGGAACGCCTCAGAGCGAGGTAACGCCGCATGAGTCATGTTTTTTCGTGCGTGCAGCCGGCTCCATCGAATTATAAGACGATGTCACGTCAAAAAGAGACAAAAATAAATGATGAAATATTAAATATTCACCTTCGATGGATGCACTGGGTGATCGATCTAGCTCTTGTCTTTCTCATTGTCTCCAGATGTTGAAAAAAGCTTTTTTGGGTGAATACACCTATAACACTTGACATAAACATTAGTAGTAACCCCCCCCCCTTTTACTACATACTAATTTAGTCATCAAGACTTATGTAGTAAACGAAATAAATCCCTTTAATTCGCGGATAATTCAAATTTTATTTCATCCAAATCAAATTCTTATAATTTGAAATATCAGAGTAAAATTTGAATTCTTATAATCGGACTTCGAGAGAGCCTGAAGACGTATATATCAGTGAGAATGGACTTGATTTTTTGGAATACGGATAGAATGAGAGACCAGGGCGAGCTGAAAAAGATCCTACCTAACATTTCCACTAACCTAGCCACAAGGCAGCCGCTCTTCTTCCTTAGGCTACTCCTGAGGAAGCAACGGACAACCTTCTGGTCTTCGTTCTAGTCCATAGAGCCACCTCAAACCCGCTCTCAAAGACACAAAGTCACCAGGCTCCCATTCCCACCTCATTGTTCCATTTGAACAAGGCGTCAAGAGACGACTTTTCGGTAAGATACAAAACATGCAAGCACATGCAAGATGAACCTGGACCTCGATCTTTAGAAATCCGATCGAATCGGTCACTTCCCTTGTAACCCCTTCATGGGTCCAGCAAATGGGTGGCGTTGATTTTAGCTCTCTTTTGGGTCTTAATACTAAAATAACCTTAAAACTAAAATGGAGGGCACACGAGAGAGAAATACATCACAAAATATCCCTAAGAGGCCTAAGATAGACGACACCGCATTTGCTGTCTCCAGGAAAGAAATCAAAGGGAAGAGTGCAGGTTCCCAATACAGAAAGAGAGAACGTCATCGTTGGCATGGCATATCATCCCACCCTCCTTTTAAACTATAGTCTATTGAATACTACATCTATTAAAACTGTGAATTTTAATAATTTTCTATCACATATTCTGAATCTAGGAATTAAATTTGATATTAAAATAGCGATGAATCCCATCGGTGGTCGAGGCGGTGAAACCTGAAAATCCCTACACAAAATCTAGATATCTAATAACTTTGTGAAGATCCTCCAATGGTTCCCTTGTTGCTTCAATACAGATGAAGATGATAAGGAAATCTGAAAATCCCTAATCTGATTTTCTTTTAAGTTAAAAAATTGAATAATTTCAAGAAAAAAATTATTGAAAAATGAAATGATAATTTATTTTTGATATTAAGAATTGAAAAAAATTGAAAACTAAAATAAAATGAAAATCAATTTAAGCTATGATTGAGATTAATTTTATTTAAAATTGCATTTATGAAACATATAATATCGAAGTTATTTAATTAAAAATTTATTAAATTATATTTGAAAAGAAAAAATGTAATATAATATATGAAAATAAGTTAAGTATTATATTTACTGATTGTAGCTAAAGGGAATGCTGTAAAAAAGGAAACATCCTAATTCTTTGCCTACTATAATCTAGCTATAAAAAAAATCCCTTTGAAAGCTTTAACTAAATGCCATGCTAAAAAAATGTAATACTCATATTTGGTGCGCTGTTGGTAACATAAATGTGTCAGATGTGATGAAAGACCGCACCGAAACATCACCAAAGTGAAAGATACATGAAAAAGAAGAGAAAAATAAAATTAGAAATTAATTATATAAATGGATATTAAATATAATATTAAATGAGATGAAATAAAAATATGAAGATGAAGGAAATTTAATTTATCAATGAGAAATTTACTCTAACATTTTTGATAAGAATTTTGAAGAAAGAGCACCGAAATCTCTTAAATAAGGGGGATCTAATATATAAATCAAGAAGGTTTGAGGGATAATTAAAAATAATGAAATCTTCAGGACAATATCTTTGAAATTACGAAAGAAGAAGATATTCTTATAGAATGAATACTAACCTCGTCGTTAAAAGAAAAGGCTAAACTCGCAGGCAGCCGATGATCTCGTTGCCCAAGCGATTTTGTCACCTTTAAAAAAATTATTGCAAAATTAGTATACTATGTACATATATATTGAGAGAGGAATTTTTAAAATTAAACAATCTATAAATCAAATTAAATTTTTAATTTGAAAATGATAAGAAAAAAGTCTAATGAGAAATATCTAAAAAAATATTATATTCAAGAATTAAGTTTGAAATTACTATTATAGAAATAAATATATGTAATAGAAACCTACCTGAGAGACCCTGATGACAAACTGGGGTCATCTGACGATGGCTTCTTTCTGTAAATATAAACAGCTATGAATTTAATGGTATATTTTTTATAAATATAATTTTTAAATTACCTGATTTGATCCAAAAGCGAATCCCTCGTTGGACATTATGGTCAATGATGAAGTAGAAATGGGCAACTGAAAATTCCTAATTCTAATTCTCTATTTATCATAAAAATTGAATAATTTCAAGAAAAACTATCAAAAAATAAATTATTGAATGATTTTAATTTAATGAATTGCCAAAAATTTAAATTTTAAAATTTATTTAGTCTATGATTGAAATAAATTTGATCTGAAATTAAATTTACTGAATATTTACTCAAGTTATTTGAAAATTGGTTTATAATTTAATTATGAAAGCAAAAACTTTAAAATTTAAAATTAATTTATTTTAATGGAAATTATTTAAATATTAAAGTAATAACTGATTCTAACTAGAGGGGTATGCTGAAAAAAAACACTTAAAAATTAAATATATAAAAAAATGATATACTCAAGTTAGGTGAGCTGAGAAGAAAATAAATGAATCGAATGAAGCATAGCAGCGAGACATCAATGAAGTGGATGATCCATGAAAGGGAAAATAAAAATAAATTAGAAAATAAGAAATTCTATAAATTAATTTAAATTTGATGATAAATGAGGTAAGATAAGAAAAATAAAGTAAAAAGTATATAAAGATTAGATGAAATCAAATTTGCTAATGAGAAATTTGTTCTACCAAATCATTGAAATCCCTTAGACAAGGGAAGTTATTATAATTTGAAAATCAAAAGGTTTCAGAATTGATATTTGATTGATAATTTGAAAAAAATAAACCTATATGAGAAGATTTTTGAATTATCCTATATTTTTTTTAATTTTTCTAAAAAATGTAGAAATTTTATAATAAATGAGTAAGTATACTAACCTCGGCGTTAAAATAGGGGGCTTAATCTCGCAGGCAGCCGATGACCTTATCCGTCCAAATGACTTTATCGTTGGCGATTACTAGATCAATAATTGTTCACAAGAGTGGTGTTCCGTTGTCTTCCTCTGGATTTATTGAGATGCTTTTTATTTTCGATATAGATGAAGCCAGATTCGATCCCGAGTAAGCTCGAAGTCTATTAGCCAGTCCATCTTAAAAAAAAAATTAATCAAAGAGCTTGTCTAGATGTATCACTATACAAGTAATAAAGAAATATTTTCAATGAAGTAATTTATATGTAATGTGAAAAGTGAAGAAAACGAAATAATTTTAAAAATATCCAAAAAAAAATTGATTTATTGGAGGAAAATGAAAAACTTTTCAAACCCTCGACACGCTTTTTACAACTTGATGAATTGGCATTTATTATTATTTTATTGATTTTTTTTCTACTGCAATTGGTTTTGGCTAGAAAGTTGAAACTTGGCGTTGAGTTTATTAAAACAAAATGTCGTGGCAGCTTCCAGCTCATTAGATCCAACCGTACGAGAACTTTTTATAAAAGTATTCGTGTTTTTTTTTGTTATACTTTTTTTTACAACTATTTATTCACTAGAGACTAGAGTTAATAAAATTATTTAGCTAAAAGCTCAAAAAATGAATCCTTAATGTTTCAGATATGTTCATAAAAAATAAAATATAATTATTTCAGGAACATATTTTCACGCAAATACACAAAATCACCTGTGGGATGTTATATTAAACAAATTATATTAATATTTAGAAAAGATTTTGGTTAATATTAACAGACAGGAAAGTAAAATACGAAATGTAGAATAAAATTAATCTAATCGTTTACTTACTAAAATCAAATGCTTTAATAACATATAATAATAAACTTGAGCAAGATGAGAGGTAAGTTTCACAAAAAAGCTTACCTCGCATCTTGCTCAAGTTTTATTATTGTATTAAAATGTTTCACCTAGAATCAACACCTAACTCCTTAAAAGTTATTGCTTTAATAACATTCATTCCCTTTTAATTCACAAAGCAAATAGAGGCTTTCGATCCATTATATTACTTGATCTATATGGTGGTTTAGATCTAAAGATGATCCTTATTTGATAGAAATTTAAGAAAGCCATTTGTAATTTTTTAAAATAAATTTTATTGCAAAATAAGTCCAAATGCCTGGCGAAAATATGAATTAAATTTAGAGATGAATGCTCTCATTGTTAGCGCCTTTGTTAAAGAGGCGCCACCGGCGCCTCACATTGTTAATCGATTTCAAATTCGAATTTGAATATTGTTATCAAAGATACATATCTACTATATAGTGTGCGCTTGGCCGTCTGCAAGAATTTTTCCAAGGGGTCCAGTAAAACCTCAATATATATATATATATATATATATATATATATATGTGTGTGTGTATAAGTTAAAATTTATTGAATAAATTTCTAATTATAATATATACATATTTTAATAGAAATGAAGAAAAATAAATGAATTGTATTTATCTAAAAAGTTAGATAAAAAAACAATAGGTATTTTTCCTCTTAAAACATTTCAAAAAAATCAGAGCCTGAAAGCCAGGGGGACTTGGAACCCCCTGCACCTCACAACCCCCCCCCCACCGTGGACGCCCGTGAGTGTGCAATTTTCTGTACAGGCGAACGAAGCGTCTGGGGCCTCATAAATCAAGGGTGGAGACTTTGTAGGCTCAAAAGGCACGAATGAATTATCAAAATAATAATACCCAAAAATCCAACTTCAATCAGAGCAGGTAAATCATCATTGACTTATCAAAATAAAAATCCAGGAGTATAACTCTTTATCCTTAATAATCATTAAATACAGAAATTATTTAACGGATTATAGTGGTGTTTCACAAAGTGGAAATAAAATTAAAAAATCTTTTAAATTATTTTGGAGATTTTTTATAAATAAATAAATAAATAAAAAATCTCCAAAATAATTTAAAAGATTTTTTAATTTTATTTCCACTTTGTGAAACACCACTATAATCCGTTAAATAATTCCTGTGTTTAATATGTTTCACTATAAACCAACACCACTTTCCCTAAACTTTATTTAAATCATTAGATATTCAGTAATTTTAAAGAACCTCTACAACTGTACCTCACCCTATAGAGTGCGCTAATTTTTTGTCATCTCTGGGTTATTTTGTTCGAGGTTTCTTATTATTTTTCGAACAATTTCTTCACACATTTGACATATTAAATATTAAAATACTCAATTGAAAAGATTTTATTTTGCCGAAAGTAGCAGAGTTGTTGAATCATAAAGAGAAAGCAAAGATGTTGTCCTCTGCTTTATGCTAATAAACTTACACACAAATGTTTTAACTAAGTAAGAAAAAAAAATTTCAATATCCACGCGATACTGACCCCATGAAAAATAATATTTATAATTAAAAACAGACTGGTGATGAAGGCCAAGCCTACGAAACCATAGTCTCAAACAAATAAATATCAGTATATTTGTTATATTTGTGTGAATGTTTATTTGCATCAAGCAGAGGACGACCTCTTTGTTTTTCTTTATGATTAAAATACTCCTAGGAAATATCATCGCATTAGGAGACAAAATTGTAGAAGCTAGCTACAAACAGACAAACTGACAGTCATAAGAAAACTATAAAAGTGATTAATATTACAAAACAGCAACATTTTTTTTATAAATAACATGCAGAAAATATTTAATATAATTTGTACTACATTTTATATTTTTTTTTCAATTATCATATATGGAAAATTATAGTGAAATTTTAATCTATGTTTAATTAAAAAAAATCAAAAATATTATATCAACTTAGAAACGTTAATATTCAAGGCTCATCATCAAGGCTCTCATCTCTCCAAATGAACTTACAAAAAACTTGAAATAGTAAATTATATTAGTTAAATTAAATCCATTAAATTTTTTTAATTAAAAAAGTAATTCATTTACAAAAGTATTCGACGTTGAATTCAATTGAAAATATACTAGAGAAATTTTGAGAAACTGGTTACTAAAATTTATGAAATTATTTCGAATTAACACTAGAACGCCCGGACTTTCAGATCCCCTAGAACGCCCGGATGCCGTCAATTTGACGACTTGCATTTTTCAACACTCAAACTAAATAAAATCATTCTGTTTCCTTTTATTTAATATTTATTTTTTCTAATAATAAATATAATTCTATTATCAATTTATATATTAAAAATACATATTAATATATTACATTTTAATAAACATTATGATATAAAATGAAAAATTAACATGCTATATTTATGGAGTATTATCATTAACAAAACCAGTAGTTCTATATTATATGTTATTATTATAAATATATATTAAATATAAATAAAATAAAAATATACGAAAAAAACTCACAAGAAATTGAGAGAGAAATTTGTTGTTGATAATTCTAAGGAAGGAACAAAAATGAAATGGCAAGACTAGGGGCTCGACATATATATATATATATATATGGATTTCAAAACAGTAGGTTCCCTCGAAATGCTGTAAAATAATAAAGTGAATCATCAAAAGATTATAATTATAAAAGCATATTTTTTTATTTTACCACAAGTTTTTCAAGGAAGATTGTAAATTAAAAAAAAGGCAGAACAAATCCGATGGTCAAAAATGATGGAAATGTTCCAAAAAAGAATGGGAATTATTCGTACTTGAAAAATTAATTTAAAATATAAAAATTGGATTGAAAGTTTTTGCCGAGAGTAGCAGAATTTTTATATATTGAAGGAGACAATAAAAGAGTGTGTACTTCTGCTGGAATTATAAATTTTATTTATTTATAACGGGACTATAGTTTGGAGGGCTTTGTCCTCTTCATCAGTCTATTACAATGTATTCACAGGAATTAATTTATGAATGAAATGTTAACATCTCAGATGTTAACATTTCATTCATAAATTAATTCCTGTGAATACATTGTAATAGACTGATGAAGGACAGACCTCCAACTATAGTCCCGTTATAAATAAATAAAATTTATAATTCCAGCAGAAGACACACTCTTTTATTGTCTCCTTCAATATAAAAATTGGGAGTAAAAAAGTGTTACCGTCAAATTGACGGCTTTTGGGCGTTCTTGGTAAATCCATAATTTTCTCTAAATAAAAATTCATAGGGTGCTATTTTTTTTTTATTAGAAAACTATTCAAAAATGATTAAAAGTCAGCGAGTTTCAAAGTTCTAACTTAAATAGTAACGAAATGAAAGAGAAATGAAATGTGAAAACCGTCAAATTGACGGCTTCGGGCGTTCTAGTGTTAAATGAGTATTCGATATTGAATTTCCAATGGAAAATACATTATAGAAATTTCGAGAAATGAGTCCCTTATTTTATTCGAAAAAATAAAATAATTAATATAATATATTTCTATTTATTAAGAATTTGATTAAAATATAAAATAAATAAATTCTAAGAATCAAAATTGGGTCGATTAAAGAATCAATTTATCTCTACCAAGGCAAGGTATAATGTGCATAAGATTGTGAAGTAACCTATTGGGGCGCTCTTATAAGAATCGCCCAAAACGTTCTATTATCTTCTATTCAAAAATAATTAAAACAACCAAGATATATTAAATAAAATGTTAACATGCAAAATCCCTATACATATATTATTATATACTACAAATAGACAAACAAAATAATATATATGTATAATGAAAAAGTTCACAATAGAAGTACAAATATCTTGAATTTAATACAAAGAAAATTTCAAAAAATTTGAAAAAGCAAAAGAAAAAATGTAAATATTAGATTAGTATAGGATAAATTCGAAGATTGGAAAATTTGTTTTATGAGTAAAAAAGCTACGAGCGAATGAGGACTTTTATATATTGAAGGAGACAATAAAAGAGTGTGTCTTATGCTGGAATTATAAATTTTATTTATTTATAACGAGACTATAGTTTCGAGGGCTTTGAAAGATGTTAACCTTTCATTCATAAATTAATTCCTGTGAATACAATTGTAATAGACTGATGAAGAGGGCAAAGCCCTCGAAACTATAGTCTCGTTATAAATAAATAAAATTTATAATTCCAGCAGAAGACACACTCTTTTATTGTCTCCTTCAATATATAAAAATTCTGCTACTCTCGGCAAAAACATTCAATTTAAGGACATTTATAATGAGATATTCTAATCAAAATGGTCAATGAACATGAATATGAATTCGTTTTCAAATGATTGAGAATATTTAAATTCAGATAGAGACGTTCATGAATTCAAGCCACATTTATTTATAACATTTGAAAACGACTAAAATTAGGAGTCGAAACGTTTTGCATTCCAATAAGAATATATCTCTCTTAAAATACATTAGTTTCATTCAAAACACTCGATTATGCATGAAAATGTACAAATAACGGAATATTTCGAAAATACAAATTGAAAATATAATAATAGATATATTGTAACTCACCTGTATTTGAGATTGTAAATTTGATAAATCGTAGATCGGATGCAAAAATTCCTTAAGATAATTAGGCCGAGTAATTACGATGGACGCAACCGATGCAGTGAACTGGATGCGGATTGGCGATGGGCGCTCAGGGCGCCACGACAAGACCACACTGGTATTAGAAGAGATGACGTCACGTCAGAGCCCTATGCACCTATAATAGCTAATAAAATATTGTATCAGAAATATATTTAATTCACACACACGCTTCTGCAGATCTCTAATGAGAGAGAAAGAGAGCGAGATTGAAGTTGTTACCCTCTCACTCGCACTTAGGTTCGGATTAGAACTCAAGCTCATATTTTATAAACTAAGGGCAGGGACGTGCCCAGGGGCCGATACATAAAAAACTATTTAGGGCCGGCTAGCCCCCCACCGCCCCCACCCCCCGCCCTGAAACTCTCTGATTGACACTAAAAGTAAAAATAAAATATGTTTAAAATTTTATTCAAAATAGCTTTTATTCCAATATTTTTATACGAATAAATAGCCACATAATTTTATAAAATTATTATCATTATTATTATTATTTTTAATACTTTAATAAACCTCTCCAGAAAAAATTTTAGAGTACGAGCCTGGCTTGTGGTTTAATAAATATAGTGGCCAAGGGCTCAAAAAATGAATATATAATTTTTCATTCCAATATTTTTATATCAATAAATACACACATAAATTATTTTGTCTTTTTTTTTAATACTTTGGTGAAAACTAGAGTACCTATATGTCTGGCTTGTGGTTTAATAAAATTATGGTTAAGAACTCAAAAAATTAATGCTTATTTTTTCATATATTTAAAAAATAAATATTACGATTATATATATATTTTTTATGAAATTGATGAGAAAAAGAGTTACACCAAAGAGGTGAATCCCCTAAAGGCCTGGGTTTGCCTCTCCATCAGGAAAAAGAAGAAGAAAATAAATTATATAAAAATTTACTTTGCCATATCCTGATGGTTTGAAAAATTTTAATTTTTGATTTCCTTCATTTTTTGACATTTTTTAGTACCCATCAAAAAAATCTTCCTGGTCAATTTTGAAATTTTTTTCATCACCGGTTTAAAAGATATCAAATTTCGGTTTTTCGCTTATAACTTCTTCAAAAATGGTCCAAATTCAATTTTTTTTTTTTTGAAATTTTTGTTTTTTTACATACCTTTTAGGAAAAAATACAAAAAATTATTTAAAGAGCTTTTATATGCGATGTTTGAGTTTGAAAATTTTAATCTTGTTTTTGAAACTGTATGTACTCTACTATTTTTTTGATAATTTTTTTATTTTAAACTTCTATTCATTCTACAAATTTTAAGACCGAGGTTGATAGTGGTCCTATGATAATTACTATTTTTTTCGATTTTTGAAAATTTCGAAAAAAAATTTATTCGCTATTAACCATCATTAAAACCACTTTTTGGTATTGAGTTCTCTTTTTTTTTAGTTATTTTGAATTGATTTTTATTGTTAACAGCTGTTTAAAATAAATAATTAGTATTTTAGTTTATGAAAGAAAATCAAAATGAAAAATCGAAAATCGAAAAAAATAGTAACTATCATAAGACCACTATCAGCCCGATCTTCAAATTTGTAGAATAAAAAAATTATCAAAAAAATCGAAGAGTTCATACACTTTCAAAAAACAAGATTAAAATGTTCAACTCAAAAAATTGCATATAAAAACTTTAAATAATTTTATTGTATTTTTTTCTAAAAAGTATGTAAAAAAACACAATTTCAAAAAAAAAACAATTTTTGAATTTGCACCATTTTTGAAGAAGTTTTGAGCGAAAAACTAAAATTCGATATCTTTTAAACCGGTGAACAAAAAATTTCAAAATTTGCCAGGAAGAGTTTTTTGATGGGTACTAAAAAAATGGCAAAAAATGAAGGATATCAAAAATTAAAATTTTTCAAACCATCCGATTTGGCGTCGAATTCCCCTGAAATAAATAGTTCAAATAATTGCTCATGAAAAATAAGGCAACTTAAGATACAAAGAGTTTGCATGTTATCACTTTTTCTTCACACACTTGGAACTAAAGAAACAGTAAATTTGAAGCAAAGGTGACCGGTCGACCTCGACGATACCTTGGACTCTTCTAAAGGCCAAGAAGAAAGAAGTTTTTAGAATAAAAATCAAATGCAATTATTCCCCCTTTGTAATTTGTTATCTCCATAAATTATTCTATTTTAAATTCTTTTTAATTTTATTCAATTTTTAATTTTTATTTTTAGTGTCGATCCTTGAAATCTTGAAGATTTAAGGACTTGAAAAAGGTGAGTTCAGGAAGAAAGTTCCGATCTCTAGATTTCATGAAAATAACGAATTCATCAATTTGATTCTTTAATTTTTAATGTGTTTCTAATTTTCACGGAGGGGGTTGTTTTGTGAAATTGGTTGGTTAAAAATTAAAGTTTTAAAATTTAAAAAAAAAATTCTCATATATGAAGCCCATGTTAAATTTACTTTGATAGGCTCGCAAGTGTGTGGAGGCTGTAATGTTTCACGTATATTAATAAAAAATGCAGCTGGAGCACCGAGCGATGCTCGATAACTTTTTGCCTCTAAATAGCTTAAGTTTCATATTTCAAGGCTCTGCGACTTACCGTAGACGAGATATGAATGATTAAAATATTTATTTTGCGACACTTCTAATTTACACCCCCCTTCCTTTAATTCAATCGGTTTAAAATTTATACACGACTAATAACTCATGAGACTTGAAAAGTTCACCAATTTTTAGCAAAATCGTTAAAGCCGTTTTCGAGAAACCGATTCTATATACTTGATAGATATAAATATATCAGGGAATCGGACTAAACATGACTTCTCTAAAAGAAAACCTAGAAAATAGTCTTAAAAAATTCGAAAATAATGCGCAATCAAATCTCAACCCTCTAATTAACGAATTGCCACTCAACTTGAGGAAGATTGGGCGCCCAGAAAGTATTCGAAGCAGAACTACACAGGCACCTAGCCTAATATATTTTTTTTGTTTTTATTTTTTTGTTTTATATCCTATTTATTGTAATTTTTTTTTTTTTTTTTTTGCTTTATATCCTATATATTGTAATTTTTTTGTTTTGTTTTCATATCCTATATATTGTAATTTTTGTTTTGTTTTTTATCCTATATATTGTAAATTTTTTTTCTCCCTCTCCTTCTATATATTTTTTATTTTTTTATTTTTTGTTTCATATATTTAGTATGTATCTTTCCTTTGATTTTTTGTTTTTTTCTTGTATTATTTTAATTAATTTTTTTGTAAATATTTTGGTCTAAAATTGTACAATAAAGGGGCTAAATGGCCCTACAGATGCAATGTTATAATAAATATACCGGATGTGATACTTCATTTCTCATTTCTTCATTTCATCATTATTCATTTTGTTTTGTTTTGTGTTTTTTTTTCTTTTTTTTATGTTAAAAATAAAAAGTATGGGGTTTTTTATCAAATTTTTCCCTTACCAAAATAAGGAGTGTGAAAAATATGTTAAAAATTAAAAAAAAAATGGACATTCGATGGTGAGGCTTTTGGGCCTCGAGGTCGAAGTTTTTTTTGTATTTGTAAAACATTTGTATTTTTTGTATTGGATAATAAAAGTAATTATTTAAAAAAAATATATCAGGAACATATTTTTAGGCACATAAGCAAAATCACCCTTGGAATGTTATATTAAACAAATTATATTAATATTTAGAAAACTATTGGTTAATATTAACAGACAAGAAAGTAAAATTCGAAATGTAGAATAAAATTAAACTAATCGTTTACTTACTAAAATTAAATGCTTTGATAACATCATTTCCTTTTTAATTCATAAAGCAAATATGTTTTCGATCCATTATATTATTTTCTTTGTGTGGTGGTTTTTAGATCTAAAGATGATCCTTATTTGATGGATATTTAATAAAGCCATTTGTAATTTTTAAAATAAATTTTATTTCAAAATAAGTATATAGGAATGGTGAAAATGTCAATTCATTTTAGAGATGAATGCTCTCTTTGTTAGCGGCTTTGTTAAAGAGGCGCCACCGGCGCCTCACATTGTTAATCGATTTCAAATTCGAATTTGAAACTTTAACAAATCAATTGTGATAGACTGATGAAGATGGCAAAGCCCTCGAAACTATAGTCTCGTTATAAATAAATTAAAAAATTTATTATTCCAGCAGAAGACACTCTTTTATTGTATCCTTTAATATATAAAAATTCTGCTACTCGCGGCTAAGAGAAACTTTCAATTTAAAAGATACCATTACCTACGTGGATCCGTGCACCCCCCCCCCCCGCACCCGAACCCCAACTCCATTCCACCCCGGGCCCCTGCAGCCCTCCCCTGCGTTCCACCCCCCCCCCCCCCCGAATCCTCTAAGCCCATTTCACCTCCGCACCCACCCTGCACCCCACTTCGCACCCTTTCCCATCTATTCCACCCCACCCCTCCCAGGGCTCCCTGCACCTCACCCCTGCATTCCACCCCCGCACCACACCCCGGCATCCAGTTTTTGGATTTCTAGCTTCCTAGAGGCCCACAGATTATGTATACAAAAATTTGGTTAAGCTTAATCCAGGTGCAAGAAAGATAACAAGCCTTTTGTGTTTTAGACAACAAAAATCAAAAAAGATTTTCTAAGGTACTAATTAATAATTTTCTTCTAAAGAAGATGAAAATGTTTTTTGTTTTTTCTTTTCAAAGTAGATTTAAAAATCCCCCCCACGAACAAACCAAATTACTAATTAATAGAGATTGTGGTGTCGGTGCAAGTTGAAACATCTTTAATAAAGATAAAAGTAAATAAATATTTTATGGGATATTAATTTACTATCGGTTAGGTTTTTCTAGTAGTTATTTTCTGTAATTACTGAAGCTGGGTTGATACGCCAGAAATATATATATTGAAAAAATCAACCTCTTTTATCTTTTTTATTTTTTTAATTTTTAACGTGAAACAAGTAACCTAGAAAACCTAACTCATAGTAAATTGATATCTCATAAAATATTTATTTACTTTTACCTTTAAACCAAATTACGTTTCTGTATTCGAGATAGCTAATTTCGTAGTGCGGTATCAGTTTGTTAAGTCTTATTAAAATACACACAATCATGCAAAAAGTAATTTTTTTTTCATTCGCAATTCATAATAATTGAGATTTCAGAATTTGTATTTACATAGATTTGTCTTTTTTTCACAATCATACTACGTCAATGAGTCTGTGAAAGGAAAAAGTTAGATTTAAATTAAAAATTAATGAGGATAAATAAATAATTCGATAACTCCCGAACTATTTCGTTACAGAGTTGAAAATAAGAAAAATATCTTGCATAAGAGCCGTATATTATTATAAAGCGTTTCAAATTATCTTTCTCTTGGATGGATGTGCATATTAAAAATGGGTCGTTGTAAAGAAACACGTTATTATTTATTTATTTTTTTATGTATTTTTTACTCCCCTTAGGCACCTCTGATCGGAAATAATAAATTTCTCTTCCGATGTCGTTCGCACTAATTGTTTATCGTAATTAATTCGATACAGTTAAAAGCAGTGATCGCATTCTCCAGCGAGGTTTTAGGTATTTTTTTATTTATTACTATTTCTTAATTTACTATTATATCGGATTAGAGGAGGAAAGTTTCCTATTGGATTTCCGTCTTAAGACCGAGGAGGAATCGTCAATAAGGAAAGGTCAGAAGTTGGTTATATAACGCACAAACGGGATTCAAACGCCATTTCTTTCATATGGATAAGATGTTTACGCCCAATCAGCGGTTTCTTTAGCAATCATTTGACTCATCTTCCTTGCTTAGTAATTAATTTTATCCTGTTATTTTTTTTATTATTATAAATGATTTTTATTTAGTTATTTAACTCGAGTGACATATGATTATTATGGGGAAATGAAAATTCGATAAGTCATAAAAATAATTTTTATAAAAAAAACCGACTTCAAAAAAATATTTTTTTTTTTATTAATAGTAATATTACAATCTAGCTGCTAGCCGCAGCTAATAAGTAATTTTGTTATAGATTTAACTTAAAACAAAACAACAAGCAATCATATATTTCTTATATATAATTGTCTTTATCTCTATTTTTTATTAAAATCTTTTTAACAAAGTTCATGAGGCTTAAATTTAAATTTTAATTTTCTCATTAATATATCAAAGAGTAATTGATACGTCAACAAGAATTATTTTGACCGCGCTGATTTGAAAAAAAGATATTTTTATCTGGCGAGACTACTGCGGATTACGCTATTGGAGTCTGCGGAGTATTAAGTCTGGACCAAGAGAGAAAAAGATGTAATCCACTTAGCTACAATCCAACGTCATTTCGCGTTTAGCCCGCTAGACATTCGGATGGATCACCGAGTGAATTGGAAATCTCAGATGTTATATACTCGATCTCCCAGTCCAGAGCGCTAGATCTATTAGCATGTATGTTAGATGCCTGCCATTAATTAACTGAAGGTTTTCTACATTTTATTCGATCGCGACTCTAATGTAGGGAATTTTTGTCGGGTATTGAGTGAAAATAATATTTGAACTTGTATATTTCTAACTTGAAATAATGATATTAAATAAATTTTAATTTTCTCATTAATATATCAAACTCTTTGATATATTAATGAGAAAATTAAAATTTATTTAATATCATTATTTCAAGTTAGAAATATGTAAGTTCAAATATTATTTTCACTCAATATTTGACAAAAATTCCCTACATTAGAGTCGCGATCGAATAAAATGTAGAAAACCTTCAGTTCATGAGGCTTGATACGCTTCAGCCAGCGAGTCTGTGTGTCAACTTTGAGTAGTTGCAAGGCTTCCTCGTTCACGTGCCCTTGCACCCTCGTCTGGTGGGCTTCTGATAACTTCTTAATGGTTTCACTGACGGTTTCCACGCCAAGATCACGATGGAGGTCCGCGTTTCGAATGTACCAAGGAGCATTTACAATGCGCCTTAGTACGTTATTTTGAAATCTTTGTATAATGTTTCTATTTGACTGTGCTGTACATCCTCACAGCTGGATGCCGTATGTCCACACTGGTTTGAATACTTGCTTATATAAAAGGAGCTTATTTTCAATTGACATTGAAGAAAAAAAATTAATTGCAACAAATAAAATAATGAAACTCAAAAATAAAATAAAATACACTAAAAGGTATAAAATAATTATTATCTTATTTAGTTACAACTAAACGACGAAATATTAACACGAAATTACTTTTTGAAGTTGGTGCCAAACATATACATTTTATGAATCAAGCTCGACGGATTTTACTTAGGACGATTGGCGGGTACGCTCGCTTATATAGTTTGTTTAGCACCGACTTCAAAAAGTGATTTCATGTAAATATTTCGTCGTTTAATTATAACTAAATTAGATTATTATTTTATACCTTTTAGTGTATTTTATTTTATTTTTGAATTTCATTATTTTATTTGTTGAATTTAATTTTTTTGAAGTCGGTTTTAATTATTTTTTTTTATATAAAAATTATTTTTCTTTTTTTCTTTTTAGTGATGTTATTAATAGTATTAAATTTCTTCCAAAACTTAAGTGACTTGATTTAAATTAAAAAAAAAAAATAGTTTCTAGTTCAGTGATAAACGTTTTTATAAATTGTTGCTATATATATGTATGTATGTGATTGTAGTGAATTGTGTGATGTATCTATATTGAAGATTTAAGAATGAATGTTTCATGTGAAATGACAAATTCCGGTTCTTGAACGAGATGTATGTATGATTTCAAATTATTTTAAAAAAAATTTTGTGTTATATAATTCTCTATGAAAAAGAAAAAATGTAAATAAATGTTTCATTTCAATTTTTAGAACTACTGAGGATGGTCAACCAGTGGTGACCGAAACTGTATAATTATCAATTAAATAATTCTAATAGTTATTAAAATTATTGTTTTATTATATTTGTGACAAAACCAACGCTTCAATTTAACGAAAAAAGTTATTAATAGTGACTTAATATAATATCTTGCATGCATCTCGTAAGAGAAAGGGTCGGATTGGATATTTACGTTAATTCGTCATTGATCATATCATCAGAGCTTGCCCAAATTGATATGGTACCACCCCTAAAGTACCCTCTTTCTAATATAAAAAGAATCATCGAAATCGGTTCATAAACAAAGAAGTTATGCCTAAACAAATATAGCAAAAAAAGGTCCAATATCAATGAAAAAAAAGCGGGACCAATAGGAAACTAGACTGAACTCAATGCAATAAAATCATAAAAATCGGTTCATAATTGGCGAAGATATCAGGTAACATAGACACACAAAAAAATCAGTCGAATTGAGAACCTCCTACTTTTTAACCGACTTCAAAAAAGGAGGAGGTTCTCTATTCGATTGATTTTTTTTATTTTTTATTTTTTTTTTTTTTTGTGCCTATGTTACCTCATATCTCCGCCAATTGTCAACCGATTTTGAAAATTTTTTTTTGCATTGGGTCCAGTCTAGCTTCCGATTGGTCCCATTTTTTTCGATTTTTTTCATAGGTATTAGACCTTTTTTATTAGGTTTGTTTAGGTTTGTTTAGACCTAACCTCTTTGTTTATGAACCGATTTCGATGGTTCTTTTTTTATCCGAAAGGGGTGTCTTAGGGATGGTGTCATATTAATTTGGTCAAGTTCTGATGATATAATCACTATTAATAACATCACTAAAAAAGAGAAAAATAAAAATTTTTAGAAAAAAATAAAAACCGACTTCAAAAATTAAGTGCAACAAATATAAAAATACACTAAAAGGTATAAAATAATTATTATCTTATTTAAGTTACAACTAAACGACGAAATATTAACACGAAATTACTTTTTGAAGTTGGTGTCAAACATATACCTTTTATGAATCGCACTCGACGGATCTTACTTAGTACGTTTGGCGGGTACGCTCGCTTATAGGTATAGTTTGTTTGGCACCGACTTTAAAAAGTAATTTCGTGTTAATATTTCGTCGTTTAGTTGTAACTAAATAAGATAATAATTATTTTATACCTTTTAGTGTATTTTTATATTTGTTGCACTTAATTTTTTGAAGTCGGTTTTTATTTTTTTCTTAAAAATTTTTTGAAGTCGGTTAAAAATTAAGAAATAGACGAACTTACCTAAATCTACACCAATTCAAAGACGTCAAGATGGCCCTCAGGAAAGCTCACTCTGCACTATGGAAGTTTGGACAGCTTGGCAGCGAGCTGCTCTAGAAGGAGAAGAAAATAAAAATTCATTAGTAATTTTTATCATTCGAAACGACTTTTATTTAATTAAATAATTTTTCTAAAATTCATTATAGAAATCTAGCTAACATATGTACTTAAAAAATAAATAAATAAACGCTATATCAGTATAAATAGTAATTAAAGCAGGAATAGTAAGGAATTGGACAATAAATAAAAAGCAGTTTTTATTAAATGGACCAGATGTTTCGTCGATTTATTTCGACTTCCTTAGTGGCCTATTTTATCACTCTTTGTCAAAAGACAATTCCACTATGCGACGAAACATCTTTAATCTTTTTTATTATTTCCTCAATTACTCAACAACTTTTATCCCCTTATAACAATTAAAAAAACAAAAATTTTATGTTGTTAATAAATGGCATGTCTATTTTTTTTTTTTTTTTTTTATTATTTATTTATTGTCATCGGGAACAAAGCCCATTTAGACAGCAGATCAGTAAAGTGTTAGTAGTGTTAGTGAGGGAGCCGAGTTTTAGCCGGAAGAAATTTTATATGCTCGAACCCAGGCATTCCGCTTGAACATCGTCATCAACGATGCTGAAGCGGAGCCAGCGCCTTAGCCATCTCGGCCAACCCGACTCACCCATGTCTGTTTAAAAACAACATGACATTTTCTTATAAATTTTTGATTTTTTTAGTTGTTAAAAGGAGGAAAAAGTTCAAGATTGTTGAGTAATTGAGGCCAAGAATGTATTGTAGAAATAATCAAAAGGATTAAAGATGATTTCGTCGCATAGTGGAATTGTCTTTTGATAAGATGGGCCACTGAGGAAGTCGAAACGACTGGCCCATTTAATAAAAACTCTGCTTTTTATTTATTGTCCAATTCCCTACTATTACTGTTTTAATTAATAAATAAATAAATTTAGCTTTCACTTAAAATGACCAGATGTTTTACAATGGAATGTGGTACATGAATCTGTGTGTATATTATTATTTTATTATCATACTATTGTAAACCATAATGGAATTAGAGCAGTCATAAATAAAACTAAAACATTAACATAACAAATAAAGATAAATCACGTGTGCTTTTCTGATGAAATATGATTTTTTTTCAATAATTCATAATTTTGTGATATTTTGTTACAAAATTCCTCACACGTATTAGAGAAATTGCACTTCACTTGCAATATAGCCTTCAACGTTTCTAAGCACACGGGGCCTTCATTTCATCCCTACACAAGGGCGGATCCAGGAATTTTTTATGGGGGGGGGGAGGGGAGAATGTATTAAGGTGCCCGATGTATATAAGATATACTTTTTATCTCGGAAGTGTGTCGCGATCGAATTGTCCAAGCGGGGGGAGGGGGTCGGAGCGCCGCCCCCCACACACCCACACACATAACACACATATAGAACTTTATTTTCAATTTTAAAATTTTTAAAAAATAAATAAATAAAAAAATTTTGCCAGGCACGGGCCTCCATGGGGGGGCGGTCGCCCCTCCGCCCCCTGGATCCGCCCTTGTCCTACAACTTGTATAATGGGAGCCCTAATATTTAGACAACTATATTAGCAGATCAGTTAAGGTTATATCTACCCTACAAAAAAGACATTTACCCATTTTACTTTATCATACAGGGTATGGTCAAGTATTGTAATCGTGTATGAAAATAGTGTTTTTTTTCCTTCTTTTTTCGAAATATCTCAAAAACGGCTGAAACTATTTTGATTTATCTTGTCAAAATGTCTATTAGTCTGGTTGTTAGTTAGTTAGTCTGTGCGTTACCAAATTTTTGTGGACGAGCTAGCTCAAAAATTGAGTGTGAATATCGAAACACAATTTCACATGTAGTTTTGGTCTATTAAGATTAAGAGCTGATTAGATTTTGGTGCATATCGACCCAAAATTAAGGGGGTGGAGGGGGGTTAAAAATTAAAAATATAGGCCATTTGAGCAAAATCAACCAAATTTTGTATACATAGTCAGTGGGACCCCAGAAGTCTAAAAATCCAAAAACTAGCCGCCCAAAAGGGGGGGAGTGTAGGATCAAAAAATGAAAATATAGGTTCTTGTACCAAACTCAGCCAAATTTTGTATACATAATCAGTGGGCCCCGAGGAGTCTAAAAATGCACAAACTAACCCCCCTACATGATTATAAATAATTTTATTAAATATTAAATATAAGGGAGGAGACCAGGTTGTATGGTAAAGTCAAGTGGATGGCCACATCAGAACAAGTCACCTTATTACTTTATCCAATGCAAAGAAGATGCATTTGGACAGTTATCAGTAGACAAAAAATATAATTTTAAAGGGGAATATACTTTTAGAACTCTTTCAATTGAAGGCAGTAATGCTAAACATCTGGTTTTGCTGTAGCCAAGCAAGCGCACACATAATTATATTCCACATTAGAATGATCACAAAAGTCTTTCAAGAGGGTCTCTAGTGTCGCTAAATCCCAAAATCAATTTGGTAAAAATATAAATAATTAATAAATATAAATTTGTTATTCCAAAAGACAAAATATTGTCCAATGTGGGACACTGTGGGACATTTTCGATGTTGGGCAAGAAATCCAAATGTGGGACTTCTGGTCACTTTACTTACACTATATATAAACATGTGAAGGGTGAACCGGGATTGGAATTAGGTGTACATTTCTTTGGAATTATGTGGAATTATTTTAGTATTACTATATTGTATATTTTAGTAGTACTTGAATTTTTTGGAAAAGAAATTGAAGTAGAAATAGGTGTACACAATTTTAGGTCGCGGTTCACCCATCGTAAAAATGTAAACCTCCATATTATTAATAATTGGTAATTAATATTTAGTAAGCTTCTAGGTCTCTGCACTAGATAAACGATCAGACTTTCAAGATTTTATAATTGTTTGGTTTAAAAGTCTACTCGTGCACTTGGTAACATATTCTCATGAGCAGACTAGAAACATTTTTTAGACTTACGGGGCTTTAAAATTTCAAAATCAGAAAAATCTTAGAATTTTTTCACAGAAACAAAGTTTCATTATTATTTAAAAGGTATTTCTCCTTTTCATAATTTTCCGCATTTCTAAGAGGAAAAAATGAAGAGCTGGACTCTTGAGCAATAATTCACATTGATACTACTGCTATTGAAACAGAACAAGGTTGCAGTTCACATTTCTTTCTACTATCAGGATAAGAAAAATCTCTAATTTATTTATTTTTTCTTTTCTTATTAAACGCGTTTTCATCTATTATTTATCCTCCCTTTCACTTTATTTATTGTCCTTGGAATTTTCTTTTGAAAACAAAAATAAATATGATACAAGTAAAATACTTTATTATTATTATTATTATTATTGTTTTTTTTGTTCTATTTTTTATAAAGGTACAAATCACTATATCGCTCAAGGTCTTGATTTGTTTACAAAGAAACACGAACATTTTTTTAAGGAAGGGTCAAAAATACAGACAGAATAAATAAATAAAAAAAAGTGAAAATGTATCGAACCAAATCAACATGTTTCGTTTAATTATTAATTTATTTTTTTATTTAAGATATACCCGAGAGGTGATCCGCGATTGGAAGTAGGTGTACACCTTTTTTTTACTTAGGGAAAGGTGTAGGTTTTATTTAATAGAGTAAAGGGTGTGTAGTTTCACAGTGAATGAAATAAAACTCAAAGAGGTTTATACAAACTCAATATATTTCGGATTATTAGTCCATCACCAGGAGTTTACAAGTTAATACTGTATTAAACTCCTGGTGATGGACTAATAATCGAAATATATTGAGTTTGTATAAACCTCTTTGAGTTTTATTTCATTCACTGTGAACTACACACCTTTACTCTATTAAATAACATCATGTTTCACCTAAAACCTACACCACTTTCCATAAGTAAAAAAAAGTGTAGGTTTTAGGTGAAACATGATATTAATAAATAAAGTAAAGGGTGTGTAGTTTCACAGTAAATGAAATAAAACTCAAAGAGGTTTATACAAACTCAATATATTACGGATTATTAGTCCATCATCAGGAGTTTACAAGTTAAAAATAGTGTACACCTCTTTGGAAGTATTTTGGAAGTACTTGGAAATATTTGAAAAGTACTTGGGAATATTTGGAAGTACTTGGAAATATTTGGAAGTACTTGGATATATTTGGAAGTACTTTGAAATATTTGGAATTACTTGGAAATATTTGGAAGTACTTGGAAATATTTGGAAGTACAAGTGGAAGTAGGTGTACAGCATATTAGGTCGCGGTTCACCCCTCGAATATACCTAACTTACGTGTACCTTGGTCCTGTGAATGACTTTTTAAAATCTCATTGAAACTTTGAATATATCTCTTCAGCCAACCCGCCAACATGTCGACATCCTAGTTCCACAGGGTTCCAAAGAGTCTTAAGAACTCATCGGTTACCTTTGCTGAAGACATAGAGGAATCAACTTAAATTAAAAAATAGCTTTCTATTCTCATCTAATATTTATGGAATAATCATTCCACATTGGATTTTTGACGTTTCGATTATTATTGATAGCCATTGTTGAAGATATCGAGTTAAAATCAAAATGACCCAATTTGAGTAATAAGCCGTTTCTAAAAATTAGTAGTGAGATCAATTATAAACTCCGGAAATAGCTATTGAATCGTCGAGAATACTGATGAGTTTATTTCAATAAAAATGTGCGATCTAAGTAATATCAGAAACATCCTTTTTTTAATAAATATCTCAACCACCAAAGCATCAAATCTGCAATAGTATTTTTTTATTAGCGCTGTCTTCAAATACCCAGTGATATCTTATTAATAATAAAGGATTAAACATTAATATTTCATTTTAGGTTAAAAATAAAATAAAATGAGAGAGTCTTCTGTATTTTTAAATAAAATAATTTTTTAATTATTTCTAGAGACTATAGTTTCGAAGGCATTGCCTTCATCATCGATCTATCACAAATATTTCAGTATTTAGTTACAAATTAAGATTTATACATAGAAAATTTTGAAAAATATATAATGTCTTTTTCTTCATGTTTCTTCTTGGGGAATTAGAATATAACTGGTTTTATTCAACTAATAATATTTCATTGTTTGAGCCATGAGGAAGTCAACAAAGTTGACGAAACGTTGGCAAAAAATAAAAATTATTTTCATAGACTATTGTCCTTATTACCCTACAACAACTTATTAATTTAATCGATGGACATAAATAATCAAATAATTAATATTTCAAACGACTCCAAATTAAGTCTAGTTAGAATGATCCGTTGCAGTTTATTTTTACTATATTTACAAATAATTATGCTTATATTTTGAAAACTATCAGAATAATTTTGACTAATTATAAATATAAAACTCCTAACCAAATAATGTGTATATAAATAAAAAAAATCGGTCACTGGTTCTTGAGGTACAGGTGTACAAACGGATAGACATGCAGAGAGAGTGCATTTTATGATATAAATATACATTAAATTGTCTAAGTTCCAAACATATATATATATATACGAGCTGCTCCAGGCGTGCCTTCGGCACGCCCATCTACAGCTCAGCCCTCCGGGCAGATGGCCCTGGCGGGCGGCGTCCCGGCATGTGATTATTAGGTCTCCAAAATTCATTTAAAAAAAAGCTCCATTCTCAAAAAAAGTATGTTTTTTTTTTAATTATAAAACATGGCAAAAAATTAACTTTTTCATTAAATTTAGCACGTAGAATTTTGACATTTTATTGTAGTTTAATAGATAGAAGACGCTATCTCTTGGCATAATTTGGCTAGCTTATGAGTAACTCCACAAATAAGTGAGTAGTATCAGAATATATAATTTCAAATAAATTTATGTAATTTGAATAAAAATGATACAAAAGTTTACCCACAGTTTTTAAAAGAATAACTGTAGTAAATTTGTGTCCAGATCGAACAGTGTTTAGAATTGTAATATTTTGCCCCCTCTTTCGCCCCCGCGCACTCATTTTGGCTATTGATTTTTACAGCATACATTTTATATAGTCTTAAAAACTAACATTACAAAATTTGATCTATATCTGAGAGAGTATTAATTTTTTGCCCCCACTCACATTTTGGGAGGTTGAAATTATTTTGCTAAAAAAATTTATATTTTGCCCCCCCCCCCCCCCCCTTTCGAATCTATACAGTCAATTTTGATATTTGATTTTTACAGGAATAGTTTCTTAAAGTAATAAAGAATAACTCTACAAAATTTAATCAAGATCGGAGAGAGTTTTAATTTTTGACCCCACTCACATTTTGGATAGTTGAAGGGAGGGGTTGGATTACAAAAAATCTTGAAATTATTTTTTAGATATTTGCAAATAAATCAATACACAGTTTTCTGAAAAGTAAATGTACTAAAAAGCTAAAAATTTCTATAATTTGCCCCCCCTTCGCCCCCAAACACTCAATTTTGATAGTTGATTTTTACAGGAATAGTTTCTTAAAGTAATAAAGAATAACTCTACAAAATTTGATCAAGATAGGAGAGAGTTTTAATTTTTGCCCCCACTCACATTTTGGATAGTTGGGAGTCGAATTTCAAAAAATCCTGAAATTACTTTTTAGATATTTGTAATTTAGAATTTTTATTAAGTAAAAATCAAGTAGATATCTTATCGTTCTTAATTGAAAATGCATAATTAGTGTAAACACATTGCAAAGATATTATGCCCCTTTTGACCCCTTTAACGGTCGAATTTCAAAAAATCCTGAAATTAGTTTTTAGATATTTTAATTTAGTATTTTTATAAGTAAAAATCAAGTAGATATTTTATCGTCCTTAAGAGATATCGCATAATCAGTGAAAACAGACTTTGCACCCTTTGACCCTCTTAGGGGTCGAATTTCAAAAAATCCTTTCTTAGTGAGCCCCTATGTCATAGATGTAATATCCTCTCCAAATTTCATGTTTCTATGTCCAGTGGTTCTGGCTGTTTTGATGATGAGTGAGTGAGTGAGTGAGTGAGTGAGTGTATCGGGCAAAGAATTTTATATATATAGATATAAAATTATTTTAGATTCAAATAAGGAACAAGTGTAATTTTATATTATACAATTTTTTTTTAACTTTCACTTATCAAAATTCTATTTAGTAAGTA
Source organism: Forficula auricularia (assembly GCA_024734495.1). Lineage (NCBI taxonomy): Eukaryota > Metazoa > Arthropoda > Insecta > Dermaptera > Forficulidae > Forficula > Forficula auricularia. The sequence continues at coordinate 1,646,956 of JALMQS010000189.1, forward strand.
GAAGTAATGGATTCATGAACTACCCGGGTTAAACTTTTTCAGTTAGAACTGCTAGGTAGGCATGCGAAATGTTATGTAATTCAATTAATTTCACATTTATCCAAAAATCATTATATTAAGGAATTTAACAAGGAGATTTTAATGCGTAATTTAATGATTTTTGTATATTTGTTTTAATAAATTTAAATAAAAAATTGATTCAAAATAGTATACCAATTGCTTACGTGTAAATTTCTATATGACTTTTCAAGAAATGATTATTGATCTAATAAGAATTAACCTATAGTATTGAAAAGATTTATTTTGCTGAGAGAGTTGTTGATTTCTCCTTAAGAAACGATATTTCAATGAGCTTGGGCTAACATACCATACTATATATCTGACAATTTACTGTTTGATGTCTGAGGAAGGAATAGACTCGTTTTTACTTTACCATACAGGGTATGGTCAAGTATTGTAATCGTGCATTAAAAAAGTGTTTTTTTTTGCTTCTTATTTTTGAAATATCTCAAAAACTGCTGAAACTATTTTGATTAAAAAAATTGGACGAAACCGTGGCATTTCAGTATACAAAAAAGACCTAATACGTCAATATTGAAAAAATTATATTTTTCGAGATAATAATTATTTTGTCAAAATGTCTGTTATTCTGTGCGTTACCAAATTTTTGTGGATAAGCTAGCTCAAAAACTATTGGGAATATCAAAACCAAATTTCACGCGCAGTTTTGGTGCACTAAAATTGAGAGTTGCTCAGATTTTGGTGCATATCGACCCAAAATTAAGGGGGATGGAGCGGGGGGGGGGGGGGTTAAAAATTAAAAATCTAGGCCATTTAAGTAAAGTCGGATTTAATGGATGACACCATCTTATGATTTTCTAAGAATAATAATAATTTTACAAAATTCAAAACATTTGAAATCGATTTAAATAAATGTGAAAAATATAAGAACCTTAGATGTTTAATTAATAAAGTAAAGGGTGTGTAGTTTCACAGTTAATGAAATAAAACTCAAAGAGGTTTATACAAACTCAATATATTTCGGATTATTAGTCCATCATCAGGAGTTTACTAGTTAAAACGGGTTTAACTTGTAAACTCCTGATGATGGACTAATTTATAATCCAAAATAAATTGAGTATGTATAAACCTCTTTGAGTTTTATTTCATTCACTGTGAAACTAAAACCCTTTACTTTATTAATTAATATCATGTTTCACCTAAAACCTACACCACTTTCCCTAAGTAAAAACATTAGATGTTTATTTCACGTTAAAAATACCCTTTAAAAATTAGCGTGTTTACAAGAAAAAGTTCTTGATGAAAATATCTGCAAATTTTCTATTTAGGTGGAATATTTCTGCAGAGTAAAGTTGTTTCTTTATCTATGGTAGGTAATTTCTTCGAATAAGTGTAAACCTCAAAAGTTAGTGAGGTCATTCAATCAATATAATGAAAGTAGATTTTTCTCGTCTTCTTCAGAAAAGTATTTAAATTAAAAAAATCATAAATGCCTTCAACAAATTAAAAAACATATCAGTTGATAAATTAAAAAATCACGATATTCATTTATGATTTATTCATCAGTTTCACTTCTTGTTTTGAAAAAATTGAATTCTTTCGTGCATCCATATTTAAATTTTTTCTTTTTATTTAGTGAATGCGTTTGAAATTAAAAAGCAAATGAAAAAAAAAGAAAGATTTTTTTTATTAAATGAATAAACAGTGAAACCTAATTTAAATAGTTTCTATCTTGTTCACGAAAAAATTAAGTAATAATCTGGATTTAATGAATTAATTTATTATCTAACGACAGTATGAAGATGCATCTTGGTCAATACTCTTAAGTGGAGCTATATATCAAACCATATATGAAGATGCGAGAGTGAGAAAGGGAAAATTAATCAGGCGCGAGCTGGCGCCAGCTATTCTTAAGAGCCCAGTCTCAGTCGCTCTGTCCATCTCGAAAAGGCCAATGGCCCTTCACAAATATTGGTTTTTTCTTTGCTTTTTTTGGACTTGGCGTCGAAATACCTATCCAAGCATAATAATAATAAAAAATACAATAATAATAAAGAAGCAATAAATTCGAAGAAAAGTGAAATCAAATCAAGTTTAATATTGTTAACTGGTGTGCATATCCCATTATACTTATTTTTTCTCGGTAGGCTCCATTCATAAGACACAAAGAGAAACAAAGAGGTTGTCCCCTGCTTGATGCAAATAAACATACACACATATATATCTCGAGATGATATATCTGTATATATATTATTTATTTGTTTGAGACTATAGTTTCGAAGACTTGGTCTCATCATCAGTCTTTCTTCAATTATAAATGTTTTTCATGGACTCAATATCATATGAATAAAGAAATCGCGGTAAATAATGGGTACGAAGCAAGCCTTATAGACCAAATGTTAAATAAAAAAATTGAAAAATTAACACTGGAATCAGTATATTCACAAAAGAATGAAAAAGAAAAAGAAAATCCTAGAATAGTTCTCCCATATTATGGACAAATTTCGGAAAAATTAAAACAAAAAATGAAAAAATTAGGGTTCAAAACAGTATTCAAAACTCCAATTACTCTAGGAAAAGATTTAGGTTCAAATAAAAAAGACAAATTACCAAATATAGAAAAAGAAGGGGTTTATAGTTTGAAATGCAAAGATTGCGAAGCAATATATGTAGGGAAGACCGAGAGAAATCTGAAAATTCGATTAAATGAACACATAAGAGATTTTAAAAATAAAAAGTGCGAAAATTCTTTTGCAGAACATTTAAATTCAAACAATCACTCCTTCCCAGAAGGTATTAGATTAATAAAAGGAGAAAAGAACCCAAAATTAATTAGCGCAATCGAATCTTTAGAAATTTTGAAATCATTCAATAGAAATTCAAAACTTTGCTTGAACAATCAAATAGAGCTGTCAAATAGTAATCTGCTGAAGATGTTTGCTAACAAAAGATAAAAGAAAAAAGAAAAACCCTTCTATTGTCAACCTTTCTCGTTGTAAAATAAGGAGAAAGGGAAACATATTGTTATATTTGAATGTGAACCAGAGGAATGTCTTTATTAGTTCTAAGCTGACCACCAGTGATGAAAGAACACCAAGTTTTCAATATCCATATGATATTGAGTCCATGAAAAACATTTATAATTGAAGAAAGACTGATGATGAAGACCAAGTCTTCGAAACTATAGTCTCAAACAAATAAATAATATATATATACAGATATATCATCTCGAGATATATATGTGTGTATGTTTATTTGCATCAAGCAGAGGACAACCTCTTTGTTTCTCTTTGTGAATCAACAACTCTGCTACTCTCGGCAAAACAAAAACTTTTCAATCCATTCATAAGGAAATCCAAGTATTAAATTCAATCAAAATGGAAAAAAAATGTTTGATATTTTTATTTATGAAATGGGAAGACAAATCATTTTAGAACATAATTTTATTCTCATTTGTAAGTCTGATGATTCTTATATACTAAGAATAACTCCAGAGTACTGTCTTAATGTTTCTATTTACATTGCAAAGAGCAACTAGTTTTAAAACTTTCATGTGAAAATGCAGAAAATTTGAAGAAACAAATGTTACCTATAAATTGGGAATTCTTGAAGGGTTGATCTTCTTCTTCAAGTGCCATACTCTGAGCGTTAGCTATTACTCTATATTGTAATTTTCCTGAGGGAATTTTTCATAAGGGTGGTTTCCCATTGCCTTCCTCTGAAGGGATCAGATTATAATCGGTCAAATATTTGCAACGAGTCGGGCTTGAATCGGCGCGAGCTTTTTTAGAAGAAATGCTCTATAGATACTCGGCCAACTTGACGTGTTTATGGGAACTGGAAAAAAGGCTTGTAGTCACAAACTGCCCTTCTTGGCGGGTTTTTAGTTTATTAATTTGTTTATTATACTATATTTATAAGCTAAAAGCTTTTCGACGGTATTTTACAATTTTTCTCTTGTCAAAAATTCTTAAATTTCATAGCCCTACAATTGTTATTTTCTTTAATTTTCAACCAATTTCTGCTGTTAGATAGTCCAAAATGTAATTTTCTCTTCGTTTTGTAAATATTAAAATTCTGGCACTAGCTTCATACGAACTTTAAATTAATTATTATTTAATTATCGCTTATATCGGATCCCAGAGAGAAACAAAAAAATTTATTGAAAATTTATGAAAATTCTCCGAGTTTTAGACATGTGGTAAAACAAATAAGCAAAAAAAATTGAATTTATTTTAGAGAAGCCCACTAGAAGCGTAAAGAATATTGTTTTGTAATCAGAGTGGTAAGTGAAAGTCGTATGATATCCATGCAAGTTTATTTTAATTTTAGAAGTGATTAAGTAATGTTTTTATAAAATGAGTTTGGAAAACAGGTGATAAAGTTATTTTTCCCGAAAAGTCACAAAAGAGACAGAACTATAGTGGGGTGTGATGTGGTCTGTTGGTAGCCCGGGCGAACTAGCTGCTAGCCTTGGGTCGAAAGCGGTTCCTCAGCGAAGGGGCAGTCGAGAGAAGGAGGATTTCACTTGGATCTAGGCTACAGCCCAAGACTTGGACAGTGCGTTCTGGACGGCGAAACTGTCGAGAGCTCACTTACACACTGCTTTCAGGACAAACAATCGTTGGGTGACAGAAAACCCAGAGGTCGTTGCTTTATCGAAAGTGGGCGAGAGTTTGCAATGAGTCTTCGCGTTTGAAGAAAAGTGTTCGTTCATTATTGGTTGTCATCGTAAACGTTGGTTGAAAATTAGTTCCAATAGTGATCTAAATCATTAAAATCTTAAGGTGAACATCGAAAGTGGGATTGAAAGTGTTTTATTTAGTGTTGGTTTTATCATTAAAAAGGTAAGTGTCTCGTCGTGCATTCAAGTCTCCACATTTATTTTCTTTAAATTCACTAGATTTTTAAGAATGATTATTAAAAGAATATTATTTATTCTTTCTAGATATAAGTGAAACCTTTACTTCTTTTATTAATTGAAGGAGACAATAAAAGAGTGTGTCTTCTGTTGGAATTAGAAGTTTTTAACTTATTTATAATTCCAACAGAAGACAACTCTTTATATTATTATTGGATAAAAAATACTTGGTGGGTTTCTCATTAAGATTTAATGTGAAACCTACCAAGTATTTTATCCAATAATTTTAATAAATGTTTCACCAAGTACCAACACCAAATTCCTTAAAAACTATTAACTCTTTTATTGTCTCTTTCAATTTATAAAAATTCTGTTACTCTCGGCAAAAAGAAACTTTCAATTTCTTTTATTAATATTAAATTAAATTATATACTTACATTTATTTAATTTATTTTGAAAATGTTATTTAGTATTATAAAAAGGTAATATGTTATGCAGTGGATTAACATTAATCTCTTGGCATATTTTCCTTAAATTTGTTAAATTTTAAAAATAATTATGAAAGTAACTTTTGATGAATATAACTTCTTTTTTATAAATACAAAATCAAAATACATAAAAATTTAAATAAATAAATATAAACAAAAGATTCACGGGTTTTTGGACAATTTTTTTTTTTATGAATAAATGTTAAATTTGAATTTTCATACGACTTTTTCAAGTACTTAATTATTTAAAACATTAAACGTTGATAAAATAGTAAAACAACCGAGACAATAAATAATGTATTCATAATATTCATCCTATAACAAGTTAGCACAACCAATTGAATTTTAAAATTAATAAAAAAAAATTGTCCAAAAATCCGTGAATCTTTTATTTATTATTAAAATGGCCATGAACCAACTAAATTTATAAATAAATATATTTGAGATTATTTAATTTGGTTTTAAAAATGATATGTATCCAGGGTGTATTAAAATCTCCTTAGGTATATATTTTCTTAGATTTATTCAAGTTTAAAAATAGGTAAATATTAAGATAGTTTTTCATAATTTTGAGGTATATAATTTAAAATTTTTTAGATTAATTTTAAATATATATAACTAGTGAACATAACACCGGGTTTTTTTTTTGTTTATACTTATATTATTTTTGTAATATAAAAATATTTATAACGGGAAGGTATAAATTTCCAAAAGTCAAATACACTTTATATAATCCTTATCAAATCGAATCAAAAAGTAATCTATATATTTTCGAAAAGGCAAATAAATATTTCCAACTAGCCTAGTTTCGTAACATAATGAGTTTCCCAACCGCTTGTGTGACAGGCTGAAAGTGATTGTAAAATTAAATGAGATAGATAGAAAAACAGGGTGCGTTTTGTTCTTCAGGTAAAAATAATTCTAAAGAATTTTGTTGATTTCGATTTAGAAAATGAAAAGTAATATCATCCAATTAAATTCTTTCAATAAAACGCACCACAGAGAATGCAAATCGGTCCTGCCTGGCGAAAACAGAATTAATGGGCAGACAGGTTATAATGTATTTTTTTAAATACAGAATTAGCCTTTTACATTTTTATAACGATTATAATAAAATTATGGTACGTTAAATTCAATTTAATAACAATAATTTTAAATACTTCGTTATAGTTTTAAAGTTTTTAAAGAATAATATTTTTTACCCGAAATAGTTGCACAGTAATTAGAATTTAAATAATTTATAGGGAGTAATGAAATATAAAAAAAGAAATATGTGATCATAAAGACAGTATGCCATTGAAATCAACCAAACCTATATAAGTCTTAAAAATTAGGCAACATGTGTGGAGGAGTTTTTCTTAGATGGGTGACCACCTAAGGCAGTGCCATTTGCATATTAGCTGATGTCCTGATACAGCAATGTTACTTGTTTTCCGCAGAAATTTATTGAAGCCTTAAGATGGATATTGGGAGTGTTGACCGCCCACTTTAAGACTCTACCTATGTCACAAACTGAATGACAATTTAGATAATCACAAAAGCAGCTACAAAGTAGTCAGCTTGTTCACGAAACTGTCTCTATAAATGAGGTTTAAGCCTGCGGGGGCGATACGTGTTATGTGAGAGCCAACGATATACGTGCTGCTCCACTGTCCCTATGCTGGAATTTAACCTATTTTATAAGTAATTATTTATGGAATTACAATTAAACCAGATTTATTCTTAAAAGAATAGTTTCATCTACAAATTTATTATAGAATTGCAATTGAACCTGATTTACACTAAACTCAACCTTTTTTTATATACGTGATTATTATGCAATGAAAAATGAACCTGATTTATAAATAAACCGATTTTTCTCATACATAATTATAATAGAATTGCAATATAACTTAATTTATACATATTCCAAGCGCCTTTCTTGGTTATTATTATGAAAATACAATTAGATTTGATTTATAAGGTAAACCAATATTTCGTTTATACGAAATTATTATGGAACTACAATTGATTTGATTTATATCGTTTTCTTTTATACTTATTGTATGCAATCACAAATGAATCTGATTTATACTTAGATTATACGAAATTTCTTTACATGTAAATTAATTTCTTTTTAAGATCATAAATGAAGTATCTACATAAACTAATGCTTATTCGGGTACATCATTTATGATAGTAAAAAGAAAGATATACATATCAATTTTGTATAAACTGGGTATAAGTCGGATTCATTTGTGATTGAATACAATATGTATAAAAGAAAACTAGATACGTATAAATCAAATCAATTGTAGTTCCATAATAATTTCGCATAAACGTGATATTGTTTTACCTTATAGATCAGATCTGATTGTATTTTCATAATTATAACCAATAATGGCGGTTGGAATATGTATAAATTGGGTTCTATTGCAATTCTATTATAATTATAAATCAGGTGCATTTTTCATTGCATAATAATTACGTATATAAAATTAGGTTGAGTTTAGTAAAGGAGCTGGAAAAGACCTTGGTCGCAATAGTTTACTCCGTTTATCCCTATAATTTCTTGAGACTGAAACTCTCTTCCTGCCTCTCTTTTTTCAGAGTCATACCATCTCAAGTCTTTCAAGACCCTCAAAGCTGCATAGTGAACATTCCCATTCTCTTCCCCTTCTCTTAATTATTCTCTTCTTTTCTTAAATTCAAGATCTAAGGCGCTCGTTCTTCTCAGTCTGCCTTTTCTTGCATAAAAATAGTTGAAATATTTATTTATTATTTGAGATTATACTATAAAGAATAGTGAACCCCTCAAATCCGAGCCCCAGAAATCCGAAATCTCGGGTAATCCGAACGAGTTTTTTTGTTGACAAATTTAAGTTTGGGTAGGTGTTTTCTCGAACTCGGGGCTAGGCCAAAGCTTCTTCCAAGATCTCCGCAGTAAGTTCATAATTGTATTTTGCCACGATTCTACAACTCATTAAATAACGTATTTTATTATAACTTTCTTCAGCTTCTCAATGATAGAAAGAGAACCATTTTCTTCAATTAGATATTCAAACCACCATCTTTCAGCTAATCCGAACAGGCTACAGCCCCAATTAGTTCGGATTTAAGGGGTTTCACTGTATTGCCAAAACACGCTCATAAACAGTATTTAAGATTAATCTAAAACCTACTGAATTCTTAAATTCCGGGTTAAAAACATGTATAAAGCAATCTCCACCTCAAAAAGTAGCATCTTTAATATTATCTAAAAAATAAATTATCTCATAGAAAACTAATGCCTAAGCTGAAAAAGGGTTTTATCTTAATAAGTTAAGCATAAAATAAAAATATTTATAGAAAAAATATGGAAAATAGGCTGTCAGTTTCATTTTATTGTTAAATTGACCATAGTATATCGATTTTGAATATTCGCTTTCAGTATGGATTAACAATTAGTTCTGGTTATCTTTGAATGATCACCACATTAAAAACTAACCAGAAAACATTTTGCTCGTTATTGGAATATCATTTTTTTTTTAATTCCAATTAAATGAATTTAACTTTAGATTTGACAATTTGAGATAATAATATAAAATCAAACATTATAGTACAATCAATCTAGTCAAGAAAATTGTTTAACCTGATTTAATTTCTCCATCTCTTTGATAAAAAATCCTTCACAATTCATGAAATTGAAATAATTTCACAATCATTCTTTTTGTTTTTGGAATTTGATTTAAAATCAGACTTCTTCAGCAAGATAAAATAAGAGATGAAATATAAAATCCCACTTTTGAAATTATCTAGCTTTCACAGTAAAGTAAGATTTCACATATTTTGTAACTTGATATCAGTCAGATAGCCAGAAATTTTTTCAGGGGAACTGATTTTTTTTTCGTTTTTGAAAACCTACATGGTTTTATCTCAACTCGTTTATTACCTCTCATTGTAGGTGAGTGAAGAATTTAATTTTAATTAATTTTTTCACCATTTCACTTAATTCTTTACTCTTGGCACAAAAAGTTTTCAGGCCAAAATAAAATCGAAAGTAAAGCATATTTAATCACTCTGTGTAAAAATATTCCTTTTTTTGCATTATCTTGACTATACTTCAAGCGAGGGTGAACCGAGACCTAATATCGTGTACACCTACTTCCACTTCCACTTTCATTTCCAAGTAGAAGACAATAGATGAAGGGGCATTATCTAATGAATTCCAAAATAATTCCACATAATTCCAAAGATGTGTACACCTAATTCCAATCGCGGTTCACCCCTCGACTTCAGGCATAGAACAAAAATAATAATAATAATGGAAAACATAAAATCTCCATAACAATTACTCTTTCAAGTCATTAAAATTCCATAATAATTAGCTACCCTTGAAAAAATTATTATTAAATAATTACTATTCTGAAGACATTTCTAATCTTTAATTTAATTCTAATGGATTCTCAAGGAAATGAGAAATATGTCGGGATTTTCAATTTAGATTTAATTAATAAGATCTGAACAATATTCGAAAAATAAATGGAAAACTGTTTAAAAATTTAGAATTAAATTTCAGGTTATATTATTTATCAAATTAATGTTTCAGCTAATTGAATGAAGAAAAATTATTATTTTAATTTATTATTAAGATAGATAAAAATAAACTGATGTGGCCATCCACATGACTTTGCCCCTCTCTTATATTTAAAATTTTATCAAATAATTTATAATTATTTATGGGGGAGGGTCAAAAAATGAAAATCTAAGCCCTTGGACTAAATAAACTCAACCATCACTGGGCCCCCAAAAGTCTATAAGTGCAAAAACTAACCGACCATGTCCCAGAAAAAAATAAAAATCTTTTCGTCATTATAAGTTCATTTTATAGTATATTTCATTTTTCTTGTTTGTTTAGTTTGAAAATCTTATAATTGTAATTTTTAAACCACCCTTAATTTTCTGTTCGATTTCAACCAAAATCTAATCAGCTCTTAATCTAAATACACCAAAACTAGAAGTGAAATTTCGTTTTGATATTCACACTGGTTTTTGAGCTAGTGAGTCCACAAAAATTTGGTAACACACGCACAGACGTACTAGCTAACGTATTAACAGAAATTTCGACAAAACAGTTATTATCTCAGAAAATATAATTTTTTCGATGTTCACTTATTAAGGCTTTTTTTAGACCGAAATGTTATGGTTTTGCCCAATTTTTTTAATCAAAATAGTTTCAGTCGTTTTTCAGATATTTCGAAAAAACGAAGCAAAAGATTACAATACTTGACCATACCCTTATGGTAAAGTAATAAAATGTGAGAGTAGACTTATTTTAATAATTTTGTTAATTAACATGATATTTGAGTAATTAAGTGTGGTCAGAAATGTGAAAAAATTTGTTTTCAAACATTAATTTTGTAAAGTTTAAATTTTCTATATAAATATGAGACATCAATGTCGTAATTTTATCTTTTGAATAGGATAGGCAAAAACAAAAGAATAGTTTTATTTCATTTAAATTAAAATATTAGACTATATTCACTGGTAATTATGCATATTTTCTCTTTTATAATTTTCAAGATTATTCTATCTATTTATGTAAATATATATAATATTCAAAAAATTATATATTTCAAGCCGCCCTCTGATACAACTAATATTCTTTTTGAAATCTCAAAAAATATCGTAATTTTAGTACTTTAAAATAGTGTTTAAATATACCTATTTATATATATGGGTATTTATTCATTTTCTTTTTTCAAATGTATAATTCCCTAAAATTTCCTTGGGCAATATTTCGAATTAATTCTTCTCTCTTCTACTTTTTCCAAATTAAATGGATAGCCGGATCCCTCGCGGCCTTTGTTTAATGACCCTTCCTTCTTTTTAAATCACGTAACAATAATTGAATTGATGAAGCTTTCGTATAAAAGTGATTGTTTTTGTTGTTTTCAAGCAAAAAAAAAGACTTTCTCACTCACTGGACGTTGAAAATTCGATTTTGAGTCTTGACCAAGGTTAAAAGAATTATGTACTTAGTTGGTTACTCTCTCTTTCAGTCGGATATTGGCTAGAAAATGAAAACCCCACTGAAAACGGTGTCAATAAAGAATAGACTCTCACTATGGGCAAATGCTTCTGACCATTCAAGTCCATAAATCGAAAAGAGTACATGTCAGACGAACTTATTTATGTAAAACTTTCCTGAGAGTTAGTTCTTTCAGGTAGAATTAAGCTGTAGCTAATAGTATCGAATTATTCAAATTTCTTCTCTATAATATTTAGAATAATTCATTTATTTAACGACCATATATTATTTAGGGGAAAGAAAGAGGAATGGGAAGACCCAGATTAGAATATTTCAACCAAATAATTGGGGATATGGGATGCCAGACATTTAGAGAGGTCAAACAGCTGGCGGGAGACAGAGTCGAGTAGAGACGGATTGTTGCATCAAACCAGTCTTAAGACTGTATACTCAATGATGATGATGATATTATTTAAATTTATCATGAAAATAGTGTTACAATTTACGATTAAATCTAGACACACGGAAGTGTGTCAGCCAAGTTTTGAAAAAACGAGCGACCCACCGGTGTATATTTACACGAACTATTTCGAGCTACGTTCGAACCACCCATAACTCAAAAACTATTAGACCTACACATTTGAAATTTTGCATGTCTAACTGGAACGCCTAGAATCACAAATTTAATGAATAACCTATTATAGTTATTGGGTCATTAAGGTCTAAAAAGTGCCATTTTTAACACTGACATATCAAAAACCTAAAGTACTTCCGCTGAATCCTAGAAGGCTGAAATTTGGCATACTGGTAGAGTTTTGGCTACAATTAAAGGGAAAAATCGAAAAAATGAAATTTTCCTTTTTTCAGGACCTAAAATGAAGGGGTGAAATTTATTATAGTCTTAATTAACATATAGTGAAAATACAATCAAGCTAGAATGCTGAAATTTGGCATACTGATAAAGCTTGGCACATTAATAAAGGAGAAAATTGAAAAAACGAAACTTTCCCTTCTTCGGGGCTCGAAATAAAGGGGTGAAATTTTTGAAAAACCGACCGGGCTTATAACAGATATTTTATGAGAAATATTTAATAATTATTAATATAAAGTTTAAGGAAAGCGGTGTTGGTTTATAGTGAAACATATTAAACACAGGAATTATTTATAGAAATGTTTAAATGTATTTATTTAGATAAATTAAAGGATAAAACTTTTCAAAAATGAATGATATCTGACCAAAAACAAAGGGCCAACTTCGGTACAAACAGCTTCGCCAACAAAAGACTTGAGATCTAAACGAATACCAAGGTTCCATAGCTATAGGGATGTACAATGATCTTCAATCGTTTTAAAAGAAAATTTGTTACGTTCTTTGATATTAAATTTATTACTTGGCAAGTTTTATATCCATCTTAATTGTTTGTGGTATAAAATAGAAAAAATAGCAAATTTAAATTTTAAGCTTGTATTTAAATAACATCACGTTAAACGTAATTTATTGACTATTATAACTTGCCAAGTTATAAATTCAATAACAAAGCAACGTAATAAATTTTCTTTTAAATGAATTGAAGATCGTTGTAGGTACATTCCTATAGGTATGATTTAAGCATCTACTATGAAATTTGGTTCTCGTTTAGATCTCAACTCTTTTGTACCGAACTTGGCCCCTTAATTCAAGCCGATTGTACCGAATTGGACCCTTTTACACATTTATGTTTTTGGTCAGATTATTTATATATTAACGGGTGAGGTGGTATAAATGAAATTATTTATATACAATTGTATTGTGTTTGTGAGTTATATTTTGATTCGTTCAATTAATTTAAAATCTCCATTGTCGATCCTTAAGACAAGCCCCTCAGGTGCAGGTCAGGTCATGCAAAGCAACCCAGACCGATCCCTCTGCGTAGCATATTTATCTGTTGATTATAAATCGATAATTTATACCTAGTATAAGCAGCGGTCCTTCGTCTCGAAAGCATAATTCCAGTTTAGATACTAGAAATCTTATTTCCCTCATTTCTCACTCTCCAATCACAACTTCATAGCTTCTAAAATTTGCGCTTTATAGTGATGTAATTTAAGGGAGTTCGGAACATGCTTATCTATTTGGTTGATCTTCGAAAAAATCTTTTGTATTTCTGCAGAGAGAAAACGTCTGCCTACTAAATTTTTTAATAAACAAATATGTTAATAATGAGGTTAATTTCGAATAAAAATCTTTGTTTTGATAATATTAATAAAGATAATTTTGAAATAAATTTTTTCTCATTTTGAAAACATTTATTTAACACAAAAAAGATTTAAAGAAATAGAGTTGGAATTCTACACTAATGCTTTTGTTATATTCTGTTGGCCGCAAATAACTTTTTATTTTTTTACATTTATGAATAACTAATTAACTAGATTGTTAAATCTATTGAAAAATGTATCATTCGATTCATAAAAGTTGAATTATTGATCTGTATAAATTTGTTGAAAATGGTATAATTTGTATAGAAGTATAGCCCTTTTAAAAGCTCGGTCCATTTACTTCCATGTTAAAAGGACAATATTCAATAATTTATTTCTCGGTAATGGGACAGACGATCAACTTCAAATTTCGGGAATAAATATTTAATACATCAATGATTCGACGGTAAAAATTTGAGAATTTTCTTATAAAAATCATAAACAGTCCCGAACCTCCTTGTCTAAAGCTTTTAAAATACTTTCTGTTCTGTACGTAGAGAAATTGTTAAAAAATTGAGACTCTTCTTCAAGTGAATAAGCTGATGTGGCCATCCACATGACTTTACCATACCTGGCCCTTAATATTTAATCAAATAATTTATAATTAGTTAAGAAAAAACTCCCCTCTTAATTTTGGGCCCATTAGCAAATAATAATATCTTCTTTTAATTATGAGACTATTTTATTAGAAATATCAGCTTTCTTCGATTTTTGAATCCCCTCTTTTTAGTCAACATCAATTTCAAATAGTGAGTCTTTTCATAAGGTCGTTTATGGTGCATATACGGAATTTAGTTCAAATAAATAAAAGGTTCTAGGACTTATATTTTTATATTATATTTTTCTGAAACCCCCCAATTTTGGCCATTCAAAAATAATACTCTCTTTTTTGATTATAGGTTCATTTTATAGTATATAATTTTTTTAGTACAATTAATTCGAAAGCAATTATTTAGATTTTTCAAGCCTCACGATGAAACCAGCAATTAACTAATTTTGTACTTATTATTCTTATTCAAACTGTATGTAATGTTTGAACAAAAATGTTCATCACACAGGAGTTTTTTGACGGGTTATAGTGGGTTTTCACAAAGAGAATTTTTTTAATGAATAGAGATAAATAAAAAATATCCAATATATAATTTTAAAAAATTTTTAATTTTTTTAATTTTTATTTCCTCTTTGTGAAAAACCACTATAACCCGTCAAAAAACTCCTGTGTTTAATATGTTTCACTATAAACCAACACCTCTTTCCCTAAATGTTAAAAATGTTTATTATTGAATCCTACATGAAACAATAAATTAAGGGTTTGAAAATATTTCAATAAAAAGACGAAATGTCGCTTTCAAATTAATTGATGTTTCAATTTCTTCCGTAGTCCAAGTCTCTGAGAATTCTTATATAAAATTTATAAATGATGGACAGAAATTATATAAACACATAATACAAATAAAGGTGTTAATATTGCTACATTAATATATTTTTTCATTTGAAAATATTATTAGACATAATAGGTATTATTATTGAACATAAGAATAAATGTGTTTTCTGTTTCAATTTAATTCACAGAAAGTTGTGAGATTTATTTTTTCAAAGATTTTATTAAATTTCTAGTGTACAAATGAGGTCATTTATATATATACTTATTTTTATATAAAGTGAAGGTTATCGAAATAATGTCAAGTAAATTCACACAAAAGTTATTTTCAGTCAAAAAGACTAATGAAGTTGATTTGCGGAACATTTACATACAATATATAGTTAATGATTAAATTAAAAGCAAAACAATACTTCCGTTTACAATTGATTAAGTAAAAATAATTCAAGGAATTATTTATTAAAACGTTTTCCATTTTATTCTTAATCAATTAATTAGCAAACGACCATAATTAACAGCTCTCATATATGTATTTAATGTGAAATGGAGGCAAAAGTGAAAATTTTTTCCGAGACTTTTTTATAGTGATATTGATGCAAAAAGATGTTGTACCAAAAAGATGCAACTTCTGTAGTCTGGGGTGAAAAAAGAAGAAGGAATTGGATTAAGAATCTGAACAAACAGATTCACACAGATATACAATTTTATCCTTGAAATCAATATTTCACCCCATATTCCAGTAGTTTCTAAAAGCATGTACGGGTGCGAAACCTGGACAATTAGAAAAGCGGAGAGAAAGTACAAATGAAGAAGTTCTTGGAAGAATCGGAGAAAGAAGAACCTTGTGGAAGAGTCTGAAGAAGATGACAGTCAGATGATGGGGCACACACTGAGACATGGGGGACTGCTTAGGGATATCTTGGAGGGGGAGGTGGGAAAGAAAAGGGGAAGGGGAAGACCCAGATTAGAATATTTCAACCAAATAATTGGGGATATGGAATGCCAGACATTTAGAGAGGTCAAACAGCTGGCGGGGGACAGAGTCGAGTGGAGACAGATTGTTGCATCAAACCAGTCTTAGGACTGTATACTTAATGATAATGATGATGATTCTAAAAGCAAAACAGCGAAAGTCCAGTCAAATTGTGTTTTTATCAAAAATATTTTGGATAGCTCTGATTTTTTGCATATATATGTTTTTGGGGGCGCTGAATCCAAATATGAGGTCTCCTACCAAAATTTCGTGACACAACATTGTAGAAAATGCAAAAAAATGTGAAAATTTCCATTTTCTAGCGGTTTTTTGCTTATAACTCAAAAACTATCAAATTTTCGTAAATAATCTTCTTATTCAAAATGAAAGTTCATAAAATTTTATACAAATTTTATTTTTAGGTTTTTTTTATCCGACCAACCGTTCAGGCTCAAGCGCGAAATCCAACTTTTCTCGGCAGCCCCACAGATCACCCAAAAACTCGCACTTTTTTCGATATTTTCACATTTTGACCATGAAGGAGCACGTTTTCGACAAACACCATTCTATACATCTTTAAACTAGATTAAATTTACTACAATTCAAACAAAGTTTCATCTTAATTGGAAAAATGGTAATCCGTGCCGCAATGAGGTTGAAGTTTTGAAAAACTGCAATTTTTTTGAGCACAATTTGACTGTACTACGAATAAAATCTTGAAAAATTATGATCGAACTCAATACTTCAAACGCCTTGAGAGTATAAAATTTGAATAGAGAGTGAAGATAGATTTTAAGTAATTCATGCTTTCGATTTGATTCTTCACGTTTTATTTTGAATTGAGTCAAATTCACGACAAAGTGGAATTAATTCGCAAGCCAATGCAAATATTGAGGTTAATCAGTACATAGTAAAGGAGAAAACTGGATAAGCGATCTATTGTGAAATAATATAATATTAAATAAAAATGATTTTTATATTAACCTACATCACAGGTGGTATTTGTTTAAATAACATTAATTGAGCAGTCCAAGTAAAAGTGAAATTTCACCAATGAGAATATCATTAGTTGTCTGGGCTGCCTTTTTTCTTTACACGTTTAAAAAGTTTCATTGAAAATTAATTAATTTTAATGACGAGGATCCAAGAAAATGTAAAACCTTTAAAACAAAATTAGCTCTCTCATTCTTTAAGTAAAAGAAGAAATATTTCGGGATTGGATCGGAGTCGAAGATATTTGTGGAGCCGGAATTGAACGTTGTATAGCAGTGTTTCTCAACCTTTTATAGAGCGAGGAACCCTAGAGCACTTATATTAATTTCTGAGGATCCCGCTAGCACTAAAACATGAGATATTTTATATTTCGTCAAAATATCAAAATCATGCTACTTTTATAGCTTCCAAATATAGCATGCCGTCGATGAGAGTGTTAAAAATTTGCTAGGTTTTAGGGAAATGTACAAAAAACGTACATTTTAAATTACAATACCTAATATTTTTATTTTCATCAATGATATTATTATTAAAATTTTTTGGTAATGTCATTGGTGTACTCATCATTTGCCCCTTTTGGACAGGTTTTTTTTTACATATTCAATGTATACTCATAAATAATATTCTCATCTATTTGAAAAGCAATATTATTTCAAATTCATTAATAACAAATTAATAATAAAACAATTTAAATGATGTTTTAATTTTGTTACTAATGTGACGTAATCGTTGTATTAGGAGAAAGTTAAGGAACTTTAGAGCAACAAACATTGTATCACTCAGACAATAATAGTGATGTTCACCGCATTCTTAAGTATAATTGGTTTTATTTGACTATAAGGTAACGAGTTTTTCGTGCGTGCCTTCGCCCTTGAAGCTCGGCCCTCCGGGCTGGTGCCCTGGCGGGCAGCGTCTCGGTCCAAAAATTTTATTCCTCTTAAAAAACCACACTCCAAATGTATACCTGTAAACTCCCTAAAATACAGAGTCTCTTAAAAGTTTCACCTCATTTTCGTCCTGTCACAGCTACAGAAATGAGGCTCTAGATATGAATCTGGTAGTATTTTTTTTTCTATAATCTACAGCATTGTGATATTTTTTGTGTGGAAATATGTAGATTTATTTAAATAAGTGGGATCGTGTGAGGAGGAGAATTATATTATATCATTTTTTTTTAAATTTGGGATCGATAATCGATATAAGGATCCAAATATTTAAAAGAGATCAATCAGGTGTTGTTTGCATGACAGGCTGCTCCCTCCAGTATTGCCATGAGAAACTCGGGCATGCGTGTCTTAAGTCGTTCAATTTTGTAAAAATCAAAAAATAAGAATAACAAAATTTAGATTTTTAAAAAATTATAAAAAAGTGGCAAATTATTAAAAAATAAACAAATAATTTATAAAATATAAATCAAATAAGATGTGATTAATTTCTTTTTCTGTGCGCAAAGAAAAGCGAATTGAATATTTGATTTTTGAGTTGTGAAGGGGGGGGGGAAATAATTATCAATAAATTTAATGTTTCTTAATTTAAAATCAATTGGAGTCTTTCATTCCAAAATTCGAGTTTCAATTACAATTATATTTCAAATTTGCCGCAAAGAGGGCAACAGCGCTCCCTGACGGCACAATTACGTCAGCGTTGCGGCAAATTAATCTAGATAAATATATATAGTAAACTTAGACTCTAAATTTAGTATTTTTTTTAACATGACAAATTTTTTGAGGGTTGATAGATACTACTAACTACTAATTTTGTTTTTCTATTTTTTTCTTTTATTGACCTCTAGGTGCGGGAACCCCAAACCTCGCTTTGTAGAACCCTGGGGTTCCGCGGAACCCAGATTGAGAAACACTGTTATATAGGATGGAGAGCAGAAAGTCTGTTGAGCGCTTAAGGAAAAGTAATTGACAATCGATTGATTAATTTTTACTACATAAGAGTGATTGAATATCACATAGAAATATTATTTATATACAGGGTTATTTATAACGAAGATAAAAACTCTTGGAAGTTGTTGGGGGGGGGGGTCAAAAACGGTTGAAACTTCCGCCCGCCAAGGGTGCTAAATTCTAACTATAGTATATCTAAATTGACCGTTGAAGTTTGGCATTCTTTTAGTATTATCGGTTTATATAGAGAATTTTTAAAATGACTTGATTGGAATTTTGTTAAAGTAAAACATAAGTAATATGTCACATACATATGTAGATTATGAACGTTTTGAACAATATACTTACATATTTTGTTTATAACATAACTAATTGCTACAATATAAATCTTTTAAAAGGTTTTGTTTGCGTTAATTTGAAAGGTATAAAAACAAAATTAATCATGTTAGTCTCAAAATTGTTTAATGTTAAACACCATGTTGTTTGTTGGTCTTATAATCGAATTTTGACATACTTCTCTAGGGCCGAATTTAGATATTATGGGGTGATTTTATATATAATTAGTAATTCTATATATTTCAAAGAGATGTCATCATGATTTTCTCCAATAATTACGACATTGACAATAAATGTTTCACCTTACAAGATTTTTTATAAGACAAAGTATATATTTTTTTTTATCTAAAACTCTGAAAGAACTGTTGCTACTTCAAGGATTTTAACATGCAAATTTTGAAGACATAAATGTTTTTAAAACACCGTTTATTTTCAAAATGTGTTACCAAGTAGAAATTACAATACTTTACCCATGCTTCGCATTGGACAAAGTAAAAAGATTTTTCTTCATTAGTGATATATTTAAAAATTGAAATTTAATTGAATTAATATGTGTAGCTTTTATTTTTTATTATGTGATTATGAAAAATATATTTTCTACTTTTTAGTGTTTTTTAAAAAGAGAAGAGAGTTTTTAAAAAAAAAATTATTAAACCAATTATTTTACATTAATTAATGTATACATTGTATTTTTTGCTTCGATTCCGGAGATTACTTCGTCCTCATTCATCTTTAGTCCTTGTTTTTAATAAGAGGAAAAATCTAATTAGATAAAAAAACCTCTTTTCCGATAATTATTTCAATTCCATTATTCCCCAATCAAGTCGATTGGTTCCATCGTTTTCCGTTATTAAAAAAAAAAAAATTTAATATTTTTTTTTATAACTAAATTCTACTATCTACTTCTTCTGGCATATATTTTGATCTTTCTATAAAAGCTGCCCTTCCTGCTTTAGGTTTTTCAAATTATATAGATACTAAGATATTAGATATCGTATGTTTAATAATAATAAAAAACTTTAATAATTCGAATTCGGTACTGGCATTAGACTTGAGTGAGCCAGGTATGTGCACTTTAAAATTTCTAGCGAGATTTAATGATTCAATAAAAGTATTTAATTCAGGCGAAACTCACTGAGCGGCCGGATTATTGAATTTAAAGCGCCCGTGCTTTTATTTTTATTCATGTGTGTATGGATTTTTTTGCATAGAAGAATAATTTAATTAAGCCAATGCTACAGATATATCTTAGGTTCATCTAAAAGATTTCGATCCATTCAATTAATAGATGATAATCAGTTTCGGAAATGATTTTTGAAAATTTTTCCCCACCTAACTACATCAGTTCTACTTTTCACAGTCTAGATTTTTTCTTCTCCTATCCGATCTGCTCTAGAGGCTAAATATAATAAATATATACATCTTCGTTAATTTTTTTTAAATAAATTTCAATTTTTTTTCACATATTATAGTAATTAAGGAAATGTACTTCCTTAAAATTTAAAGATGTTCTTTTTTCTCTTTCTAAATTTCCGTCGAAAATTATTTGGCCATAGTATTGAAAACAAAAGTCAGCAAACATAACATTGAAAGTGAAATACATTTTCGGTTATTTATGTCTATTGTTTATTATATAAATAATTATATCATATTACTCGTTACACTTAAAGTGACCAAACGAACTCCTTTAGCGAATTTTGTACTCCTTATTTGTGAGCAGTGATCCTTTTAAAACCTGTACTCCTTTTGTACTCCATTGCATTATTTTATACTCCTAAAAGCCAAAATATTATACCAATTTATTTCTGCAATTGAACCAAATATATGCAACCTTTTATATAGATCAAGAGCCCACGACTGCCAGACCTTCGTTATTTTATAAAAGCTGAAAGTTTTTCTGTGCATGTCCCCTATACAGGTAAGAACGACCAGAGACTATAGAGTTTGGGTTGTGGTTACTTTGGCAGATAACCGGTAATAAAGGTGTATAATATAGTACTTTAAATTCGTTAAAGTATAAAGCTCAATTTTTACTTTATCCAATGCAAAGCATGGGTAAAGTATTGTAATCGCTCTCGGGGCAAGCGTGGCTTCAAAGGGTCCTCAGGTAAAAACTACGGAACCCATGGACTCAATTAAAGTCACAAATTGTAGTATTCAATTAGGTTGAATTTTAGCACATGACGGTTTTGCCAAAAATTACAAGGGGTCTCGTCGAGAGGCCAAAAAGTGCGATTTTTTCATTTAGTGCGTGCTGATGGATGGATGGATGTATGTTATCGTTTTTTTGGCCCACGATTTTTTCCACACCGTTGCACCGATTGAAATGAAATTAAAAACCATGCATTCTTTTAACAAAATGAAGCGCTGATTAGTTTTTGGTACATATCGGTCCACAAACATTAGTACTTTATTTCAGTTCTTTTTTAGTTTTTTCTAAATATCTTGAAAATGACTTAACCAATTTTGATGAAATTTAATATCCTAATTAAGTACCTTGGGGACCACAAAAAAGATTAAATAAAGTTTTTAGTAAAATTATATTTTAAAGTACTTTACTCTAGAACATATTAATATTTCAAATGAATTTGGATTAAGTTTAGCAACGATCCGTTGCAGTTTATTTTATATTTTCTTCGGGATAACTTTAGAAATCTCGTCATCCATTGCCGGACACACCACTGACAAACCACTCAAGCTTGAGTTTCTTAAAGTTTAGGGGTGTCTGGCAGGGGGTAGCAACTGTCATAAGTGTCCGGCAATGGATGACGAGATTTCTAAAGTTATCCCGAAGAAAATATAAAAAAATTGAGCTTTATACTTTGACGAATTTAAAGTACTATTTTATACACCTTTATTACCTGTTACCTGCCAAAGTAACCACAACCCAAACTCTATAGTCGGTGGTCGTTCTTACCTGTATAGGGGACATGCACAGAGGGACTTTCAGCTTTTATAAAATAACGAAGGTCTGGCCGTCGTGGGCTCTTGGGCTAATACGCTCGTGTGCTAAAGTTGTCTATGATAATTTCATAGAAAACTATATATAACTGATAGTGTCAGTTTGCATATGACTGCGTATTTTGAATTCAACTGTCAGTAAAGACGCTAACTGCAGTTTTAAGAGATAAATTCAACATGGGGGCTGCAAGTTGTTCTGACGTGAGGGCGCTATTGGAAGAAAATTCAGAATTATCCAGAAAAACTCATTCAAGATAAAAATATGATTTCAATAATTAAAATATTCGAATTACTATTGTATCTATTTTCATATTCTTTTAAAAATATATGGTTGATTGTAGAAGACTCAGTTTTTTTCACAACCCCAATCACTATAGGTATCCAATAAAAAATTAAGACGACCAATTATAATAATTGAGATTCTTCATTTTACGTCACACAAAATACAAGAGCTAAAAAAAATCATTCGGCTATCGGCTCAGAAATATTCGGAGAATTTTGATAGGCAATCTCGGGCGGCTGGCGTACTCCTTTTGTGGGAAAAATAATCGGCACCTTAGTACACTAGACCAGTGCCTCCCAACCTGGGATCGAAGGTTTTTGGCGGAGGTTCGCGAAAATTTTCAATAGAAAGTACAAATATTTATTTATGAACATTTTTAAAATCTCTACTTATGTAAAACAGCATTTTTGTCATTAATTTTAATAAAAAATAAGCACAGATGATGACTTTTCACGGAGACTTTGGAAGATTACTTGCGAATTAGCATTTCTGCAATTATTGAACCAGATATTGCTTTGTTGTGTAAAAACATGCAAGCGCAACCATCTCATTAAATTGTTTTGTGAGCTTCATGCTATACTGTATAATTTTTCATATTTTATTTTTAAAAACTGTTTGTAAATAAGTTACTGTTGTTTGTGATAAAATATAAACATGTGAAATTAAAATTTTAAGGACTAAAATATGGTTTTTGGGGGGTCCGTGGATTATTTTTTCAGATTTAGTGGGCCGTGGCATGAAAAAGGTTGGGAAGCACTGCACTAGACTGGTGATATTAAATTTATTATTATTATTTATTTATTTTATTAGGTTTTTATACATTTATTTTTGGTAATGTATCGGGTGTTTTTTTAGAGGTATAGAACTTCGAATTGAAATAAAACACAAGAAAATCGTTTTAATGTCCATCAATTTGGCTTTATTGGAAGGATAATTTTATGCCATTAATGTTTAAATATGATTTCGGGCATGTGGCCGCCGCGGCTGGCTCGAATAAATCCAATTCTACAGGTCCAATTTTCAACCACTTTTTCGAGCATATGGGGCCGTATGTTGGCAATAACGCCACGAATGTTGGCTTCCAAGTCCCCTAACGTTTCTGGTTTGTTGGCGTAGACGAGCGACTTCACATATCCCCAAAGAAAATAATCCAATGGTGTCAAATCACACGATCTTGGTGGCCAATTGACAGGTCCATTCCGCGAAATTATGCGCTCATCGAATGTTTCCTTCAATAAATCGATTGTGACGTGCGCTGTGTGGCATGTAGCGCCGTCTTGTTGGAACCACAACTCATCCACATTCATGCCATCCAATTCGGGAACAAAATAGTCGGTTATCATGGCTCTATACCGGTGTTCACGTGCGAATCGATTCATTCTGGTCCTCTTCAACACTTTGCTCTACAGCGGCAATTGTTTCTTCGGTGCGCACTGTTCGACGTCTCTGCGGATGCGTATTATCACATAGAGTAAACGTAGTGCGAAAACGATCCATGGTTAACCGAATTAATTGCTCTGATGGACGATTATGTCGACCATAAAATGGACGGAGCTTGCGGTAAACTTCGCGAACTGAACCATTATTTTCGAAATAAATTTGCACGATTTGCAAGCGTTGTTCTTTTGTCAACCTGTTCATGATGAAATGGCAAACCAAACTAAATATTAATCACTTGACAGCTGACAAAATGGCCGCCAGTTAAAAAAGTGATGCCAACTTAAAGTTCTATACCTCTAAAAAAAACACCCATTATGTTTAGAAATATCCGAAATTGGAGGAAAAATGAAAACAGTTTCAAGACTAGGTACGCTCTTTGCAAATTCGATGATGTGACAATTTTTTTGATATTAAACATAGTATTTGATCTAAAAGGCTCCAATTTGGCGAGAATGTGCATATCATTAATACAAAAATAACCGGAATGCTATTATAAATTTCAAATTTGTATCTTGAGAATTACAATACTATGACATTCTGACAGAGAGGTGGGCATATAAATAGCGAGACTAATATGGCGCCGTTTTATTTATGAAGTAACCCTAAAGGTTATTAGTATATATAGAGTTTATAGAATTAACAGAAAATTTATATTTTCTACATCTGCTCTAAACGTTATGGCTGTATTTCTTATAGCTCTTTTCTTTCTTTGATTCATGTCTCAATGGAAGGTGCTATTATAATGTTCTATAGTTTCGTAATAATATTTTGTTATTTATGAGTTATTTATGAGCTCTATTGATCAACTGATAGAATTCTTCTTATTTAAAAGTTCTATACTTATGATAATTCCGAGCGATATACGTCGAAGATTTAATTTTCTTTTATTAATGAATGGACGTCAAAAAGCTGAAAATTTGTACCTTATGTCTCGTGCTCACTGTCAAGCAAAAATAATCATTAGGTTCAGACGTTCGATAATTCTTCACAGAGATTGACGAAGAATATTTTCTGAAGGGGGCGCAAAGTTAGGGGACTATTAATTTTTTATTCAATTATATAATTTTGTTGAATTTTTTCCACAAGAAAATTATTGGTTATATTATAATATTCTTCAGGTTATAGACTTTTCTGCATATTTCCACTTGAAGTTCTGACGGTAGAAAGTCAAACACAACCAGTGGAACCTTGTTGCCACAAAAAGGTTTTCCGTAAACCGAGTTAGCGATTGAAAAATATGCTTCCACGTACTTGTAAACCTGCAAGATTGTGAAATACACACCCCAGTCCTACGGTTAAGGTCAACCCCTGAAGAACTTGGTTCCTGTTACTTTCCATTAAGTCGTTACTGTTACTACCGAAGCCAACAAAATAGCGGTGTTCAACAAAGGTACCAGCAAAAAACAAAATAAAAACATGTTGGCATCAGATCGAACTTTTTATGACCTTCCATTCCACTCTTCGTCGAATCGAAATCCAGGGAGAGCGACATGCTTACAAAGACATACTTATCTACAAAAATCAAGTGTGAAGATTATTTGTTCCACGTTTCAGAATTTTCTAAACCCGATTAGGCTGAAAACTTTTGAGTCAATTAAATATTTCAGCCGCGCTACAAGCTAGCGGAGCGTTCCGAGTATTTTAGATCGAAAATGGGCAAATACTAATGACTTGAATCAAATAAGAAAAAAGCTTTTTAATTAACTATTTAATATGTATAATATTCTAAAGGAGAGCAAGAGTGGGAGAAAGCAAGGTGTTTGTTTTCACTTCAAGAAGCGAAAATATTAAATATGTTGTTTCTTGAAATGGACAGTTTTTAACTTTTAACGCACATCATGGTTTAATTTTCTGTCAACCTTGACGGGACTTTTGCCTTCTAACAAGGTCAGCTTGAAAATCAGACTAACGGGATAAACGAACAGAATGTAAGGTGTTCGTTTATTTCATAAAGAATTACCGAGACATTAATCGATCTCGCAAATCTACAAACTATGCATATAAAGTTTTATATAAACTGGGCGGACGCCATTGAAATAACTTGTGGACGATTATTTCTATAAAAACTAGGACCAAAAATTATTATAGTAATAAATTTTATAATATGGATAATGCATCTTTTCGATAAAGTACATATATTCATTTAAATTCTTTGTTCCTTATTGATTGATTGTTATTTAATCAAATTTATTTTCATATTTTCAATCTCCTTGTATGAGGGAATTGGGATTGGATTGATAGATTGAATAATGGAATTGAAATAATTATCGGAAAAGAGGTTTTTTTATTTAATTAGTTTTTTCCTCTTATTAAAAACAAGGACTAAAAGATGATCAAGGACAGCCGATGGTGGAGAAGTAATCTCCGGAATCGAAGCTCAAAAACAATGTATGCATAAATTCATGTAAAATAATTGGTTTTATTAAAAAAAAAAAAAAAAAAATCTTCTTATATATTAATTTATATAAAATCCCTCGCTCAATTTTTGTAGAATTTTAATAATTTATCATACATAAGTTTCGAGTATTAGTTTAGTCATCTTCAGTGACTAACCGCCAATTTTAATTTTAATATTGTTAAAGCTTTCAAAAATAATAATTATCCAATAAAGTAAAAGTAAAGGTATAATAAAAAAAACAGAGGTATAAGTCACAATGAAAAAACAAAAAACTAATTAGACTTCCTTCCCAAATATGGGCTCAAATAATTATTTCATGGAAATTTAATAAATCATAATAAAAAACTTATAATATAGTAGGTAAGTATATCAGAATAAAAAAATATATTAAAACTAATGGACAAAATTAAAAAGCCCAAAAAAGAAGTATGATTAACTTAGTGTATGTATTTCTGAGAGAGTGTCATGAAAAATACCAAACAAAAACTAAAAAACTGAAATTACCAACATATATTAGCTACTAAAAACAATAATATTTTCCATTCGGACCTTGCAAAACATTCAGTGAAAACAAGGCACGAAATAAGAGAACGAAATTTCAAAGTTCTATAGGTAGGTAGTATGAGAATAATATTATAAGTACCCTCAAAAGCTAAATCGTTGAAAAATTATATATCAAATATGTAAAAATGCAAATTAATGGATTTTAAATTGAGTGCCCACTACAATAATAAAATCTAACTGCATCCAACTCAATTAAAAGTATATACATATATGGTATAAAAGTAAGAGATGATGGTGTATAAAATTTCCAATTAGAATATTAAGTCAAAGCACACAGGGAGAGAAATAATCAAACATTAAAACAATCTAGTTTAATAAGTCCTTAATTTGAAGAAACAAAATCCAATCAATATAAAAGAACCATAGAGATTTTTAATGAAACATAAACTTAATTTGATTTAAAATATTATAGATAATATTATTTTAAAGTTTATTGGAAATTGGATGAAGATGTCTAAAATGGCGTTAACAAATTTTAATGAAAAACTCACTTAATTTGGTTCTAAACGTTGTAAACAAATAATTCTAAAGTTTAATGCACAAAATGGCATTTAAGATTTTTAATAGAAAAGTTACTTAATTTGATTGAAATCGTCATAAAAAAGCTAATTATAAAATTATATAAAGTTTGAAAGAGGACAAAATAACGATAAAGATATTTAATGAAATGTTACTTAATTCGATTGAAAATGTTGTAAAAAAACTAATTTTAAAATTCGATGAAGACAAAGCGAGCCAAATTGGCGTTGAAGATTTTTAATCAAAAAGTCACTTAGGCAATTTGATTCAAAACGTTACAAAAATGTCAAGGGTTTATTATAATTAATTTAAGGTGTGAAATAGTAACAGAATCCATTTTCTTACATTCATATAATAATCTACTCTTATTAAACGAGCAAAAATTGTATATTTATTAATTTATATATTTATTTACATATATATTTATTTGTATCTTGGTTCTATTTTGAAAACGGCCCTACCGATTTTGATGAAACAAAATCTATTAACAAGTTTTGAGGATGAAAAAACGATCTGGCTAGGTCTGGACCTCATCAAAATTCATCTTAATTGATTTTTTCTTAATTAAAGTAATTATTGATAGATGAAAATCTCAATAAAAAAAATGATTCGGCGGAAGTCGTATTAGAACCTGGGACCTCTTGCATCTGAGGCCGACACTCTACCATTGGACCAAAGAACTATTTTAAAAATCCTTGCTTTTTACTTTTACTAAAATGAATATTTTTGAATTAGACTTTATTATAAGTGTGGAAATAATTGAATATATTATATATAGCTATGTATTTAATAAATATAATTTATTAGATATATTGCGGCGCGGCAAATTTGAAATATGTATAATTGAATTAAGCTGAAAGAAAGACAACAATTAATTTTAAATCCAAAAACATTAAATATATTAATAATTATTCCTTTGCCCCCCCCCCCACTCTTCTAATTAAAATTAAATATTCAATTCTCTTTTCTCCGGGCAATTATCCTTGCAATTGTCTTCCTAAAAAAATACTTGGTTGGTGAAAGTTATCACTTCTGTCGCACGTCCCGAGACGCACACATTTTTTTTAATTTTATGTTTTTATTTCAGATCCTATACGATTATTTTTTTATTATTATTTTCTTATGTATTTTTTATAATGTTTATCAATATGAACGAATGTGGGCAAATTGGTGTACGAGTAATCAAATATACACATAATATGTGGACCATTAGAAAGATAGAAATGCAAAAACTGGGTCGGGGGTGGGGATGGGTGGGTGGGGAGTGCAGTGTTGGGGGCAAGGTGTATAAATAAATAAATAAATAAATAAATAAATCTTTATTTCTCGACCTGCTTAGAGGCACAAGTCCTCGGTGGCTAGGTCCTCCAAACATCAATACAATCTAGCTACAACATTACATTAATAAACATCAATACAAATTAATTACAACAATTTAACAAATAATAAACAAGTAAAAAAAAAAAAAAAGAAAAGAAAAAAAAATTAGAAATGTATGCTCATTAACAAATAACATGACCATATATTTCCATCAAAAGACAAAAAGTAATTTAAAAATTCCGCGCAAAAACCCGATACCAGGAGCAAGCGACGCATTAGCCATCCCGGCATTTGCCATAAGTTGTTAAGGAAACCTGGTCAAAACCTTAACAAGGATGGTATGACCTCTCTCTGCCTCACCTAATCTCTGCTTGCGAGAACTAAATAAAATTTTGCCCAACTCTAGGACATTAGGACTTGACAAAATTTATAATTGATTTAATCATAGGGGCAGAGGACTATAATCCCAAGTAGTAACAGACAGACTGTTCCACAAATCAATGCCAGATCCTACAAATGAATGTAAACCGATATTTTTCAAGAATCTTGGCTTACGAATCTTTTTTCTATGATCAGCTCTACCTAAATAATTTGGTTCCTGAAATCTATTCGTTATTTCCTCCCAACTCCTAAAACCCTTATAGGCTTTGAAAATCACTTTCAATTTAGCCCATTCCCTTCTCTCAATAAGCTAGACCATCCTAATTCATTAATCATTGAAGTGACACTACTAAACCTATCAAATTTACCAAAAACAAATCTAGCCGCCCTCCTTTGTACCATATCAATTTTTCTCTCTAATCGTTGTGGGTGTTTGTCCCAAACCACAGAACAATACTCTAAATTAGGTCTTACATAAGTTAAATAAACTTTTGACTTAACTTCTCTAGATGTACCCTTCAAAATTCTACCAAACATCCCCAATTTCCTATAAGCCTTATTGACTATATAACTAATATGCATATCCCACTTTAAATTTGCCTGAATATGTATGCCTAAATATTTATAAAATTTAGATTCATTGATAATATTTCCACCAATGTAATAATTTTGAGGACTAACCAAATTTCTAGTACTAAATCTAACCAAATTTGACTTGGAATGGTTTAGTTCCATTGAATTGGATCTACACCATCCTTCAATTTGATCCAGGTCATTCTGTAAAGTAAGGCTATCACAATCATTATCAATTACTCTATATACGACACAATCATCCGCGAAAAGCCTAATAGATGATTGCACGATAGAAGGCAAATCATTTACATATATAAGAAAAAGAAGAGGACCCAGAACACTACCTTGAATCACCCCAGACGTGACATCTACTCTATCAGACAGACCATTACCCACTTTTACAATTTGAGTTCTATCCCTAAGAAAACACCGAATAAATTTAATTAACTTAACAGACAACCCTGACGAGTTTAATTTTTCTAAAATAATTTTATGACTGACTTTATCGAAAGCCTTGGCAAAGTCCAAAAATACTGCATCTACACACTGACTTTTATCCAAAGCTTCCTGTAATTCCTGAATAAAAGAAACTAATTGAGAATTACAGGAATAATTTTTTCTAAAACCATGTTGCCTATGATAGAACCATCCTTGCCCTTCCAAATACGAGCGGATATGAGAGTCTACCAACCTCTCTAAAATTTTGCCCACCAGACTTGTTAAACTCACTGGCCTATAATTACAAGCTAAGCTCTTATCTCCCCTTTATAAACAGGAATAACTAACGCTCTTTTCCAACCAATAGGCATAGTTCCCTCATCCA
Organism: Forficula auricularia; assembly: GCA_024734495.1. Taxonomy (NCBI): domain Eukaryota; kingdom Metazoa; phylum Arthropoda; class Insecta; order Dermaptera; family Forficulidae; genus Forficula; species Forficula auricularia. The sequence continues at coordinate 1,677,390 of JALMQS010000189.1, forward strand.
AACATCTATTAAAAAGTAAACATAAAAATTTTGAAATACTATCCACTACAAATTTCAAGAGATCACTATTAATTTCATCCTCCCCCGAGGCCTTTCCTGGTTTTAACCTCTTAATACCTAATGCTACATCCGATTCCAAAATGACTAAATCCTCCATCTGACTATCACTAGAACCTCCATCAACTAACTCACCCTCCTCTAGAGCTACAAAAACGGACGAATACTGTCTATTTAATAAATTTGCCTTCAACACATTATCCTCAACCAATTCACCATCATCCCCTAAAAGCGCAGGGACATTTGCCGAAACATTTAATTCCTTAAGAAACGAATAAACATTAAACCAATTTCTATTACTACAATTCCTATCTATATAATTATTCAAATAATTAACTCTAGCCAAATTCTTTTTTTCAATCAACAGCCTATTTAGCTCTCGGAATTTTCTTTTATGATTCGAAGACTTATTCCTATTAGAATATGCTATCCTACATTTCCGTTTTAAATTCTTAATGGTTCTATCATACTAAACAGGATCGTTACCCACTTTAACTAATTTAGAGGGAATAAATTTATATTTTCCTTCTTCCAAAAGATTCATAAGCCCATCCCATTGCTGATCTACGTATGGTTTGGGGAGGGAGGTGTGGGGGTCAGGGGTTACCGAGCATCGCTCAGTGCCTCTGGGTACTATATTATAATGTGATATAATTCTATGGAAATAGCCTGTGGGGAAGTCGAACTCGAAACGAGTCTCTAGGCAGATTCTCTCTCCTTATATCGCAGTTGAAAGGGAAACAATGAAGGGGGAATTTTTAATGCTTTGAAAAATGGTCTTCTAAATGCATACCTAAATATCAAGCCTCATTTCTTATCTAATAATCTATTTATTTTGAATCAGAACTTTAGTCAATGGAAATCAAATTGACTAAAACCCTCATTTTAATCATGTTATGTCTAAAAAAATGAAAAAAGGCTTTTATATGATCTACTAAATCTTAATGAAATGAATAATCTGAAAATGTTTTAGTAGAATAGTTTTCACAGAGCAGAACTTTCACTTATCTCTTTATTATCCGTTAGAAAAAATTATTTGCTTTAAAATTTATTTTAAATAACTAGCAAGAAATTTGCATTCGGCTTTGCTGCTTAGATTCCAAAAAGCGGATATTTCTAGCTCATTTCCCCCTAGATTCCAAATTATTATATTATATATCAATTCACCCAATTTGTTTTTTAATTAAAGTTTATTTTTTTCGGGACTGACCTTTGTTGTTTGAGTCTGAAAAATTCATTAAAAATTAGGTTTTTGAAATCATCAAATTCACAAATTTTAATTGTTCAAATTAATCCCTTCGCAGTGTTCCAATCGAGATAAAAAAAATACACATCACAAGACGTATGATATGTACTTGTTAAGCAAAGAACGTTTTAAAAAATTCGAGGTATCATTTTTGAGAAAAAAAATAAAATCCATCTCAATCTCCAAGTAAAAGTAAAAGTTGTGTTTGAAGTTTTGTTGCTCTGTTAATTATTTTTATTGTTTTTTTTTTTTTTTTTTTTTTTATTGTCCTTGGGAACATAGCCCATTTTGGACAGCCATAGATTTGTTTCTCAAATATGTAGGGATCAGATTAAAGTCGAATTGCAGCGATCCGGCGCTACTTTGATTATAAGGCATATACGAGTAATGCATATACCTACTGACAATTCTAATGTTCTCCCTTTTAAATTAATCCTCTTGCAGTGTTTCAATCCAAATAAAAAATATAAATCACAGAACTTGTTAATATACTTATATAAATATATTAACTTTTATAAAAATCGATATTATTATTTTATTAAAAACGAGCTTTTCATGCATGCCTTCGGCACGCCCTCGAAGCTCGGCCCTCCGGGCTGGTGCCCTGGCGGGCAGCGTCTCGGTCCAAAAATTGTATTCCTCTTAAAAAACCACACTCCAAATGTATACCCGTAAACTACCGAAAATACATCGTCTCTTAAAAGTTTCGCCTCTTTAATTTTTGAGTGGAGGGGGGGGGAATAATTATGAATATATTTAAATTTAAAATTTAAATTTAAATTTCATTTTTCCTTTTCAAAACAAAAATAATGAAATGATTTATGAACTGCAAAAAATTCGCAGGCTGAATCATGGAAATTATTCAAATTTACGCAGTTCAATTAATTTAATTAATTACAAAAATATATATTTAATGTTTCTTAATTTAAAATGAATTGGAGTCTTTCATTTCAAAATTACAATTATATTTCAAATTTGCCTGGTTAATGAAAATCGATTGGAGCCATCAGTTTAAAATCCGAGCTGACAATTATATTTCTAATTTGCCTCGTTAATTAATATATATTTAATGTTTCTTAATTTAAAATCTATTGGTGTTTTTTCATTTTCATTCGAGTTCAAATGAATACAATATTATCTCGACACAGTCTAAATCAAAAATATATAGTTTTAGTAACAGAAATCAAAATATAATTATCCAATCAATTATTTCAATGGTGTAATGGCTAGAGCTAATGCCCTTAGTTCAAGAGTTCGTCGATTCGATTCTAGGCAAGACGGTAATTTTTTAGAGAAATTTCTCTAAGCGTTGTTACAAATTAATCTAGACAAATATATATAGTTTATGTTTAAAAAATAATAGGTAAAATTCACCCAAACTCACAATTGCTGAATTTTGACATGATCGACCAATGATGAAAAAATAGAACACCATGGAACTTGTCATTCTTCCTAAGGGCAGCGATTAAATAAATCTTTGGAATTATTTTTGAGAAAAAAAAATAAAACTACCCCAAGTCACGTAAAGAGGTACAAGGGTTATTATTATTTTGCAAAAGCTTACCAAACCGTTGCTGGCTAATACATAGCTTAAGTTTCAAATTACGTGATTTTCTGATTTACTGATGCTTAGATATAGCCTTGCACATACACCAACACACCGACCAATGAATTTTCGTGTTAGTTTTGCCTCTGATGCTCCCAAAACCAGTTTTTTTAAGGGCATCAAATAATTTCATTTGGAGCTATCCAAAGGAAATTAATTTTTATAATTCGACCTCAGTCCACTGAGAAATTATTTAATTTTATATAGTGACAACATTGATTAAATGATTAGACAAAGACCTATAAAGCAATTGGATGAATATATTTTGTTTCCTGGTAGAATAAATTGTTATTTCTAAAGTTGTTTTGGGGATGTTGTGAGCTATGTGTAAAGATTGTCTGTGAGACTGATGATGGCACAACGTTGTCGAAACGCGAGGGGTGAACCGCGACCTAATATGTACACCTACCTACTTCCACTTCCAAGTGGAAGACAATAGATGAAGGGACATTATCAAATGAATTCCAAAATAATTCCACATAATTCCAAAGACGTGTACACCTAATTCATCACCCCTCGTTGAAACGTCTCTCACTGACAATAAAGAATATTAAAAAAAAAAATTGAAATTATCAAGTATAATTGATTACCCCCACGTATATCATAGAGAAATTTACTACTCAAATTTCTGACTATATAAAATTAACTTTTATAGTTTTCGTTATAGAAAACTTTGAAATTGAGCCTCCCTAAAGTGAATGTACCTAATACTTTTCTTACTTCTGCTTCTCAATATAAGTGAAAGTAATAATAATCTTTCTCTTATGCCTTTCTATGGTAAATTAAAATGGAAACCACGACTTTAAACAACAGGGTAGTAGAATAGAAAATACCTATACAATTAATTATTATTACTTGAGTTAGGACATACTTCACTTCTATAAATTGATTAGTAATTAATTTATTGGATTTAAAACAAGACAGCAGAAAGTGATAGAGATTTAATTAAATATTTGATTGAGAAAGAAAGTCACGTGGAAAAAATAACCAAGGAAAAAAAATTGTCTCCTTTCAAAAAGATCATGAAACTGGTTTCAGTTTTTTTATAATTTGTTTTTTTGTTACTTTTGTTATTTATATTTTGTTTTTTGTCTTATTTTAAAACTCCTACCATTTTTGTCTCTCGCAGATTGTTCAAATAAAAGTAAAATTTCGTTTTCATTTTCAAACTATCTAGGCCAAATACATTTATTACGAGGAAGTAAAATTAAACAACAAAAATAAAACTATTTTTTTTCTTCTATCCAAGTCATAAAATGGCGTTTTATTGAGATGGAAACGATTTCAATTTTATTTCCCAGTCAAGCGAATTAATCGGACATTTTCTACTAATTTTTATTTGAAAATGTTAAAATAAAAAATGTTATACTTTTTTTAAAGTAATTTGAAAACGATTAAATCTACTTTTTACACACTTTATGTTATAATTTTTTTTTACTTGTTAACTTACATATATTAGTGTATGGATATCTAAAGAAAACCATTTATCTCTGTTAATTAATAACCATTTTTAGCAGTGCTATAGTAATTCTAATTCTAGTGTTTTTTAACGGGAATTCATCGAATGGTTTTACTAGTAAAATCAATATTAAAATAAATACAGGGTGGGGCATAAAGATCTACCACATTTTGAAGAGGTATAAAAAATGAAAAAAATTTAACTAGAAAAAAACTAAACTTTTTTTTTAATGTGTTTTAAACTTTATCAGACAAAAAAAGGGGGTGAGGGGGTCAAAAATGAAAATTTTAGCCCTTTAGACCAAACTCAACCAAATTTTGGATACATATTCTGTGGACCCCCAGAAGGCTAGAAATGAAAAAATTAACCAAATTGTGTATACATAGTTTGGTCGAAAGGGGCTAGAATTTTCATTTTTAACCCCCCCCCCCCCCCCCCACACACACACACACACCTTTTTTTCGTCTGATATAATGTTTAAAACACATTTTAAATAAAATTTATTTCACGTTCTTTTCAAAAATAAATTCAGTTTTTTTCTAGTTAAATTTTTTCATTTTTTTATACCTCTTCAAAATGTGGTAGATCACCCTGTATTTTCAAATGTATATGAGTTTTATTATTTTATATAGTACATACTAATTATTTCTAAAAAAAAACTTCTTTGCGATATGTTTAATAATTTTTCAATTTTTTGAAAATAAATCTAATATCTGGTATGTGACAGAAGAGCTTAAGATTAAAGAGTGAAATTGCTGAAAATAAATTACTGAGTCGAATTTGAAACTAAATTATAAATCTTTATTTAATAATTGAATTGCAAGTACCAAATTAAATTTTCTCATACGAGTGTAACAGGATAATTAGCTTTCGCGGGACGCCTCTTCCAGGGCCCTAGAGACGGGACATCCCGGTTCTTGTGGGATGGTTAACAACTCTACTTATTGCCTAGTCTGTAAAATATTCTAGGTTCTCTAAGATATGGATTCTATTCAAAGGGTAAATTGGAGGATAAAGTGAAAACATCTTAAAGAATCGCTACCCTTTAACAAATAATGGTTATTATGCTATTATTTGTGAAGTACCTACTTAAACTAGATAAAAATTTGAAACATCATAAAAAATTTTCGAACCAAATTTCGGCTCATTCGTCAGTACGGATCAATAACTTCCCATTTTAGTCTGAATTTCTGCATTTTTTTAATCTAGATGTTTTGAAGGCCGAAAGCCAAAAATATAATCAGTTTTTCATATTGATAATAAATACATTTTAGCACAAAAAAGATCTTTCTACACAAGTTTTCATTCTTTTTTATTTTGGGTATCGAGTATCGTAAAAAAAATTATAACCGCTCTGTTCTATAGTATTCCCAAAATCAATATAAATTAATAATACTATATATATTTGTCTAGATTAATTTGTAACAACGCTTAGAGAAATTTCTCTAAAAAAATTACGCTCTTGCCTAGAATCGAACCGACGAACTCTTTAACTATGGGCATTAGCTCTAGCGATTACACCATTGCAACATTAATATTTGTATCTTGATTTTTCTTACTAAAGCTAGATATTTTTGATTTGGACTTTGTGTCGAGATAATATTGTATTCATTTGAACTCGAATGAAAATGAAAAAACACCAATAGATTTTAAATTAAGAAACATTAAATATATATTAATTAACGAGTCAAATTTGAAATATAATTGTCAGCGCGGATTTTAAACTGATGGCTCCAATCGATTTTCATTAACCAGGCAAATTTGAAATTCTAATTTCTAATTTGGACTCGAATTTTGAAATGAAAGACTCCAATTCATTTTAAATTAAGAAACATTAAATTTATTGATCATTATTCCTCCCCCCCCCCCCCCCTCGCCACTCAAAAGTTAAAGAGGAGAAACTTTTAAGAGACGATGTATTTTCGGTAGTTTACCGGTATACATTTGGAGTGTGGTTTTTTAAGAGGAATAAAATTTTTGGACCGAGACGCTGCCCGCCAGGGCACTAGCCCGGAGGGCCAAGCTTCGAGGGCGTGCCGAAGGCACGCACGAAAAGCTCGTATAATATAATTATATAATATTGCTTGGCAGGGTTATAATTTTTGATAGCAATTCGATATCCTTACTTCTAAAAAAATGCCTTAATTCTAAAAAAAATATATATAAATTTGTTTCCCCATTAAGTAATTAATTTTTACCATTTTTTTAGAAACCCTTACCCTTTTTGGCCAATTAACAAAGATATTTGATATTCCATTTGATAAAAATTGTTCAAAATTAATTAGAGGTACCTATAGTTAATTTTAAATATTCCAACCTTGTAAATTAATTTATATAAATTGGCATTGAACAAGAAGGATAATCGATTTATAAATATGGTATATATGTATGTTGTTAAGGGAAAATCCACAAATCTTATAATTAAATTTGAATAAATTGTACTTATTATTTATTTTTCTTTGTCTTTATAGACATTGAATCGTTTGAGGGCAGAACCTGATAGAGATTCAATATAGCAATTTAAAGCAAGAAATTATTAATTTTGTAAACGGCCTTGGCATCCCATAGATCTTGAAAGTTGAGCAGTATTTATCGCTAGTCGATGTGTGTATTTATCAAATCTTCCCCAAACGCGGGGAGGCTAAATCGGTATATTACTACAAGATTTTCTCAATAAAAATACAGTCTATTAGAGCCAGAGTAAAGTCAGAAGATAATCGACATACATATTTTTTAGTTCACATCTAGAAAATAATTAGTTTCAAATTTAATACCGCACCGTCGGAGTATAAATAAGAAAAATTTTAAGATTTAATACGATATTGAACTAGCAGCCAAAATATTAATTTCATATCTTAAGAAAACTGGATACAGATGAGAGTATAATTGTTTTTTTCCATATACATAACATACAAATATGCTCTTTAAAAATAGTTACTAAATTTATTTAAAAACAAACTGTGCAGTTTAAGCATTTTATTAAAAAGTTTATATTGCTTGAATTACCATAAATACAGGTGTGTTTACACCGACGTTTGAATGTTCGATATGTATATTAAGTATTTTAGTATGATACTCATTTTTGGAGAGTACGATAATAAGCACTGTTTACGCCAGGAACAAATCACTATTAACAGATGAATTTTGTAACTTATTACGAGAGACCGGATTTTTATGCAGTAAAAACTGCCAAAATATGCAGTTAAAAATGCTGAAATATGCAAGTAATATGCAGAATACGTTAAAATATGCAAAAATATGCAGTAAAAGATGGCAAAATAAATTTTTTTATTCACTAAAAATTAAAATTGAAGGCAAAAAGACCATATATTTTAAGGAGTGCTATGAAAAAATAAAATGATAAAGTAAGCTATTAGAGACCAAGTATCAAATATGTACTTTTTATTTCGTATTAGCATTATCAATATATTAAAAAAAATATCAATGAAAAATGGGTACTCGTAGACGAAGATAATAAATGGAGTAATTTTTCGGAAAGTGCATGAAAGAATACTAAATTGGAGGTAGTTCATTTAATGACACGTATTTACCATATTAATTGTTGCTTTTTTATATTAACAGCTTACTTTAAAAATCTGTATAGACACCCACAATGTATTACTTGGTGGGGGTCATGCAAACTGTTACGCCTCTGGTGCGATCTTGCTTATGATATACACTATATATGCTATTATTCAGTATGATACTCATCATGATTGGAGAATACGATAATATGACCCTGGGTGTGTACACGCAAGTACAAACATGCAATAGCAAGAATCCTTCTGTAACTTATTACAAACTAGCTAGCACTAGCTCGAGCTCACTGTGGGTATACTGCTAGGATTCACTAATTTTGGACATTGGCCATTTTAAGAACCGGAAGTTAAAATTATACACAAAATGTTTGTAGATTTTAATGAATCTTTATAAATTGAATGCAGTTTCAAAGGTTTTTTTCAAATAAATATTTAGTAACAATATATTAAGATATAATAGATCCGTCCAAATTTATTTTATATAATCTTGATGTGCCTTATTCGGTCCCTCGAACGTAGGAGGTAACATAGGTGAACGTTCTCTTTATACTAAAGTGCTGAAATTGCTTATACAGATCGTTTCCCGTTGTTTCTTTCTGTATATGGACAGATGCCTGCTATGTATCCATTTATAAATTGGTAGTAGTAGCTTTTTGCTACCCACTAAGCTTAGCGGCATCAGATTATTCCAAACCATACAAATTAGAAAAGTACTTGGATGAATTTATCAATATTATTTGATTTGAAATTAAAGATTAAAGAGACCAGAGTAATTAAGTCCTAAGTGGATTTAGTTAAATTTTTTTTAATTGAGATTTTTTCGTTGGAAGAATATGTTAGGCACTTTTTGTTCTTTCTTTGGTTTTGATTAAACCTTCAACAAAGGCTTTTTTTAAATGATATTGATGTGAGAAAGGAGATACACCAGAAGGTCCATCCTCTAAAGGCCTGTATGGGCTGGCCCCTCCATCGTGAAAAGAACAGAGTAGAAGGAAAAGAAGCCGGGATCACGAGCCAAATCTCAGAAAGTTAGATACAATTCAATATCCAATTTACTAAGTTTTTAGGGGCTTCGAGCAGTGGTAAATTCTCCGCGCGATAAATTAGGTTAAATTTATCTCCCACTTAGATTTTATTACCAGACCCTATACTTACAGAAAAAATGTCTGGGTATAGCCGGGAATCGAACCCGAGACCTCCGGGTTGCCAGCCAGTTATGCTGACCATTACACCAGGAAGGCGGTCAAAGAGGCTGTTTTGAGATGATAACGATATTAGGTACATGGTTATGTTATAACATCTAGCAGATAAACTTCAAGGTGATTTTCTCGTTTTTATTTATTTGTAATTTATCTACTAAACTCTCCAATTCTATTTGACTTAAAAGAGGCTTTAAAATAAGAGTGATTCTTAAATTTTACTCATTAAGGACCAACAGACCATTCATCCTTATTGACTTCACTTTTTTATTGTTTTCATATTCGTGTTGTCTTAAATGTAAAAAAACAAAATTCGAACAAATTGTTCTGCCAGGTTTCACTAGAATCAGAACATACAGATGAAAATGCTTTAAATTAGAAAAAAAAATAAGATGCATTTTTGTGGTAGGTTTCGACTTTCTAAGCTTAAACTATTCACAGTTTTGCAATTGATTGAGGTTTAATTTATAGCGAGTTCATGTTTTAATTAATACTATTCCGAAATAAGGGGTTAATCATCTCTTAAGACATGTGTTATATTTTATACATTATGATAGGAAAAACGTGATAGCAAAACAAAGCAAAGAAAACAAATATTCTCACAGAGATGTCCTCTATGGGAGTGAAGATGGCAAAATAAAATTTAGCTGAAATGTCACAATGATAATTTTTGTTACTTTATCCAATGCGAAGCATGGGAGAAAGTATTGGAATCGCTCTCGCGGCAAGCGCGACTTCAAAGGGTCCTCAGGTAAAGACTACGGAACCCATGGACTCAATTAAGCTCACAAATTGAAGTATTCAATGAGATTGAATTTTAACACATGACGGTTTTGCCAAAAATTACCTGGAATCTCGTCGAGAGGCCAAAAAGTGCCATTTTTTTTGGAAGTGCGTGCGGATGGATGGATGGATGGATGGATGTGTGTTATCGTTTTTTCGTCCACGAATTTTTCCACACCGTTGCACCGAATGAATTGAAATTGAAAACCTACCAGTATTTTAACAAAATGAAGCGCTGATTAGTTTTTGGTACATATCGGTCCACAAACATTAGTACTTTATTTCAGTATTTTTTAGTTTTTTCTAAATATCTTGAAAATGACTTAACCAATTTTGATGAAATTTAATATCCTAATTATGTACCTTTGGACCCACAAAAAAGGTTAAATAAAGTTTTTAGTAAAATTATATTTTAAAGTACTTTACTCTAGAACATATTAATATTTCAAATGAATTTGGATAAAGTTTAGCAACGATCCGTTGCAGTTTATTTTTCTTCGCTTTGGCTGCCTTCACGTTTTCCATTTCACGCAATCTATTTAACAGCTACTTAAAATCATTCTTTATTACTATATTTTATTGAAAGAATTATTTTAATAGTGAACATGTCTGAGAACGATTTGAAAAAAAACTTACTTCCTTAAGGTTAATCGCCTTTAAAATTGCACAAACCACCAAAATGTTTCTAATAGTATGCTGAGTCTTGTATATTGTTACTTTTTCCTCAAATTGGTGTCAGGGAAAAAAAGCCTTATCTTCACATGGTCAAAATCGAGTTAATGGTCTTAGGCTAGGACAGTCGATTTTCAGACGACCCAACAATTTAGTTGGGTTGGTTTGAAATCATGATGAATTATCAATTTATAACCAACTCTAATTATCTAAGTAAGCTCGATTTTTTTTATCGAAAGTGCTCATCGATCGATTTTGATTAAATAATCTAGTTGATCTGCAGTTGTGTTGTGTATGCACCTACATTAAACTTAATATATTGATGTCCATCAACTAAACTATCGCTCGACTGAAAATCAACGTGTGTGCCTAGCCTTATTCTAGAGAAACAACTGAACAAAACGCTTTTTGTCCCGCCCAAAAATTCCCAAAATTGACTCACTTATGAATTTTTCAAATATTTAGAAGTAAAAAAAAGTTGTTTTGAGTTATAGCCGTGACAATTTTTAAGCAGACAAAAATAAGACAATTCCATTTTTACCTACGAATTATTCTATTCCAGGCCGAAAAAATTTGCTTCTAGCTTGTACGTAATCAAAATTTATACCCATATTTAACTCATTCCTGCAAAAACTGGTAGATGGGGCCATTTTCTCTGACACCATCCATATTAGATAGTTATAAACCATTTTTCTTCTTTTTTACTTTTTTTAGAATTACGATGATATAATTAAAGTAAAAGGAAAAGAATAATGTAATATTAGATCATATAAAAAGTCTCCGCGGTTTTTGTTAAATTTTTGAACAAAAAATTTCTTCGTCGAAAAATCAATTTTAATAAAATTTATTATCTATGACCTTTTGCCGTTTTTTGGGGTAGCTTCATAATTCCATCAGTGTAGAACTTCTGTGGTTTTTATCATCGAAAGACTTGGCCCAAGTGATTTTCAGCGCCGCTTCGGTCGGCCAATTTTTTACCATCAAGAGAGTTTTGCAGAGACCAAAACAAATAGTAGTCAGACGGTGCAAGGTCCCCGCTATACGGTGGATTCATCAAAACTTCCCAACCAAGTTCCTTCAATTTGTTCCGAGTCATCAAAGATGCGTGTGGTCGCACACACATGTTTGATGAAAATCACTTGGCCAAGTTTTTCGACGATAAACCACAGAAGTTCTACACTGATGGAATTATGAAGCTACCCCAAAAATGGCAAAGGGTCATAGGTAATAATGGTCAATATGCATTTTATTAAAATTGATTTTCAATAAAGAAATTTTTTGTTCAAAAATTTACCAAAAAACCGCGGAATTTATGAATAATTTGTGTATGTTTAGTTGACTGTCTCTAAGGGGCTTATCCGAAAATGCTCAAAAACTTTTGTAACGAATACATCTCTAATAAACAGATAGGTGTGAATGAATGGTGGGTGGTATTATTGGAAGTGTCTCTTGAAACAGGCAGGACTTGCGGTTGTTTCCCCCGGGAAATAAATATCTTCATTGAAATGCATATAATCATAAAATTGTTGCGATCCAACTCTCTCAAGGCAGTAAGAAAAGAAACGAGGATGCGGAAAAAAACAATGATTAACATCACAAATTCAAATCTCCAACCATAAAACTTCAATTAGTGATCTAGCACATTGTGGAAATTGAATCTTTATCTCAAATGATAGGTATAATAATTGAATAGAACTTATCTCAGAGGTTGTGCCCATTACTAAAATACTATGAATATTCTGCTAAAATTTACCACATGACTTTCACTTACCAGGTTTTTAAAACAATCTAGCATGATAACTAAATATATAAATGAAAGTAAAACTAAGTGAAAATTTAATTTCTAATTTTTGGCAATTTTTTATCGGTAAAGATATCTACTCTTATTAAACGAGCAAAAATTGTATATTTATATATTTGTATCTTGGTTCTATTTTGAAAATGGCCCTACCGATTTTGATGAAATTCACGGGTTGGGGGGTTTGGGCGTTGACAATTCGATCTGTCACGGTCTCATCTTCAACAAAATTGTTTTTGATGGGTTTTTTTTGTAATAAAATTAATTATTCTCAGGTAGACAAATCCCATTCTTAGGGATTTAAAAAAGGTTTCCCTTTTCCTTTTGTGCCCAGGCAGACAATGGGTTGCCTTATAATATATTGTTCTCAAAGGCCTTGAAGAAGTATTGTGATTGTGGTTTTTAACATATTTTGTTCAACCTAAACGTTAGAAATATTAATAAACGTTTTATAATTATTTTTATAAAGAATTTTATTTATTTAATAGAATAAAAAATAATCAAGAATTTATTTAAAAATATATTTCGCATAAGCAGGTCTCAATTTTCTGAAAAAATAACACATTTTGATAGGTTTTATTTATTAACAATTGGATGAATAAAAATGAATCATATGGTTGAATCAAAACAGGTGCAGTGGTGGGGGATCCGGGTGTAGGTCGAGGTTTCGGGGGTGGGGTCTAGCAGGGTGGAGGTGGGGGGGGGGGGGGGTACAGTGGTCGAATATTATATATTTTTGTATTTTTTTTTTAATTTGAAAACGGCTCTCAAATAAAAATCGACATTTTTATCAGAATTATAAATTAAAAATAATATTAAAATAAAGCTTTTAACCGAAGGAAGAAGTTACCGAGCATCGCTCGGTGCCTCCAGGTACTAGGTTATTAATACGACCATGTTTTCCGAATTTAAGCCTATTAGTTACACGAGAGCTTTTAGCAAGCAAAATGCTTTCTTTTTTAATTCGGTCTAAATCAGGATTGGCTCTTGAAGATTCTTTTACAATATTTTTCTGACATATCGAAAAAAGAAAATATAGAAAACAATTTTTTTTCTTAGATAAATCAAGGTGTGTTTCTTCTCATTATGTGAAACACACCTCCTATCCTATTTTATTGTAGAAAAGACATCGAAACAAATTGATCAATTTAATTAGATAGAAAAAAAGAAGATTTAAAAGTGACGGGGATAATGCTCAAGCTAGAAGAGTTCGTGACAAAAAATACAATATAGGCTTGAATTCGCGCATCGGAAAAAGAAAGAAACGATCTTCCAAACAATGCCAGGAAGTCATGACAAGGATAATATTTACGAGCGCATTCTCTGAAAAGTCTTAGAGACGGCCAGCTGAATTCTTTATAACATTACTTTTTTTTGTTTAGTATTAACTGAAGCTTTATATCAAGCCTATATATATCTAGGGAGAGAGTGTTGCTGAAGGGGTCTATATATAACCTCCAATTTAAATCTTTAAAATAGACATATTATCTACTCTTATTAAACGAGCAAAAATTGTATATTTATTTATTTATATATATATTTATTTATTTATTTATATATTTGTATCTTGGTTCTATTTTGAAAACGGCCCTACCGATTTTGATGAAACAAAATCTATTAACAAGTTTTGAGGATTAAAAAACGATCTGGCTAGGTCTGGACCTCATCAAAATTCATCTTAATTGATTTTTTCTTAATTAAAGTAATTATTGATAGATGAAAATCTCAATAAAAAAAATGATTCGGCGGAAGTCGTATTAGAACCTGTGACCTCTTGCATATGAGTCCGGCACTCTAGCTTTAGAACACAGAACTATTTTAAAAATCATTGCTTTTTACTTTTAATAAAATGAATATTTTTGAATTAGACTTTATTATAAGTGTGGAAATAATTGAATATATTATATATAGCTATGTATTTAATAAATAATTTTGTTTTTATTTCAGATCCTATACGATTATTTTTTTATTATTATTTTCTTATGTATTTTTTATAATGTTTATCAATATGAACGAATGTGGGCAGATTGGTGTACGAGTAAACAAATATACACATAATATGTGGACCATTAGAAAGATAGAAATGCAAAAACTGGGTCGGGGTGGGGATGGATGTGGGGGTGCAGTTGTGGGGGATCCGGGGGTGAGAGGGGCGGTTGGGGTGGAGTGGGGGTGCAGTGTTGGGGGTGAGGTGTATGGTTTCGGGAGGGGGGTGTGGGGGTCAGGGGTTACCGAGCATCGCTCGGTGCCTCCACGTACTATTTACTTTAAGAAATTGAACATGACATATGACATTTTGATATAACAATGACGATATATACATTTAATATTGCAATTTAAAGAAATAAAATATGAAGTTATTAATTTTGTAAACGGTCTCGGCATATAGTATAGAAGACGTTGAAAGTTAAGCAGCATTTATCGCTGGTCGATGTGTGTGTTTATTAAATCTGCTCCAAAAGCGGGGAGACTTAATCGGTATATTACTACAAGATTTTCTCAATAAGAATACAGCCTATTAGAGCCAGAGTACAGTCAGAAGATAATCGACTTACTTATTTTTTTAGTTCTCACCTAGAAAATAATTAGTTTCAAATTTAATACGGATCCGTTTACCCAAGCCCTCGGAGTTTAAATAAGAAAAATGTTAAGATTTAATACGATATTCAGCTGAGAGCCAAAATATTAATTTCATACTTCAAGAAAACTGGGTACAGATGAAAGTATAATTGTTTCTTTCCGTCCGCCTCCGTGGTGTAATGGTCAGAATAACTGGCTGGCAACCCGGAGGTCTTGGGTTCGATTCCCGGCTATACCCAGACATTTTTTCTGTAAGTATAGGGTCTGGTAATAAAAATTAAGTGGGAGATAAATTTAACCGAATTTATCGCGCGGAGAATTTACCACTGCTCGAAGCCCCTAAAACCTTAGTAAATTGGATATTGAATTGTATCTAAGTTTCTGAGATTGGCTCGTGATCCCGGCTTCTTTTCCTTCTACTCTGTTCTTTTCACGATTGAGGGGCCAGCCCATACAGGCCTTTAGGGGATCCACCTTCTGGTGTATCTCCTTCTCTCATCAATATCATTAAAAAAAACATACAGTCTTAGAAATGGCCAGCTGAATTCTTTGTAACATTAATTTTTGTCTAGTATTAACCGAAGCTTTATATCAAGCCTGTATCTAGGGCGAGAGTGTTGCTGAAGGGGCCTACAACCTCCAATTTAAATCTATAAAAGAGACATATTATATTTACTTTGAGAAATTGAAAACTTTTCTTGAAAAGATGTTCTTGCTAAGGGGCCGCCCATAAATTACGTTACACGAATTTCAAGATTTTAAGACCCCCCTCCCTGAGTCACATTTTCATAGAGCCCCCCCCCCCCATGTATTGTGACGTCACACTATCACTTTTAGACCCTATAATTTAATGATTGTAGAAATTTTTTTATAAATTTTTAAAATAATTTAATTTGACTTTTATGACCTGATCCCCGGGCCTCTCTGTCACATTTTGTAACAAATTTGAGATGCCCACTCCCCTTCCTTACTGTGTGAAGTAATTTATGGACGGCTCCTAAGTAGCAAAGATGTGGATTTATGGTAATGATTTTTAAGTGTATATCAAAGATATGTCGCAAACAAACAACATTATTATACGTATATAAATAAGTTTATTTGTTAGAGACTCTTATATATGTATATATCGTAGTTTCGAAGGCTTGACCTTCATCTTCAGTCATGTTTATAAATATTTTATTTTATTTTTCCCTTGAGAATAAAGACTCATTTGAATGGATATTCCTTTATAACCAACATCATTCACTTTAATGATACTAATTATATGCATCAAGTCAATGACACTCTTTGATTAACTCTCAGAAAACTTATGTTTAAAAGTATATTATAGAGTATGCCGGCAAGGCCCTTCGCCATCCCACCAAGCTACCGATTAGTTCTGATAGTTCTGCAATGGCCTAAAGAGGAGTTATTCAAAGTTTGTTCCAGATCCGACAAAGGGTCTAGAAATGTATTGCGAACATATATACAAGCTCTTTTATACATATATACAAAGATACAACATAAATTGAATATGCGATTTCGAAAAGGGGACATCTTGCATAATTTGACAATATTTTCAAATACCTAAATGTATTCTAAAAGTTTCCTTCCTATACTCGAAAAAGGCACAAGTCTGGTATTACTGCCCCCAAAATGTAAGTCAAAAATAAATTTTATAAATTTTACACTACTTTAGAAAATAATTAGTTTTTTTTCATTCCTGAACAGTTACAATTGTCAGACATGTGTCCTTTTCGAAATTGCATGTTCAATTATACCTCATCAAAAATATCTAAACAAGATGGATTCAGGTGAAAATTTTCAGCTAAGGATTTTGGGATAAACTTAGAGCACCTGATTCAGGGTGTATAGCAATATTTTACCCGGATCCTAACATGAAATTTCCTAACAACTTTTACTTTCAACGTAAATATTTGATATTGTTAAAAGAACAATCAACTATTATAAGCTCGATTATAAGTATATCAAGACCTCTATAGGAAGAGGCTTGATTGAATACAAAACACCACTAATTAACTTAGGTGTTAATTAATTATCTATATAGAATATCATTAAGCCATATTTTTTTAAACTGCTGATTAGTATTCTCATCAGGCAGAGTTTCCTCATGTATTTGCAGAATTATTTTCATTTGCAAAGAGGAAGATTCTTTAGTATATAATTCAATTGGAACACAACTTGTTTTAAAACACATTATTTGTGTTTATTGTTTTTCAAAACAAAATATTTATAAATTAGTCATATTTCGGTTACTCGTTAGGTGTATTTTTAAGCTGGTAATGTTGATTAGAATTAAAACAAAATTATAGTGAGAATGAATAGCTAATTTTTGCTGTCAGATTAGACGATCTGAAAGTTTTTGTTTTTTCAGATAAGAACACCCATAGGGAAATTTTAAATTTAATTAAAATTCAAGATTCATCATTTTGAAGGAAACAATAAAGGAGTGTGTCTTCTGCTGGAAAAATAATTTTTTAATTTATTTATAACGAGACTATAGTTTCGAAAGTTTTGCCCTCTTCATCAGTCGAATACAATTAATTCACAAGAATTAACATATCGTCGCCTTAGAGTGTAAACCTGCTAAATCCATTTTTTATCATATATGACATATTAATACAATTCGAAAGAAAAAAAATGCAGCATCGTCCAAGTAAAACTGCTACTTAAAATTACGATCATAAGTTGTAGAAAAAATAAGCTGACGTGATCATCCACTTGACTTTAACATACAACCTGGCCCCTCACTTATATTTAATATATAATAAAATTATTTATAATCATGTAGGGGAGGGGGTTAGTTTTTGCATTTTTAGACTCCTGGGGGCCCACTTATGTATTCAAAATTTGGTTGAGTTTGCTCAAATGACCTAGATTTTTAATTTTTAACACCCCCCCCCCTCCACTCCACTTAATTTTGGGTTGATTTTCACCAAAATCTAATCAGCTCTTAATCTCAATTGACCAAAACTATGTGTGAAATTTGGTTTCGATATTCACACTAGTTTTTGAGCTAGCTCGTCCACAAAAATTTGGTAACGCACAGACTAACAACCAACTAACAGACATTTTGACAAAACAATTATTATAATTTTTTTGATGTTCATTTATCAAGGCTTTTTTGTAGAACGAAATGTCATGGTTTTGCTCAATTTTTTTAATCATAATAGTTTCAGCCGTTTTTGAGATATTTCGAAAAAAAGAAGCAAAAAAACCACTTTTTTCATGCACGATTAAAATATTTGACCACACCCTGTATGGTAAAGTAAAAATGTGAAAATGGTTTCTTTCCATAACAACAATATTAAATTTTGTTTGTTTTTTCTCTGTTCTGTAAAATTTCCTTGTTGTGAGTTAGCAGGTTTACACTCTTAAGGCACGAACGATATGTAACTTACATACACACTCTTTTATTGTCTCCTCCAATTTATAAATTCTGCTACTCTCTGCATAAAGAAACTTTCTATTTAATTCATCATTTTCATTAGTGTGGAATACACGATTTTCAACACTCCTAAATAGAATAAAAGCAGCAGCAACAAAAAATAAATTATTCCACCTGTAGCGGCCCGCTCTTGCTCATGGCGACGAGCTAGATGACTCAGTCGGATCGTTGCGTCGTTTTTGCATGAGTGAAATATTATCACCCATGCTATAATTAAAGCGACTCGATTCGACTGGGGAAGCGAACGGATTCGGGCATTCGAATCTGGAGGGGCCAAACGCCAACCAGCAGCCCCTCCCCTGCACACACCCTGTATGAACACGCAACCTACAACCTGCACTCAACAGATTGTTAGGACCCCATCGACTTGATGGGGGGCGCACAAAGCACCACACAGCACTCACCTCACGAGAGCCCTAACAATACCACCCATCAGCGCCTTTAATCAAGAATAAAATAATTTTCAATTCGTTTGTTTGTGTCTATGATTTTTGATAGTGGAGTTCTAATTATTTTAGATTCCCGAATTACATCTTTGAATACCCTTCTTTTGAATGATTGAGTCAATTTTGTCTCTTGCACTTTATTTAAAAAAAATGTTTAATTTTTACTATTTAGACAGACCTTTTTCTTAAAATTCACTAATATATACATTTTTAGTGAATAAACTTCTAACTAAATAGAAATGTCCAAGAGTCACGGTCTGATTAACTTAATTTCTTCTTGAAATATAGGTAATACCGATTATATCATTGATAAGAAATATGGAGAAAATTCATTTCAACTAAAAATTGTTTTTATTTTTTTTCTACTCATATATTATTCTTATTAAATTATGATTAATTCAAATATAATATATTATATTTCTGACAAATAAATTTTAATTATGTGTGAAAGCAGAATGATTTATTTCTCTGTTGAGAAGAATATGTAATACCTCAAATAAGATTGATGTAATTTCGACATCCGCTTCTACACCCATAAACACATACAATCCATGATCGAGGCGAATTTCTCTGAAGAAAGGGATATTGACAAAGCGATTATTATGCAGTGGGTGATCCGCGATCTTCCCTGGGACAGATCCATATTCGTCAGCGACTTTCCCTTTCGTGCGTGCCAGAAAACTAACGAACAATCACCATCTTAAAGACATCGACACTGAGACAAATCCACCATTCCAAATGCATAATGTCTTTTCGAAGGTTAATCAACTCCGTTTGATTCTTTAAAGGGCTTTAATAAAAAAAAAGTTAATTAATTTTACCAATAAAACAGTATATTACAGTCAACCTCCAACTTGACAGACAGTGTCATAATTTTTGCCTTAACAGGAATCAAAAAAAAATTTGTAACTCATCCCATTTAAGTATGAGCCTTTTCTAGTAGTTGATGTTGCAAGTAAAAATAGTTGAAGCAGTTATTTAGCCTTGAGTTTAATGAAATAACATCGATTCTCCCCAAAATTATAATTTGCGCAATTACACGAATTCCAAACATGTAATAACTCATTTATGGTTAAAGTGTGGTTAAAGCTACCTTAATTCATATGTACCTAAGACTTCTATGGAGATTTAAGACCGGTTCAGACTACTTTAATATCGTAATTTAGTGTAGTAGCGAGTATTTTTAACCGACTTCAAAAAAGGAGGAGGTTCTCTATTCGATTGAATTTTTTTTTTTTTTTTTTTTTGTGCCTATGTTACCTCATATCTCCGCCAATTCTCAACCGATTTTGAAAATTTTTTGCATTGGGTCCAGTCTAGCTTCCGATTGGTCCCATTTTTTTTCGATTTTTTTCCATAGGTATTAGACCTTTTTTATTAGGTTTGTTTAGACCTAACCTCTTTGTTTATGAACCGATTTCGATGGTTCTTTTTTTATCCGAAAGGGGGTGTCTTAGGGATGGTGTCATATTAATTTGGTCAAGTTCTGATGATATGATCACTATTAATAACATCACTAAAAAGAGAAAAATAAAAATAATTTTTAAGAAAAAATAAAAACCGACTTTAAAAAATTAAATGCAACAAATAAAATACACTAAAAGGTATAAAATAATTATTATCTTATTTAGTTACAACTAAACGACGAAATATTAACATGAAATTACTTTTTGAAGTTGGTGCCAAACATATACCTTTTATGACGGATCTTACTTAGTACGTTTGGAGGGTATGCTCGCTTATAGGTATAGTTAGTTTGGCACCGACTTCAAAAAGTAATTTCATGTTAATATTTCGTCGTTTAGTTGTAACTAAATAAGATAATTATTATTTTATACCTTTTAGTGTATTTTATTTGTTGCATTTAATTTTTTGAAGTCTTTTTTTATTTTTTTCTTAAAAATTATTTTAGTAACTAAAATCGATGAAAGATTTCAATTTGCCGATGGTAATAGATTCAAATTTTCTTGGCAAATCATAAGATGGTGTCATCTATTAAATCCGATTGAATTAATTATTTGTTAAATGTTGCTTTTACTGGAGGTGAAAAATAACCCTTCTGACATATAATTAAAAATATTCCATTCCATCGAATTTAATAGATGACACCATCTTATGATTTTCTAAGAAAATTTGAATCTATTACCAGCATCGGCAAATTGAAATCTGCAACAAATAAAATACACTAGAAGGTATAAAATAATTATTATCTTATTTAGTTACAACTAAACGACGAAATATTAACATGAAATTACTTTTTGAAGTCGGTGCCAAACATATATCTTTTATGAATCGCACTCGGCGGATCTTACTTAGTGCCTTTGGAAGGTATGCTCGCTTATAGGTATAGTTTGTTTGGTACCGACATCAAAAAGTAATTTCATGTTAATATTTCGTCGTTTAGTTGTAATTAAATAAGAAAATAATTATTTTATACCTTTTAGTGTATTTTATTTGTTGCATTTAATTTTTTTGAAGTCGGTTTTATTTTTTTCTTAAAAATTATTTTTATTTTTCTCTTTTTAGTGATGTTATTAATAGTGATCATATCATCAGAACTTGACCAAATTAATATGGCACCATCCCTAAGATACCCCTTTTCAATAAAAAAAGAATCGGTTCATAAACAAAGAAGTTAGGCTTGAACAAACCTAACAAAAAAGGTCTAATACCTATGAAAAAAATGGGACCAATCGGAAGCTAGACTGGACCCAATGCAAAATTTTTTTTCAAAATCGGTTGACAATTGGCGGAGATATGAGGTAACATAGGCAAAAAAAAAAAAAAAATATTCAGTCGAATAGAGAGCCTCCTCCTTTTTTGAAGTCGGTTAAAAATGAATAGGCTCGACTAAAGTTTTGTTGTTCTCAGACACATTTAGTTTCTCGAATAAATTCTCGAATAAATTACTAAACTAGTCTGAAACGGGCTTAAAATTCTCTATCTGTTTGTTTCCATCTTTTCTGAATCTTCCGGCTTTTAATCCGACTGGCTCCACAAATATAGTGGTGAAGGGCTCATTTTAGCATTATTAGCTCGGTTACACTTTTATAAAATCGAATAAACAAAATTCGAATCTGCTTCTATAGTCGGTTTCAAATGTGAAGTTAAAGTTATTTTTAACAAAACTAAAATGTTAGTCAGAGCGAAACATATGAGAGCTACTGTCTACTAGCAACCCAGCCGAAACTTCTCAGCTTGTACAAGGAACCCAAACACGAATGCCTTAAAGCAAAAACTCCTTATCTCGAATGTCTTAAGTAATTCAGCTTTTTATTTAAATTTACTGCAGCCATTAGTTAATTGAATTAAAACGGCTCCTACGAGAGTGGGGAAAGTGATTCGAAATCGGGTAAAGAAATGCCATTATTTATTATGTTTTGCCCGAAAAGATCAAATTTTGCAAGTTTCACAAATGATTTCGTAAAACTATTGATGTCTTAAAAATAGAATCTGAAATTACTTTTTGAAGTCGGTACCAAACAAACTATACCTATAAGCGAGCGTACCCGCCAAACCTACTAAGTAAGATCCGTCGAGTGCGATTCATAAAAGGTATATGTTTGGCACCAACTGCAAAAAGTAATTTCATGTTAATATTTCGTCGTTTAGTTGTAACTAAATAAGATAATAATTATTTTAGTGTATTTTATTTGTTGCATTTAATTTTTTGAAGTCGGTTTTTATTTTTTTCTTAAAAATTATTTTTATTTTTCTCTTTTTAGTGATGTTATTAATAGTGATCATATTATCAGAACTTGACCAAATGAATATGACACCATCCCTAAGACACCCCCTATCGGATAAAAAAACATCGAAATCGGTTCATAAACAAAGAAGTTAGGTCTAAACAAACCTAATAAAAAAGGTCTAATACCTATGAAAAAAAAAACGAAAAATAATGGGACCAATCGGAAGCTAGACTGGACACAATGCACATTTTTTTTTCAAAATCGGTTGACAATTGGCGGAAATATGAGGTAACATAGGCACAAAAAAAAAAAAAAATTCAGTCGAATAGAGAACCTCCTCCTTTTTTGAAGTCGGTTAAAAATAGAATCTAGGCATTCAAATCACTGAACGGACTGAATCTTCTAATGTCGTCATTAAAATTATTGTTTCAATATTACTATTAGCTGTGAAGATATTCAAATTTTAAATTGCAAAAATCACTAACGACTAGAGGCACTCGCCATCGGTGAATAACAAACATATTCTTATATATAGGGAGATTGTTGTTTACCAATATGTTTATGCCAAGTAGTGTCAGTGCAGTGAATTCAGAATTTATTTGCGCCACCTTATTTATTCCATATATGTTGAATAGATGTCTTCTTTGTAATATAAAAACAAGAAACAACCAAAATCCATTGTTTCCCAACTTCAAAAGGGAATTAATCAATTTCAAATTTGCACTATTTTAAATAAATCGTAATTAAATCAATCCTATTTTAAATATAATTAATCTTAAATTGAAATTGAAAGAATACCTATAGTTCTTGAGCCAATGACAGTTTAAATACTGTATACTTATATACTGTATATTTAGGTCTAGACGCTGTTATACTCCCAGTCAACTTCTTATACTGTATAAGGCTCAAATTCGTCCCTGTCTTGAATATGGCTCTCATCTGTGGAGGGGTGCATCCAAGCATTCTCTTGCTACACTGGATGCAATTCAGGAGCAAACAATTAAACTAATAGGAGACCCGGCTCTAACCAACTCACTCGACTCCCTGGCTCACTGAAGAACCGTTTCTGCCCTTTCCCTGTACTACAGATACTATCACGGTGTCTCTTCAGTCGAGCTGAAATCACTTATCCCCCCTAATGCCCTCTTTACGAGAAACACGCGGTTTTCTAACGCTCAGCACCCCTTCGCTGTCAAATTGGATAAAAGCCGAACAAGCGCTTTCGCCAACTCTTTTATCCCTATGACCTCCAGGGACTGGAACTCGCTCCCTGCCACCATCTTTCCAGCGACTTATAACCTTCAGCTATTTAAGACCCCTATCCACAGATACCTTCGACCCCCGCCCAGCCCCTAAAACTCTTTCTTCTTCTTTTCACGATGGAGGGGCCAACCCAGGCCTTTAGGGGTTGCACCTTTTTGGTGTAACTCCTTCTCTCATCATTATCATTAAAAAAAAAATACTGCTAACTTTTTAAAGCGGCCTCTATCTCAATTTTTCACCTTGAAATCAACTAGAATTTATTAGTACAGACTAAGTGAGTGTACAGAGCTGAAACACTAAGGACCGTTTTATCATCTCCTTGTTAAACTTAACTGGGAGATAAATTAGTCTTAGAGTTAAAATAGCCGTCATTGTGACACATTTTTGGCTTTAAGCTGATTTAGCTGGCTTTTATTTTGACAGCAGGTGGCTAAGTCAGCTCTATAGCTTCTAAGCCCCTTGAAGTTAGTTGACACTCCGACACAGGCAGAAAGAAGATCGCCATTTATAGTTAATTGATTTCCAATAAATTATTCATTAATCAATAAATTTAAAAGAAAATGAAATTATTTCTTGATTATTCTATGTATAATCAAATCAACAAATCATTTTGACCGTAAAAGTCTTAACCAAAAATAAAAGTAAGCACAACAAACTTCATCATTTTAATAAAAATATCAACTATTTTTTTTCTTTTCATTTTAATGTGGTAATTAATCAAGCATCTTTTAAAGATGAATAAGATTCATATTTTACTAAATTTCCTTGTGAATTTAGATTAATATTCTAAAGAAATATCTTTAGCCGAACTTCTCTGGAAATTTATAAAGAGTTTTTTTTACGATTTATATATTTTAATTGTATGTATTTTGTTTCCGTACAGTGCTGCTTAGTGACTATTCAATGAGCCTTTAGACCTATAGAATGACCTTCCAGACTTGATAAATTCTATAATGAAGAGAATAAATTATTACACACAGCATGAACAATACCTGGTGAAATTATTTTCCGGAAAAGTTTTCGGGACAGAAGCTCATATTAGGAGGTTAGGTAAGAAAATAATGTGTACAAAATTTGAGATCGATCGGATAATTCTAAGAGGTGGCGCATCTTATTTGAAAATTTGAAATTTTTATATTCCCGCTATTCGATTACTATATTTTGTTATACGTCGTTAAATTGAAAGAAAGAATAAAAACATCGATGAGCATTATCTTCTGAAATTCCGCCCCTACCTTTGTTATTCAACCATTATTATACATATAGAGCAAAAGAAAAAAATAAAGTGAATTCAATATTATGCCTACATCCTAGGCGTACATGGAGAAACAGATTTATTTGAGTAATATAAGTATTGTACTGGCTGGAAAAATCGGTAATGTTCACTTTGTCCTTGAAGGCAAAAATAAATAAATAATAAAATAAAAATGTTTCTTTGAATAATTCAAATGAGATATATATATATTTAAATTTAATATTTATTTGAACATCTAAATAATATATATATAAATAAAAATTGGGTTTATACTGCTGTGGACTGAAGGCGTTACATTATCTCAACAAAGGCAGCAGTAAACAACACTAGACACGATAAACAACAAAAAAACGAAACCGAACAACAAAGCAAGTTTTTTTCCGACACTCAATGACACGGAACGAAAATTCGATAAATAATAATATTAACAATAAACGGTAAACGGTACACGATAAATTAACGAAACAGAGTATAAACACTCTTCACTTCACTTCACCCTCTTGCCAACTTGGTTATCTCGCCACATTTGATTATTCTTCTTCCACGTGCACTCGCTTCCACGTCATCGAGTCGGTCCTACTCGACTCTAGTTCTCTCTTCAGACACTAGGCTCCCGGAATATAACCGCGGCGAATTTATTTTGGTTACATATCCCCCCCCCCCCCCAGTGGGGAAGTTCCGGGAGCTGGGGAAGGTTCTGGGTCGAGCACACCTTCTTCCGATAGTTTCTATATACCCGGATCAAAAGGTAATAAGATAGGCAAGTTAGAAATTCTGACGGCAAGATACGGTAGATCCAGGTCGATAAAATTAGATCTGTTTGACGAGGCGTCACGGGACTGAGGATCCATACGGAAGAGGGCGATAGATTCTGAGGGCAGAGTGGGGTCCGGGACAGGTTGGGACTGAGGAACGATACGAGATGGGATGGTTGTAAGTGAAAGCAAATTGGGGACCGGGATGGTACGAAAATGAGTAACGATACGAGAATGAGGAACGATACGAGACTGAGGAAAGATACGGGAATGAGGAACGACACGGCAATGAGGGACGATAAGGGAATGAGGATCGATACGTGACGGATCACTAGGGTCTGAAGGCGAAGTGGGGTCCGGGACGGTACGAGAATGAGGGGCGGTAATGGACGGAACGGTGAACAATGAAGAACGAGAGGGGTCTGAAGATACGGTAGGGGACGAGAAATCGGTATGGGACGGAAAGGTAGAGTCTAAAGGAAAAGTGGGGTCTGGAGATGCGGTAGAGGACTGTGAATCGGTAGAAGTTGGAACGGTAGTCAATGTAAGAAGGGGGGAGCACGGGACGATATGATGATAAGGAATGGGACTTAATTATTTTGGTTACAGTATAATAAAAGTAAAAAATTGTTATTGTTATATGGTATATATACATAATGAAGATATTTAGCATTCACAAAATAAATCAATAGAAATACGATTATTGTCTCAAAATAAATTTTATTTAAGCAAAGGTTTACAAATCGCTAGAAATTCATAGATCAAAGATGGTGTCATCTATTAATTCCGATGGAGTGGAATATTTTTAATTATATGTCAGAGGGGTTGTTTTTCACCCCCTCGGGAATCGAATTTCTAGTAAATTTGAATCTATTACCATCGGCAAATTAATATCTTTCATGTTTACAAATCGGTTGCCAAATTTGATTTCATAGTGTCGGGGTATTTTTTTCTATATTCTGAAACAATTTGGATGATAAATTATTTCTTATCTTCGCTTCTTGAAATAATTTTATTGTAGTCTTCCATGAGTTTCACTCCTCGTTCAGCGGTGTCGTTTACATCTTTTTCTACAATTTCCAGTCCAATTTGGAAACTGCTATCATCTTCACATTCAAAAGGAGCTTTTTGTTAAAAATCCATTAGGATGAAAAATTTCACAAAAAATAGTCTTATATTTTGTGAAATGAAATTCTCTATGTACTTTTTTAAAAAAATTTCCACATAATTTAGAAAAATTTCGAATTTTTTCACACTGCTCTCGCTGCTATCAATCCAATTACTTTGTCAAAAAATGTTAGGGCTTTCTGGTGCCAGATACCACAAGTGGTTACTTAATTTATGTATTGTGATACGGCTTTGGTGATGAGCATACAAATTTTTGAAAAATTCTAAGTCCAGTCGAGGAACTTTTGCAGCCATGGAATCCAAACTTTAAGATACAGTTTGGCAAGGAAGATGCAAATATCCCGAATCCCAATTTTTTCTTCGTTGATCAAAGTTTAAATAAAAATATTTGAAATAGCTAAGCTGACCATTTACACAACTAATTTAACCTTATTTTGCATCCGTTGACATTCTACTTTATATTCTTTTATTTTACTTGGTTTTTTTATCTGGATTGTGTCTGACTGGGTAGAATCTTATAAATAATTTTTGATTTATTTCTACCGAGCCTACTTTCATGAAATTTTACTCGTATAACTATTTGCGATGACAATACAATCCTTAGTATTAAGGATTAGAGAAAATTATCATTTAAATTTTAAAAAATGTAGGTACTCTAAACAATATTAAGATATCTCATGGTTTACAAGATATTATATAAGTCAGGGTATTTTCTATATATCATATCTATTAGCCTTTGTTTTCTATTTAACTTCAAATGCAAATTTCTAAGATTAAAATAATAATAAATTAGAAAACTTATTTCAAAGTATATAAATTGTAAAAAATTATTTCTTCAGTGGGGTACCCTAAAAATGTCTATACATTCACAATTAAATATACAAGCTCTCTTACTATTATATTTAATCTTGAATGTAAGTATGAAAATTTTTAGAGTACAAAAAATAATTATTTTCGATTTTTTTTTTTTTTATTAATTTCATAACATATATTTATCCATTTTAAGTTTATTTTCTGTAAAATGGATAAATAATTTTGCAATAATTCGAAAAAACACGTTTATGTAAATGAGATCAACTAAAAAAAAAAGAGAGGTATGGAGTGTTTGGTTTGAGAGATGAGCAGTGTGGAAATGGGGTCAAATGTGAACAGGTAGAGAGGGGGTCATTTAAAGAAGCGACGTCCTTGGCTCAGGGCTCAGGATGGCAAGTACTAATGACCTGAAATTCGACGGAGAGATCTGCTTATTAAATTAATCAATCTTGATTCATTCTCTCTTTAATAGTTTCATTTAACTATAGAATTAGTGAAAACAAAACAAAAAATAGTTTTAATCATTTGTTATCTAATCAAATTAAATGAAGAAAAAAAATTGAAATATTATGAAACATAAAATAATTAAATTTCAATTTTAAAATATTATTCAATAATTTATACACCCAAGCAGGGAAAATATCAAACCACCGATTTTGTCTTTAAATAAGAAATTTTATTTAAAAAAATTAGACAGACACCAGGACCGGCCGAGAAATTAAACCCCATACTTTATGTATGCCTGACTCTAACTCAGGGTTTCTTATTGTAATCTTGCTGTGAGAGGCCGAGAAATTATTACATTTAAATTATCGTAAAATTATCAACTATTCAAATATTCAGAGGCGAGCTATCAGACTGATAGGCGATCCTACATTAAATGACACTCTCGACTCCCTAGCCCATCGTAGATCTGTCTCCGCCCTTTCCCTTTTTTATAGATATTACCATGGCTTTTGTTTTGACGAAATAAAATCGATAATCCGACCAAAGGCTTCATTTGCGCGAAATACACGATTTTCTAAAATTCAACACCCCTACGCGCTTAAACTAGATACTAATCGAACAAACGCATTCGCCAATTCATTTATCTCTATGACATCTAGAGACTGGAACTCTCTTCCCCCGACCGTCTTTCCAGCAACTTATAACCTTCAATCTTTCAAGACCAGCATCCTCAGATACCTTCGACTGATACCCAATCCACTGCTAAATCTCGTCCTTATCTTCACGTTACAAGGGTCCACCACGGACTACAGGAGGTTGTACCTTCTTGGTGCAACTTCTTCTTGTATCAATATCATTATATAAAAAAATCAGTACTTTAAAGTATTACTTAATAATTATAATCTTTTTCCAAAATACTAAAATATTATTTATATATTATATTATTTTTGCAATTGACTATAATTTTTAAATATTTTTAAATATTTTAATATACTAGATCAGTGTTTCTCAAAGTTTCAATATCTCTGTACTTCTTCTATAATTTTCGTAACACTGCGTACCCTCGTCAAAAAAAATTCATATTCTTTAATAACAATCAAAATATAGTCACTATAATCTAGAAGGATCAATAGCGCCACCTATAAGCTAAGCCTTAGCTTAGTGAAAACCTTAGTCGCTAAGTTTTTGACTATTTGTGAAAATCTCTAAAAGTCCTGCAAACTCGCACCCCCAGGTGCAGCCAAATCCCGATGCAGCGCGTACCCCCCCCCCCCTACCAAACTCTTACCATAGCCCCACGAGTACCACACTTTGGGAAGCACTGTATTAGATAATTAGATGAGAGTTGTATTTGAAAAATGTGATGAGAACAAACATAATTTAATAATAATATTTATATATAAAAAAAACTCTTTCTTCAGGTGATAAAATAAAATTTAGGGGCGCCCTGAGTTTTTGATTTAAGTTAAAGTTTATCCGGTGAATCGATTGTTTAAGAAGCACTGTAGTAACTGACTAAGCTC
Organism: Forficula auricularia; assembly: GCA_024734495.1. Taxonomy (NCBI): domain Eukaryota; kingdom Metazoa; phylum Arthropoda; class Insecta; order Dermaptera; family Forficulidae; genus Forficula; species Forficula auricularia. The sequence goes on from JALMQS010000189.1 coordinate 1,707,099, forward strand.
CGATCCACGGTCTAAGTATAACAGTAGGCGTTATGACCATATACCACAACTAGAAATGCCCTTGAATATGAGAGTTTAAATCGCTGATAGAAATAGATTTAAATTTTCTAAGAAAATTACAAGAGGGTGTCATCATCTATAAGTCACATTGACCCCCTACCCCATTAAAAAAAGAAATATTTTTTTCCAAAAATTATTTTAATGAAAAACTAAAATTAAACTTTAAAATACAGTAAAAAAAATTATGGTGACTGTAAACATTAGCATGAGCCTAGATGAATGAATGCGTTCATTTAGTCATGAAAGCAGTAACGCACGAATAAAATATAATCGAATATTATAATAAAATTATTGGATAAAAATACTTGGTAGGTTTCACAACAAGATATAAAAAAATAAAACGAATTTATTTTTGCAGAATCTTTAATCTCGATAAATATATTTCGGGTGACTAACCCATCTTCAGGAGAAACAGAAAGTAACTGACCTGGATAAGTCGAAATTGAATACAAGTCAATGGTAAAATTTATTTTTTAAGATAACAAAAGGGGAAATATTTAAAATTATTGGGGAGAAAAGGTAGGAAGTCTACTTTTGTTTAATTTTGAATGGCCTTTTAAAAAATGAGGATTTACAAAAATTAAACAAAAGTAGACTTCCTACCTTTTCTCCCTCCAATAATTTTAAATATTTTCCCTTTTGTTATCTTAAAAAATAAATTTTACCATTGACTTGTATTCAATTTCGACTTATCCAGGTCAGTTACTTTCTGTTTCTCCTGAAGATGGGTTAGTCACCCGAAATATATTTATCGAGATTAAAGATTCTGCAAAAATAAATTCGTTTTATTTTTTTATATCTTAATGTGAAACCTACCAAGTATTTTTATCCAATAATCTTAAAAAAATGTTTCACCAAGTACCAACACCAAATTCCTTAAAAACTATTGAATATTATAATATTCACATGAAATGATGAATTGTCTAATTCGGGACCATTTCCGGTACATATATTATAATTCGGGACTGTTCCGGAAAATCCGGGATGATTAAAAATAATCCATTCCATCTCGGATCTGATAAATGATTCCCTCTTGTAATTTTCTTAGAAATGCACTGTGGAATACCCCTTAAAACCACAACTCAATTGCCACTAGAGAAAGAAGTTGGCCACTAATAGCACAGACAGGATAGTATAGGTACGATAGACTAGCTTAGGTCACAAACGGCATTACTCTAAGATAATTAGAGAAATTTCTACAAGAAAAATAAACACTAACGAAGCGTTGCAAAAATCAATGACAATTTTTTGATTTACACCTTCCTGTCCAAATACCTGCTAACGTACTTGATTAATAAACACTAACTTTTAGCTAAACAAAAAATCTTTGGTAGTATGATAATAATTTAGGTATCAAAAGAGAAGTTTCGGCTGAAACCACTTAAAGTGCTCATTTTTTAATGGGATAAATTCATCAGAATGCAGGTCATTTTCACAATTCGTCCTGGAGATATTTTCAATTGCTGAGTCTATTAAACAACTCAGTCGGCTATATGTCGAAACGTCGTGTATTCTGATGAGTTTATCTACTCTTATTAAACGAGCAAAAATTTTATATTTGTTTATTATATATATATATATATATATATATATATATATATATATATATATATATATTTATATATTTATTTATATATTTGTATCTTGATTCTATTTTGAAAACGGCCCTACCGATTTTGATGAAACAAAATCTATTAACAAGTTTTGAGGATGAGAAAACGATCTGGCTATGTCTGGACCTCATCAAAATTCATCTTAATTGATTTTTTCTTAATTAAAGTAATTATTGATAGATGAAAATCTCAATAAAAAAATGATTTGCCGCATGTCAGATTAGAACCTGAGACCTCTTGCATCATAGGCAGAGACTTTACCAGAAGACTATAGAAGTATTTTAAAAATCTTTGCTTTTTACTTTTACTAAAATGAATATTTTTGAATTAGACTTTATTATAAGTGTGGAAATAATTGAATATATTATATATAGCTATGTATTTAATAAATAGAATTTATTGAATAAATTGCAGCGCGGCAAATTTGAAATATGTATAATTGAATTAAGCTGAAAGAAAGACAACAATTAATTTTAAATCCAGAAACATTAAATATATTAATAATTATTCCTTGGCTTCCCCCCACTCTTCTAATTAAAATTAAATATTCAATTCTCTTTTCTCCGCGCAATTATCCTTGAAATTGTCTTCCTGTCGAGCATCCCGAGACGCACACATTTTTTTTAATTTTATCTTTTTATTTCAGATCCTATAGGATTATTTTTTTTATTATTATTTTCCTATTTATTTATTTATAATGTTTATCAATATGAACGAATGTGGGCAAATTGCTGTACGAGTAAACAAATCTACACATAATATGAGGACCATTAGAAAGATAGAAATGCAAAAACTGGGTGGGGGTGGGGATGGATGTGGGGGTGCAGGAGGTGGGGTGCAGTTGTGGGGGATTCGTGGGTGGGAGGGGCGGGTGGGGTGGGGGCGGAGTGGGGGTCCAGTGTTGGGGGCGAGGTGGGTGGTTTCGGGAGGGGGTCAGGGGTTACCGGCAATCGCTCGGAGCCTCCAGGTACTTTTATTAAAAATGCGCAATTTATGTGGTTTCAGCCGATACAATAATTATTTTGATATTATTTGATTTTACTATAAGCAATAAGGAAAGAGTGTCACTTTTATTAATTTACGGTCGTGTTTTTCAGTAAAATGAACAATTTGTTATTGCAACCGTATCTAAAACTAATAAATTTTTTATTTTACCATACATAATTATTTTGTCAAAATGTCTGTTAGTGCGTTAGTTAGTACGTTGCTAAATTTTTTATACGCTCTAGCTCAGCGTTTCCCAAACTTTTTTGACCGCCGCCCGGTATGAGGTTTTAAAATTTTTCGCGACCCACCAAAACCCATTTATTTACAAAAACAAATTTTATTTTTTAACAAAAATCAAGTTATTTGTTTTTTTTGTATTTCATACACAAAATTGCAAAATAATTGTATAAGAAAAATATAAGTAATTAAAAAATTAACAATTATATTCATTTAAAACTTTTGTAAATGAAGTAAACTTTGTTTCCACATATTTTGACAATAGTGCGAAGGATGATGCGGGCGCGGGCGATAAAGTTATATATGAAAGAGTAGAAATACACACTTTGCCACTATTCCTAGTGTCTAACTGATGTAAAAAAAAAATAATATGTAAAAAAAAATATTTGTGTTTTTACAATTTTTTTTCGCTACCCGGCAAAATTTTTGGAAACGCTGCTCTAGCTCAAAAACTAGTGTGAATATCAAAACGAAATTTGACATGTAGATTCTTTATATTGAGATTAAAAGCTGATTAGATTTTGATTTTAATAAATATTAAATAACGAGCTTTTCGTGCGTGCCTTCGGCACCCCCTCGAATCTCGGCCCTCCGAGCTGGTGCCCTGGCGGGCGGCGTCTCGGTCCAAAAATTTTATTCCCCTTAAAAAACCACACTCCAAATGTATACCTGGAAACTCCGGAAAATACATACTCTCTTTAAAGTTTCGCCTCATTTTCGTCCTGACACAGCTACAGAAATGAGGCTTTAAATATGAATCTGGAAGTATTTCTTATTTCTATATTCTACAGCATTGTGATATTTTTTGGGTGGAAATATGTAGATTTATTTAAATAAGTGGGATCGTGTGAAGAAGAGAATTTTATTATATCATTTTTTTTTAATTTGGGATCGATAATCGATATAAGGCTCCAAATATTTAAAAGAGATCAGGTGTTGTTTGTATGACAGGCTGCTCCCTCCAGTATTGCCATGAGAAACTCGGGCGTGAGATCTTTCTGTGCGCAAAGAAAAGCAAATTGAATATTTAATTTTTGAGTAGTGAGGGGGGCGGGGAGGAGAAATAATTATAAATATATTTAATTTTGAAATTAATTAAATTAATTGAACCGCGTAAATTTGAATAATTTCCATGATTCAGCCTGCGAATTTTTTGCAGTTCATAAATCATTTCATTATTTTTGTTTTTGAAAAGGAAAAATGAAATTTAGCATCTGGCAGGATTCGAACCTGCGTCTTCCTCTTTAGCCGAGGCTGCGCTAACCAACTGCGCTACAGATGAATCCTACCAGAGAAGCCATATTAGATCGATGTAATTTTTGTTTTTGGCGGTTATCTTCTAGACTAGTCTAGTGACTTTTGATTTTGTATAAACATTTTATTTTTAACGAACTTAGTTCCATATTTATTTTGAAATTAATTAAATTAATTGAACCGCGTAAATTTGAATAATTTCCATGATTCAGCCTGCGAATTTTTATTAATATATTTAATGTTTCTTAATTTAAAATCAATTGGAGTGTTTCATTTCAAAATTCGAGCCCAAATTACGATTATATTTCATATTTGCCGCAAATATGCCGACGGCGCTCCCTGTCGGCAGCATTACGTCAGCGTTGCGGCAAATTAATCTGGACTAATTTATATAGTATATATAAGAGAGGGGCAGGTTGTATGATAAAATCATGTGGATAGTCGCATCAGTTTATTTAAGTATGCTTTGAATTCAATTTGATGATTTTTGAGTAAATTAAAACAATAAATAAATAAAAATATATTAATTTATTGCGTTTTTTAATGAAGTTACTCGACTAGGAATAATCGATCAAAATTATTCGACCTATATTCAGCTTTCCAATTGGTTAATATCGGCATGAAAATATAATCATCAAAATTCAATTCTTCTCCCTTCGGGATGAGATATTTCAGATTTATTCCATTATTGCATTAGGAAATTCCTCTCGTGTCCCAGACACCGATTCATTTATTTCATCATTGCAATGATGCATCTTGTATCATACTAGATGCATGAAAAACGTGAAATTATATTAGTTAAGACTTACCCTATCTTTACAAATCATCTTTTTAAAAGAAGAAGATTTTTTTTTGCTTTTGAAACAAAACTCAAGTGAACTTTCTTAGTTGTTGGTATTTATTTATTACTTTACCAATAGTAAATTTTAAGTACAAGTAATCGTGCAAAAAATAAACGTTAGATTTTTATAGTTCTTACAAGAAATTATGATTACAAAAATATTTAATTGTAAGTGTGTTTCTATGTCTATGCATGGTTATATTTTTAACCGACTTCAAAAAAGGAGGAGGTTCTCTATTCGATTGAATTTTTTTTTTTTTTTTTTTTTGTGCCTATGTTACCTCATATCTCCGCCAATTGTCAACCGATTTTGAAAATTTTTTTTGCATTGGGTCCAGTCTAGCTTCCGATTGGTCCCATTTTTTTTTCGATTTTTTTTCATAGGTATTAGACCTTTTTTATTAGGTTTGTTTAGACCTAACCTCTTTGTTTATGAACCGATTTCGATGGTTCTTTTTTTATCCGAAAGGGGGTGTCTTAGGGATGGTGTCATATTAATTTGGTCAAGTTCTGATGATATAATCACTATTAATAACATCACTAAAAAGAGAAAAATAAAAATTTTTAAGAAAAAATAAAAACCGACTTCAAAAAATTAAGTGCAACAAATATAAAAATACACTAAAAGGTATAAAATAATTATTATCTTATTTAGTTACAACTAAACGACGAAATATTAACACGAAATTACTTTTGAAGTTGGTGCCAAACATATACCTTTTATGAATCGCACTCGACGGATCTTACTTAGTACGTTTGGCGGGTACGCTCGCTTATAGCTATAGTTTGTTTGGCACCGACTTCAAAAAAGTAATTTCGTGTTAATATTTCGTCGTTTAGTTGTAACTAAATAAGATAATAATTATTTTATACCTTTTAGTGTATTTTTATATTTGTTGCACTTAATTTTTGAAGTCGGTTTTTATTTTTTTCTTAAAAATTTTTTATAAAACTGATAAGAACTTCAAAACAATATTTTTATAATGTTGTATCATTTGCATCCATAATAAATTTGTAACAGCAATAGCAGGGAATTGGACAAAAATTAAAAAGACAGGGTTTTTATTAAATGGGCCAGACCTTTCGTCAATTTATTTTGACTTCCTCAGCGGCCCAGTCACTCTTTGTCAAAAAACAATATCACTATACGACAAAACATCAGTAATCTTTTTTTAAATACAATACTGCTTGCTCAAATTAATCAACAATCTTGGACTATTCTTTAACATTTAAAAATTATTTTTTGTTGTTTTTATACAGAGATGGCATTTGTGTATAATAAAGTTTTGTCGTATATTGAAATTGTTTTTTGACAAAGAGTGATTTAATGAGCCACTGAGGAAGTCAAAATAAATTGATGAAACGTCTGGCCCATTTAATAAAAACTGTTTTTAATTTTTGTCCAATTCCCTACTATTCATATTACAAATATTTTTTATATACCTATATATTTCTATTTATTAGAAATTTATTTGTTATTTTAATTATATTTAGAAATTTTTTTGCATGTTTGAGTCGAAATTTCTAAAGCTGAAAGCAAAAAATCTAATCAATTTTCCACATGAAAAAATTATACAAACATTTTAGTACGACTTTCAGTTATTGTGTTATCATGGTTATCGGAATTCAGACAGACAGAAAAATCATGGTTTAAAATTATTTTTCTTCCTTTTTCAGACATTTTCAAACATAATGAAGAAAAATTAGTATACATTATCTGTGGGCCCCCCTGAACAGTAAAAATACAAAAATTAACCAGGAGGGGGGAATGGTAAAAATACTAAAAATAACAAAAGGGAGGTGAAATTGGGAAAAATATACTAGACTCTTATCAAATTTAGTTTTAGTTTAGCGATTTACGGATAGAATATTCCCATTTTAGGACTAAAAGTAAAAAAATAAATTATATAATAGTTCAAAAAAATTAAAAAAGACCCTTTTATCAATAATGCACTAAAAAGTACAAAATAATGTAATAAACTTTATTATGTCCAATGAACTAAGTCAAAAAGCGTGGGGTACTTTGTCGAAACTAAATAAAAATACATGCTGACAAACAAGCGCCCGACCGCTTTTTGACTTAGTTATTGGACATAAAAAATTATTACATTATTTTGTACTTTTTACTGCATTACTGACAAGAGCGGGTTTTTTTTAGTTTTTTTTTTTTTATATAATTTATTTTAGTGAATTTAATACTAGCTCCGCCTGGAGAAATTTTTTTGTAATTTTTAGCCGGAACTTTTAAAGCTGGAGAACGCAAAATCTAATTAATTTTCCACATGAAAAAAATATAAAAACACTTTAGTACCAAAACGAACTTTATACGACTCTCAGTTATTGTGTTATCAGGGTTATCCGAATCCATACAGACAGAAAAATGATGGTTTTAAATTATTTTTCTTCCTTTTCAGACATTTTCAAACATAATGAGGAACATCATCTGTGGGCCCCCCTGAAGGGTAAAAATACAAAAATTAACCAGGAGGGGGGTCGAAATTTTAAAATTTTAGCCCCCTTTGGTCCAAACTTAAACGAAATTTGTATACATCATCTCTGGGTCCCCAGAAGGGTAAAAATACTAAAAATAACAAAAGGGAGGTGAAATTGGAGAAAATATACTAGACTCTTGTCAAATTTAGTTTTAGTTTAGCGATGTACGGATAGAATATTCCCATTTTAGGACTAAAAAGTAAAAAAATAAATTATATAATAGTTCCAAAAAAAAAACTAAAAAGACCCTTTTATCAATAATGCACTAAAAAGTACAAAATAATGTAATAAACTTTATTATGTCCAATAACTAAGTCAAAAAGCGTGGGGTACTTTGTCGAAACTAATTAAAAGTACATGCTGACAAAGAAGCGCCCGACCGCTTTTTGACTTAGTTATTGGACATAAAAATTATTACATTATTTTGTACTTTTTAGTGCATTACTGACAAGAGCGTGTTTTTTTAGTATTTGTTTTTTTTTTTAATATAATTTACTTTAGTGAATTTAATACTAGCTCCGCCTGGAAGGCAGGCTTCACCTGCGTCCGAGCATATCGAGTAATGGAATAGTTTTGTTTAAGCACGTTTACTCACTACCCAGACATAAATTAAAGTGTCTTTTGTTTAATAAAAAAAAAATTTTGAGATTAAAAAATGTTGTCTTCAAACTCACAACATTTAAATACATATGTTAAATAAGAATTTTGAAAAATGCTTCTTCGATATTTGTCATTCTGGTTTAGGAATTTTATTTGGCAAAGTTGTTTTGGCCTTGAACTCTCATAATTAGGAGAAATCTGAACTAGAAATGAGAATAACTAATAGAGGGGACACTTTTACTCTTGCTTGTATTTTGCATACAATCTATGAGAGAATTAATTATTAAAGATACAAAGGAAATAAAAATAATATGTAAATATAAGAGTAGAATTAAAAAAGACCGGTTTAGTTTTATTTAAAATGTATCGTTTCATGAAAAGTGGGACATTTTGTAATCACGTCAACACTTAGGTACAAGAAAACCAGTCAACAAGTGAAAATCAAAATAGAGTAGTTGATATATAATATTAAATGATTAAATTAAAAGATAATATTATTTGCCAATTACCATTATATTCTAGAAAAATAATATGTATATATTATTTGATTTAAAATTTTTGTTTTTTTCACTTTTTAACCCACTTCAAAAAAATGAGGAGGTTCTCTCTATTAGACTGAATTTTTTTTTTTTGTGCCTGTTACCTCATATCTCCGCCAATTGTGAACCGATTTTGAAATTTTTTTGCATTGGTTTCGGTCTACCTTCCGATTGGTCCCATTTTTTTTTTCATAGGTATTAGACCTTTTTTGTTAGGTTTGTTTAGGCCTAACTTCTTTGTTTATGAACCGATTTCAATGATTCTTTTTTTATTCGAAAGGGCGTATCTTAGGGATAGTGTCATATTAATTTGGTCAAGTTCTGATGATATGATCACTATTAATAACATCACTAAAAAGAGAAAAATAAAACCGACTTCAAAAAAATTAAATGCAACAAATAAAATACACTAAAAGGTATAAAATAATTATTATCTTATTTAGTTACAACTAAACGACGAAATATTAACATGAAATTACTTTTTGATGTCGGTACCAAACAAACTATACCTATAAGCGAGCATACCCTCCAAAGACACTAAGTAAGATCCGTCGAGTGCGATTCATAACAGATATATGTTTGGCACCGACTTCAAAAAGTAATTTCATGTTAATATTTCGTCGTTTAGTTGTAACTAAATAAGATAATAATTATTTTATAACTTTTAGTGTATTTTATTTGTTGCATTTAATTTTTTGAAGTCGGTTTTATTTTTTTATTAAAAATTATTTTTATATTAATAGCATTGCAACTAAAATTGTCTAGTATTAAATAAATAAAGAATTTTGAGTGAATCCAATACTCGGCCTAAGCTAAATGAAAAAAATTGATAATATAAAAAAATAGGGGTTCACCTCAAAATTCCAAAACCCAAAATCCCGACAGCCCAAAATTCCGACATTTGAATTATCGTAATTTTTCTTATCTCAACGAACTTTTTTTAGAACCGAACCTATCAGTAGTTAAGAATATAATTTTTTATATTCCCAACATGCTTTTGTATAGAACCGAACCGTCGGTTAAGTGCAAGTCCCAGTCGGTTCGGTTCGGTTAGGATATATTCAGTTCGGCTCGGTTCAGTTCGTATCAAATTTATTTACTTGTTTTTATGTTATTAATTAACTCAAAGTTGTCGCATTTATTATGTTAAAAACTGATTAGTATAAGTATAAAGCCAATTGAAAATAATTATATTAGGTAGAATGATGAATTCAAAAGATGTTTCATGAAACAATTATGTTTTTTTTTCTCTTTGATAATTTCGTTTAAAATTCTCAATGAAAAATCAGCATATTTACAAATCATAAATTTTATTTAAATAATTTTACCCGAAATGATCATCTTAAAATTCTTTATTTATATAGCTATATAACTATATTTTACATAAGATTTCATATTTTATTTACTTGTCAATCAATATATTAGGTAAAATAATGTTTTCGCTATTTCGGTAGAATTGCGTATGTACTATTGCTAAAATGTTTAATAACCATTAAGAAATAGTTGCTAATTAGAAAAACTAAACGATAGCTTCGCTTCATTGACACCTTTTTCGGCGGCAAACGAAAGGGAAAGTGGGAAAATATCCTATGTTCAATTTGGACATCACTAAAAAGTAGAAGAGGTATTCTATCTAACACTTAGTGCCGGGCTTCAATATTTCACTCCGAAATGAAGAAATCAGAGATTTTTTTAGATCCAAAAATTTTGAATCTAAAGAGTCCATCACCCCGATCTTTTTTATTGTAATTTAATTAAAGAAATTTGTTAAATATGATAGCAAGGAGTTGTTTTTTTAATTTTTCCCTCTCTCTAATTTTGAAAGAACATTTAAAAAATTTTAATTACTAAACATAGAGAGTCGGTTCGGAGTTTCGCTCAAAGCTGAAATTTGAAAAATTTCATTTTTTATATATACATCTTTTGTATTATATATTTCGTGTAAAAAATTGTTTATTGCTCAAAAAAATATTTATTTATTACACTTAAATATCTCACCCTCCAATTCTAATTCTTCTTTTGCTGACCATTTGATAAACATCCCCGAACAACCCTCAACCTTTACATTTCGCTTCCAAAGGCCCAAAATTGGATTTATTAGAGACGGCCGAAAACAAAAAGGCAATTTTTAACAACCAACAAGATATTAAAAGCTCCACTATAATCGATTTATTATATAAATAGGTTCAAATTTTAAAAATATGTATGTACTATCTATACCAGTTAGTTATAATGCGAGGAGTGAGTTAGTTATAATGCGAGGGATGAACCGTGATTGGAATTAGGTGTACACGTCTTTGGAATTATGTGAAATTATTTTGGAATTCATTAGATAATGCCCCTTCATATATTGTCTTCTATTTGGAAATATAAGTGGGAGTAGGTGTACATGATATTAGGTCGCGGTTCACCCCTCGGTCTAATATAACTCTTGAAGATGGGCAAATAGCCCGAAATATATTAAGTTTTCTTAAAAATCTATTTTATTTTTATTCCTGTGAAACCCCACATTTTTTTTATATTTTTGATTTTCATTTATTAATAATGTTTCACTTAAAACCTACACCGCTTTACTTAGAGATTATTAATTTATTATTATTATTCTTATAAAAGATCATTTTTTAGCTAAAGAGTAAGTTGGTTGGTTGGGGTGGTTAAAATGGCAAAGTAGCAGAAAAATTCTAAGACGGTCACTGATCCAAAAATTAACCATATAGCATGTTACTTAATTAACGACATGTATGAAATCAACTACTTATAAAATAACATGAATTAAAAATATTATATTAATTTTCATTAATTTAATTTTATCTACATAGCGAAATCTTTCCTAGTGGCCTAGATAATGGAAATTTTAAGAAAGGCATTTTCTTTAAAATGTTTCTTTTTTTATTTAAATAAATAATTTTATTAATTTATATAAATAAGAATTTCCAGAAAAAAAGTTATTGGCCAACGTGATAATGCGATCTGTGAAAAGTAGATCATGGTAGAAGCGCCCGTAGGGGGTGCGGATATAACAATCACAAGATTTACGTTAGTACTACTAGCAATGGTAAATAATAGGGAAAATGCAAACGCCTATTAAATACAAATTAATAGTAAAACAATTTCAAGTTAATATGAGAAATATTAGGTCATAGCAGAGACTCTTTCCTGTCCGAACTGGTTAGCACTAAGAGACCAACTAACATTTTTAGCGTCTTGACTGAGCTGAACAAGTTCGGCAGGCAAGAAAAGTTAAAGAGACCCAGTGTGCTAAGATTAAGGGTTAGACCAGTGTTTCCCAAAGTGGGGCGTACGCCCCAGAGAGAAGCAATTTGAAAATATGAGATATGAAATTTGTAAAAAAAAAAACATTAATTTTTTTTAAATTTTAAAATTGAAAACAAAGTTCTATGTGTGTGTGTGCGTCTCTGACCCCCCCCCCCCCCCCCCCCCCCCGCTTGGACAATTCGATCGCGACACACTTTCGAGATCAAAAGTAGATCTTATATACATCGGGCACCTTATATACATCCATAAAAAATTCCTGGATCCGCCCTTGCATATTTTGAACTGAATATATAGTAACCGAAGCGGAGTCCTTTGCACATATTCGGTTCTATTATGTGGTTTGATTTAATAAAAATATTTGAGACTTAAGCTAACTAAGCTTGAGCCAGATATAAAATCGCTGTGTAAAAAAAAGCATCAAGTCCACAAATGACATTAAATTAAGTTTTAAAAATATATTATTTTTATTTATTAAAAGTTCGTTTCTTTGTTTTGACAACAGTTGTAAGAAATCGCTTTCAAAATTATCATTCTTATTACTAAAAAGAACAAAAATAAATTTTTTAACTAAAATTATTATATGGGGGGACATGATGATTTTAGAAATGTTAAAGTGGGGCATTGCCTAAAAAAGTTTGGGAAACACTGGGTTAGACGAAATATGGTAAAATAGAAACTCACAAGAGATGCTGGCTGACTCAGAGAGAATCGCTTGCAATCAGGATTAGCCACGCATTCGGCTGGACAGTGCTGGAATTTAGAAATAATAAATTAATATTAAAATTATAAAATATATTTACCTACATATGAGAGAAAGAGAGAAAGAAGGTGATGACAAATCAAAGATAAACTCAAATTATAACAAACATTTTCCAAGGCAATATACATATTATTATCAGTACCTGGAACACCGAGCGATGTTCGGTAATTTTTTGATTTAGTTAAAAGCAATTTATTAATATTAGTTTTAATTTTAAATTCATATAGTAAAAGAGTCGATTTTAATTCGCAGCTAAATTAAAATGAAAATTTAATTATTTTTTTGCCAACGTTATGCCCATCATCAAGACATATCACTGAGCACAAAGTTGTGAATGTAATTGCAATTAAAAATAATATTAATATACACCGAGGTTCTTTCGTTAACGCTTTTAAATCCTTCGAATTGTCGGATTTTTTAAAAGAATGAAATTGATATTCTAATAAATTATTTTATAGAAAAATACTTTTAATTAATTAAATTGGCAAATTTTAATATAGAATAATTGATAGAGTTTTTCTTTAGGAGACGGACTGGTACAAATATGCAATTGGATGTTGATGAAAGCAGTCCACGGTGGTTGTAAAAAAATAAGACTATAGAGGTTTTATTATTTTACATTTATTTGTTAAAACCGACGTTTCGGAGATTTATTCTCTCCTTCTTCAGGGTAACAAAAAGTCAATGAAAGTAGTTCAAAACATAATTACTTTCTGTCTCCTTTGACAATGCCAAAAAAAACATTATAAAAATTTTTCATCTCGAATAGAAATAAAGTAAAAAGCAATATAAAAACCTCTATAGTCTTATTTTTTTACAACCACCGTGGACTGCTTTCATCAACATCCAATTGCATATAGAATAATATTTCTAATGATCTTCTTGTGGGATTTAAAATTTAAAAACCAATTAATTATTCAAAGGAAATTAAATAAAAATGTAAATATACATTTTCATCGAGACAACCACCTGTGAATAATTAAAAACCCATCAAAAACAACTTAGCCGAGGATGAGACCGTGACGGATCGAATTGTGAACACAAAAACCCCCTAATCCGTTAATTTCATCCAAATATTTAGACCCGTTTTCGAGAAACCGATTCTATATATATACCTGCCCACCGAGTGATGCTCGGTAACTTTTTGCTTCAATTAAAAGCTATATATTAATCCCGATTAATCAAGAAATTTTTGAATTTTATTAAACGATTTTCGATTTTCTTTATAAAGTATTATATTTATTTTACTTAAATAAAACAATCAAGAATCTTTTCAAATCTAATTATACAGCTTTAAGATTTTGGAAGCTAACCTTAGAGTTTTCATTTTCCAGCGGATTAATTTTAAAAAATTTCACTTCAGATGATTAATTAGTTTAAAAATTAAAATTTAACAGTTTTTAAAGAAAACCTACAACAAAATTGAACAGAAAATAAGTCAAGATTGCGTTGAAGCGGGAGGAGATGTTAATTCGGTGGCTTGCGAGCCAGACTAAATAGACTCGCCTGCCCGGAGTACCAATTCGGATTCCTAATCCAAGGAATGGTAGTGGGGGTAGGGTAGGGAACGAGTCTCGACTGGCCGGTATGACGTCACATTCTGACCTAATTATTTAATATACATAGAAAATAATATATTAAAAAAAAATTTTAAATTTAAAAAATGTAATAAACCAGTGGCTGGCTTAAGGAGGTTCGGGGGACTGTTTATCATTTTTAATAAGAAAATTCACCAATTTTTACCATCGAATCATTAATGTATTAAATATTTATTCCCGAAATTTGAAGTTGATCGTCTGTCCCATTACCGAGAAATAATATATTGAAAATTGTCCTTTTAACATGGAAGTAAATAGACCGAGCCTTTAAAAGGGCTATAACTTCTATACAAATTATACCATTTTCAACAAATTTATACAGATCAATAATTCAACTTTTATGAATCGAATTATACATTTTTCAATAGATTTGACAGTCTAGTTAATTAGTTATTCATAAATGTAAAAATTAAAAGTTATTTGCAGCCAACAGAATATAATAAAAGCACTAGTGTAGAATTCCAACTCTATTTCTTGAAAACTTTTTGTGTTAAATAAATGGTTTTATAATGAGAAAAAATTTATCTCAATATTCTTTTTATTAATATTATCAAAACAAAGATTTTTATTTAAACTTAACCTCATTATTATTATTAATTTTTTATTAGTAGGCAGAAGTTGTCACTTTGAAGAAATACAAAAGATTTTTTCGTAGATCAACGAGATAGATAAGCTATCTCGAACTCCCTTAAGTTTAGGTTTAATAATTTAAATTCATAAACAACCTTTGGAATCGAAAATATCAAAATTAAATTATATACCTATAGATTTTTTTTTATTAAGGGAGTTTTTTTATAGCTGGAGTAATTTATTTGTTTAGGTTTAAAATAAGAGGCGTGCAGCTTCAATTTTTTATTTTTATTTATTTCTCAATTCCCACTAACGTTTCGGCCATCTTCAGAGCGGGAATTAGTCAATATTTATATAAAATTATAAATATTATAATAGATTTTTGATAAAACGAGTTTTTTAGTCAATTTTTTTTTTTTGAAAAGCTAAATATTTTCTTTTTCTGTTTTACTAGCAGATTTAGTTATTTGATGGCTCCTTTATTGAACATAAAACACTTAGAGAAAACGGAGATATCGATTTCGTCACGATTTTCATAATCAAATTTTATTCGAAGACTTCGACTATAGATGCAATCAAAAGGTATGTTTCATTTGGGGGGGGATTTAATTCGTTATTTTATATTGAAAACTGTTCCGAGTCTTAAAAAAGTTTGCACTTTTCCTCTCGTTATTTTATCAACTTTATAAAAAATATATATAATATAATTATGGTATTTAGTATATAAAATTGATAAAACAATGGGAGGAAAAAGTACAAACTTTTTCAAGACTCGGTACGCAAAGTAGTTTGCACTTTTTCCTCTCATTATTTTATAAAAAATATATAAATTATACGTATAGTATTTAGCGAGGGGTGAATCGCGACCTAATATCCTGTACACCACCTACTTCCACTTGCACTTCCAAATATTTCCAAGTACTTCCAAATATTTCCAAGTACTTCCAAATATTTCCAAGTAATTACGAATATTTCCAAATAATTACGAATATTTCCAAGTAAATACTTCCAAATATTACCAAGTAGTTCAAAATATTCCCAAGTACTTTCAAATATTTCCAAGTACTTCCAAATATTTCAAGTAATTACGAATATTTCCAAATAATTACGAATATTTCCAAGTAAATACTTCCAAATATTACCAAGTAGTTCAAAATATTCCCAAGTACTTTCAAATATTTCCAAGTACTTCCAAATATTTTCAAGTGCTTCCATATATTTCCATGTACTTCCAAAATACTTCCAAAGAGGTGTACACCTACGTCCAATCGCGCGGATCACCCCTCGGTATTTAGTATATAAAATTGATAAAACAATGGAAGGAAAAAGTACGAACTTTTTCAAGACTCAGTACGCAATGCTTTCTATATAAAATAACGAATTTAATTTGTTTTTCCCCAAATGAAACATGCCCTATGTTTTGGTTTTTACTTTATCAATGCGAATCAGATTCAAAGGGTCCTCAGGTAAAGACTACGGAACCCTTGGACTCAATCAAACTTACAAATTGTAATATTCATTTAGAATGTGAGGGTTTTGCCAAAATACATGGGGTTGCGGCCAAAAATTGCTATTTTTTCATTTAGATAGATAGATGTACTAATACTTTTGTTACCCTTTTTTTCGTCGACGATTTTTCCACACCGTTCAAAATTGAAATAAAATTGAAAACCTGTCATTACTTTAACAAAATGAAGAGCTGATTAGTTTTTAGCGAGGGGTAAACCTCGACCTAATATGCTGTACACCTACTTCCAATTGTATTTCCAAATATTTCCAAGTAGTTCCAAATATTTCCAAATACTTCCAAATATTTCCAAATACTTCCAAATGTTTCCAAGTAATTCCAAATATTTCCAAGTAATTCCAAATATTTCCAAGTACTTCCAAATATTTCCAAGTACTTCCAAAATACTTCCAAAGAGGTGGGTCCACCTACTTCCAATCGCGGATGACCCCTCGGTTTTTAGTATATAATGTTCCACAAACATTAGTTCTTTATTTCAGGTACTTTTTTTAATTTTTTCTAAACATATAATAATTGACTTAAACAATTTTGATTAAATTTTAATATTCTAATTGAATCGAAAGTTAGAAGAAGGAAACAAATCCAAAAATTAAATTTTTGGATAATTAAAAAAAACTGAATTATTTATTTGTTCCTGATCTATTAAATTAAATTAATTATATTAATTAATTAATGTTCTTATCCAACATTTTTAAGGTTATCTGATTTAATAATTAAAGTACCATTAAAAAATAAAAATAAAACATTTTTTGGTGTATATTTCCTTCTAACTGTCAATTCAATTAAGTACATTGAAGACCACAAAAAAGGTTATATAAAGTTTTTAGTAAAATTATATTTTAAAGTACCCTAGGGTAAAATAGTAATTTTTTTTTTAATTCTTTAAAATTTATTCATTTTATCGTTTTAATATAGCATATAAACTCATGGTCAAAGCTGATTAATAATAAAAGAATAAACATAGGAAAGTATTAGTATTTCAAATTACTTTTTATAAAGTCTAGCAACGTTCCCGTTGAAGTTTATTTATTTATTTATTTTATGTTTATCTGTAGCGCAGTTGGTTAGCGCAGCCTCGGCTATAGAGGAAGACGCAGGTTCGAATCCTGCCAGATGCTAAATTTCATTTTTCCTTTTCAAAACAAAAATAATGAAATGATTTATGAACTGCAAAAAATTCGCAGGCTGAATCATGGAAATTATTCAAATTTACGCGGTTCAATTAATTTAATTAATTTATGTTTAAAGTTTAAATTTTTATTTAAATCACACATGATTACTTTATAATTATTTATTGAAACAAATAATTACAATTTTAATACAACGTTTCGATTGACTTATTCTGTGATCGTTCTCAAGTATGAGCACCCACGATTATAGGTTAACTGTGCCAATCATGTTTATCTGGGCTCAAAGCCCAAATATACCGACGGCATCAGCGCCCCTGTCGGATTGAGCATTACATGTTTTTAAAGATTATAAAAAGCAAAAAAATTATATTGACAAATCAAATGATAATAATATTTTATGTTGTTTTTTCTAATATTTCTAGTATTTTAAAAAGTATTCTTCAAAATTCGCAAAATGAATGAGTTCATTTAGTGGCCGCATCAACGGAATGCTTATTTTCTAAAAACATTAAGTGAAAAATTCAATTACATGATTATATGAAAATATTTTGTAAATCTCAATTGAGAAAGTGCAGAATGAGGAATATAAAATATTCCGACTGAGTTTATATTCATTTTGTATTTGTATAAGATATTAGATATATATCTTATATTATTTAACGATTATATAAAAAATAATTATAAAGACAAAAGAAATGACGTAGAAATGGTAAATTAATTAAAGCTGGAGAGAAAGTAGAGATTAACCACAAGACTGGACAACAAATATTTCAGTGTAAACCACATCTTAAGTCCATTGGGTGTACCTAATATTCCTTCAATGCATTTTTTCAGAATTCTAATATTCCTTGAAAGCTTGATAACCGTCACAAAATTAAATCTTATTTAATTACATGACAAGAACTGAATGAAAGTCTTGTTAGAGTTCGTGGCTGTGATGAAACTGTACTAGATGAAAAAGAATTTTTATTTTTGACAAGGCTTGGTTCGATCACATATGTGTACCGCATTTTGTGTATAACTACTAATTGACTTAAGGTGGCCAAATAAAATTCAGGCCGAAACGTTTTATTAAAGGTGTTTTATTGAACCCAGTGATTCCATCTTTGGCTGATACCTCCTCCTTCATCTAGTACAATGACAAATACTGTATTAAAGACCTAATTAGACATGTTTAATTGAATCTCAAAAGTCAAAAGGGATTTAATTCCTTCGAGAATCCAACCCAAGTGCCAAATCGTGGGGCATTGGCAGGTGAATTTCGAAGAGACAAATAACTTTAAAAAAATTATCGGGCATATTTGATTTAATGTCAAGAGTCGGGGGGGGGTCGGTAGGCTAGGCGGTAGCGTGACAGCGAGCTAACCAGGGGACCCGGGTTCGAATCCAACTCGAGGCAGCCAGCTAAAATCTGACCCCCGGGGGTAGAGACAAATTTTAAAAATATAGCTAGTATCGTAATTGGGCTTATGGCTAGAAAGGCCGAAAAGGCAAAAAAAAAAAAAAAAATGTCAAGAGTCAAAACCGTTTTAATCAGCTGTTGATCTAATCAAAGTGCCAAATCTCTAACCGATCTATTGGCTTTTGGGTTCGATTCCTGAGGGGAAGAAGTGTTTTTAAAAAATTATCGTGTATATTCTGTATCTACTAGCCATCGGAATAAATTCAAAAATAGAAAAGTATATTTTATTGATCCAAATCTCAACGAAGTCAGATCATAAAATAAGCTTATAACTATGTACCTATACTAATTATATCAGTACGCTCGAAGTAATCATTATATTTACTGAACATTTTAATTTTTACTTTATTTTTTTTTTAATCTTATTTACAAATGTTTGACTCCTGGAGAAAAATAATTTTCAAAAAAAAAAAAAATATCTCTTTCTGAATTCAAATACTTTCTAGTAATCAAAATCTCGTGCAAAGTTCATTTTTTTTCTATAATGATATTGATACAAGAAGAAGTTGGACCAAGAAGGTACAACCTCTGTAGTCAGCGGTGGACCCTTGTATCGTGAAGATAAGAAGAGATTTAGGGATTGGGTAGCAGTCGAAGGTATCTGTGGATGCAGGTCTTGAAAGATTGAAGGTTATAAGTTGCTGAAAAGTCGGTCAGAACTTGCAAAATGTAAAATGGAGAAAATCAGGAAAAAATGAAAATCATTTAATAGAAGGTTAGGAAGGTAAAGCACAACTATTCCAAGCCGTTTACTGACCAACCACTAAAATTTGAAGAGAAAGTATCGAATCTTAAAACGTTTACTTTTCCTCCAATTTTATGAATTATTTTTTAATTATTTTATTTGTAAAAAAATATCTAAATTTCTCTTTTGTTTAAAAAAATAGTTGAATTCAACGTCTAGTTGAACTAAAACAGAGATGTACTTAAGCGCACCCTAACTGAATAACTAATCCAATATCCAATTAAATTTAACCGAGCCGAACAGTTCTTTAAATTAATTTATTCCCTGGATTTTCTCGTGGATTGAAATTGATTTTTAACCGACTTCAAAAAAGGAGGAGGTTCTCTATTCGACTGAATTTTTTTTTTGTGCCTATATTACCTTATATCTCCGCCAATTGTCAACCGATTTTGAAAAATTTTTTTGCATTGGGTCCAGTCTAGCTTCCGATTGGTCCCATTTTTTTTCGTTTTTTCATAGGTATTGGACCTTTTTTATTAGGTTTGTTTAGACCTAACCTCTTTGTTTATGAACCGATTTCGATGGTTCTTTTTTTATCGAAAGGGGGTGTCTTAGGGATGGTGTCATATTAATTTGGTCAAGTTCTGATGATATGATCACTATTAATAACATCACTAAAAAGAGAAAAATAAAAATAATTTTTAAGAAAAAAATAAAAACCGACTTCAAAAAATTCAATGCAACAAATAAAATACACTAAAAGGTATAAAATAATTATTATCTTATTTAGTTACAACTAAACGACGAAATATTAACATGAAATTACTTGATGAAGTTGGTGCCAAACATATACCTTTTATGAATCGCACTCGACGGATCTTACTTAGTACGTTTGGCGGGTACGCTCGCTTATAGGTATAGATTGTTTGGTACCGACTTCAAAAAGTAATTTCATGTTAATATTTCGTCGTTTAGTTGTAACTAAATAAGATAATAATTATTTTATACCTTTTAGTGTATTTTATTTGTTGCATTTAATTTTTTGAAGTCGGTTTTTATTTTTTTCTTAAAAATTATTTTTATATAGTATTGTATTTCCCCTTGAAAGGATTGCTGATGTGCAACACACCGTCATAAAATTGTGTATTAGAAGTAATCCCATCACGAGTTCGTGGATAAAAGAAAGAAAAGTAATTAAACTAGGAATTTTTCATAGCTAAATAATTTTTTATATTCTTTGTAAAGAACATTAAACAAAGAATATTAAAATGAAAAGATGCCAAGGATGTGAAGGAAAGAGTCAAGAGGGAGGAGAGTTCCTGTTTTGTCTTCTTTTTGTTTCAATGAAGATGAAACTTACAAAAATAAGCTGATGTGGCCATCCACATGACTTTAGCATACATTTGCCAACTCTCTTATATTTAAAATTTAATAAAATAATTTATAATCATTAACTAAAGAACCCCTCCTATACTTAATTTTAGGCCCATTGGCAATTAATATCTTCTTTTAAATATGAATGAACTCTGGTAGAGTAAATAGATATCTAGTGTTTTTGTTTTTTTTTGAAAATTTTATCATTTTAATAATTTTTGACCTCCCCTTTTGAGTCACTATCACTTCACATTGAGAATCATTTCCGTAAAGTGAATATACAAAATTTCGTACAAATCGATCAAAGAGTCTAGAATTTATTTCTCCCCTATTTTGGTCCCTCAAAGAAATAATTACATTTCTTTTTAAATATTGGACCTGTTAATAACATGTTTTAGAGAATTTGTTTTTTGTTTTTTTTTTAATTGAAAATTTTTTAATTTAATTTTTTAAAAGAGTCCCACTTCCATTTTGGGCCTATTGCTAATAAATATTATCTCCTTTTAAATATGAGCCTGTTCTATTATAAATATCAGATTTCTTCGATTTTTGTTTGAAAATTTTGAATGATTTTTGAACCCTCGCCTCGTATCTATTGGGTCATTATCAATTTCATATGGTGACTCGTTTTCATAGGTAGGACCATATTCGAAATTTCATACAAAACGATCAAAGGGTCTAGGGCTTATATTGATAGTTCTATCTTTTAACAAAGAGAAACAAAGAGATTGTCCTCTGCTTGATGCAAATAAACATATACACATATATATCAAGATGATATATCTGTATATATATATTATTTATTTGTTTGAGACTATAGTTTCGAAGACTTGGTCTTCATCATCAGTCTTTCTTCAATTATAAATGTTTTTCATGGAGTCAATATCATATGGATATTGAAAAATTTTGGTGTTCTTTCGTCACTGGAGGGCTTCCTAGCCCTCCAGTGACGAAAGAACACCAAAATTTTTCAATATCCATATGATATTGACTCCATGAAAAACATTTATAATTGAAGAAAGACTGATGATGAAGACCAAGTCTTCGAAACTATAGTCTCAAACAAATAAATAATATATATATACAGATATATCATCTTGATATATATGTGTATATGTTTATTTGCATCAAGCAGAGGACAATCTCTTTGTTTCTCTTTGTGAATCAACAACTCTGCTACTCTCGGCAAAACAAAAACTTTTCAACTCTATCTTTTAAACTCTTCCAACCTTAGAACACTATAACCATGAATTAGCTATCATCCACAAAATAAGCGATAATAACAATTACCCCCGACACTTGATCGACAATATTCGGAAAAAGGTAATTTATAAAATAACAGCCCCCCTTTATATTCCATCATCCCAACAAAAGAAAAAACTTTAAAAAAATTTATTTCCATTCTCCACTCAGCTACCCTATAGCTAATATGTTTCGCAAACTTAATATCACCCCCGCATTCTATAACAGGAACAACCTTTCATCCATATTGGTTAACAATAAAATCGATATAATAAAACCAAAAACAATGAGTGGTGTATACAAATTGCAATGTAATGACTGTCAATCATTTTATATCGGGCAAACAGGCAGATCTTTCAATCAACGCCACGTTGAACATATGAGATCTCTTCGCAATCTACAGGTGAATAGTTTGAACCCAAATGCCCCCCCTCTTAGTTATACCTCGGCTTTTGCAGATCATTTGTTTGACCACAACCATTCACCTTCATCGACCAACCCCTCCCTTTACATTTTATTCCAAAAAGTAGGAAATTGGATTTATTGAGTCAGCTGAAATTAAAAAGGCCGTACACCTTAATCAAAACATCTTGAACAATCAAACAGACATCAAAACTTCACCAATAATTGACATCTTAATCAATGATATTTAATTTGAATTGGAGTGCGATGAGGGTGTATGGTGGGTTTATTTTTAATTTTATTTATTTTTTTAAATAGAAAATGAGAGATTAAATTTTCGCTATGCACCCTCATTGCATTCTATAGTTTATTGCCTTCCTTTATTACACATACATAATTTTCGGCAACTTTCAAGTATAAATATCTTTTCTTTGTCCCAGCCCTTTGTCCCTACATCTGGTCATTCGGCTTTCTAAAGCCATTCCATCCTTCTGATAATTCATTCATATTTACACTATGTCATAAATAACTGTCCATCATATTAAAATTAAAATAAATTCTGTTCAAAATATCATGTTATCTTTAGTCAATGTTCTCCTGACGATGAGTTAAGAGCTCGAAATATATAGAGTAAACTATAAAAAAATCTTTGTATTTTAATTTTTCTCCTTGTGAAACACCACCAACTCCAACCTAATTTAATTTTAACAATGTTTCACTATAAACCAACACCGCGTTCCCTAAATTTTACTTCCAATTGTGGTCCCCGAAAAAAATCATGACTCTCTATTTTATTAGAGGACCCTTTTTTATAATAAATACCATTTCCTTGTTTTGTTTTGTTTTTTTTAATTTGAAAATTTTATAATTCCAATTTCGCCATTCCCTTAATTTTGGGTTCGATTTCAACTAAAATCTCTTTATCTCCATTTAAAAAACCTATATGTGAAATTTCGTTTTGATATTCAGAGCTTTTGAGCTAGAGCGTAGACAAAATTTGGTAACGTACTAACGTATAAGCAGAATTTTTACAAAATAATTAATATCTCGTAAAATATAATTTTTTCGATGTTCACTCTAAAAATTGATATACATTTTTTAAATCCTATAGGTACATCTGACTTAGTTGATTGAGAGGTTGATCATTTTTGATAATAATTTCACAAAGGGAAAATGTAAACTCAGCTGGCATGAAGCCATTCACGTCACATGCTCCGATTTAATCACGAAATTCATTTGAAATTTCGCTATCCTTCGTTTCGGGAATTTAAAGAATTTAGAAATCATTAGATTTGGAATGTTTAAAAAACAAAGGCAATTTATAATGACTAATGACACAGTGCTGCCAAATAGGTCTAGGGTACAAACCATTGATTATCAAATCTCTGGTTATTAAGATTTAATTGAAAAAATCAGCCCTCATTTTATTTAATAAACATAAAATCATGTACTTCTATGAGAAACAAAATTTAAGTAATGAAAAAAGAGTTTGTAATGAAAATCATACATTGATTGATACCTCTGTATACAATTAATAAAGAAATTAAGTAGAATTTCAAGGTAGGTTTCACAAAAAATAAAACAAATAATGTTTTGAGTTTTATCTCGATATATATATATTTCAGGTTTTGATCTCATCATCAAGAGTTAAAATAGAAAACTTTCTGGGATCAAAACCCGAAATATATACAGGGTGCCTAGGAAAGTCCCTTTAACCTGAAAATACTTGCGAAGGGAGAGTGCTACAGCCACGCAAGTGAGGTAACGGCATAGTAAAGCGACTATGCCCGACCTAATGCAAACGACACCAGCGCCCCTAGTGGCGAAATGTGGAAGTTATCCATTGCAATTCGAAAACGAAAAGAGATAGAGCAAAATTTCCAATTAGAAAGTTTTAGATCATCAATTAATTAGTACGAAATGATATTTGGTTTACACGGATAAGATAAATTGGCGCCTGTATACCTATGTTATGAGATTATGTTGTTTGTATCAAGCGATTTTAAATGCATTGGAAATTAAAGTTTTCAGACATTACAGTACAGTACAAAGTCACAAACTGCATTTGCACACTGCTTCATTTCCGAAATGTAAATATGTAGAGTAAAACAGTCGCGCATAGATTACGGACATTCTTGGATACAGGCGCCAATTTGTCTTATCCGTGTAAACCAAATATCGTTTCGTACTAATTAATTGATGCTCTAAAACTTTCTAATTGGAAATTTTGCTCTATCTCTTTTCGTTTTCGATTTGCAATGGCTAACTTCCACATTTCGCCACTAGGGACGCTGGTGTCGTTTGCATTAGGTCGGGCATAGTCGCTTTACTATACCGTTACCTCACTTGCGTGGCTGTAGCACTCTCCGTTCGCAAGTATTTTCAGGTTAAAGGGACTTTCCTATGCACCCTGTATATCGAGATATAAACTCAAAACATATATTTGTTTTATTTTTGGGAAACCTACCTTGAAATTCTACTTCATTTGTTTATTATTGAAAACGTTTCACCTTGAACCGATCCCTAACTCTTTAAAAATTATCTGTATTTAAGAGTGAAACAAAATTGTAAAAATATGGTTCATCAATCATACATGTCCTCTTCTTGTATCTATAGTAAATGCTACCACGAAATCAAGTTATCTATTAAAGGGAAACTGTTCCCACTCTTCTCACAGAAGATTTCAAAAGTATTTACAGAACTGAATTGATTTCATAGAAATGTTTACCCTTCTCTGTAGCATATTCTAAGCTGAAATGAAGTCAGTAGATTGAAGCTTTGGTAAAACAACAATTTTAATTTCCTTAACCAAAACACTCTTCAGGCCGTATATAAGAGCGAGTTCATTCTCCAGAAAAATCAAGCTAGGACCGAAATTTTGAACAAACTAATGTAACTTGGGTTAAACACTTTCATTTGGTGCTATTCATTATGATATTCTGTTCCAAGCGTTGTTCATGTAACAATTCGATTTTTTTGTGATTTTCTGCAGTTTTTCATCAGAATTCTGA
The DNA here is from genome assembly GCA_024734495.1 of Forficula auricularia. NCBI lineage: Eukaryota > Metazoa > Arthropoda > Insecta > Dermaptera > Forficulidae > Forficula > Forficula auricularia. Next base: position 1,732,761 of record JALMQS010000189.1, read on the forward strand.
CGCTAAAAAATCTAATGCGATTTTTTGTAGAAAACCAAATATTTTAGCAACATAACGAATTTTGTATGATTTTTTTTTTTGTTCTGAGCTATTGTGAATTTTGGAATTTAATCACATTAGACAGACAAATCGGGAATCGGATTAGCCGAGAGCTTAAGACACTAGCATTCTAAGCAGGAGTCCCGGGTTCGAGTCCGAGTCCCTGCATTGATATTTGACCGGCTATAATCTGATTCCTAGTCACCAATCAGTCTGGCAAGCGTGGTGACTTAATGGCAACCCCCTTCCATTTGATGGAAGAGGCCTATATTCAGCAGTGGATTGTCGCTATCGACAGGCTGATGATGATGATGATGATGAGACAGACAAAATTACCTTCGAAAAGTTTTTTTCTAAATGTTATACCATAGACAATTCTAAACATAAAACAGTGAATGATATATTTGGTGAATCCGATTGCCAGTAGAGAAATTTTTTTGATGAATTATATAAATATTCCAGTAGCTTAGTGAACTATACTCAATGTACTGAATGTTCCAGTTGATTTCAATAAAAATATTGTTTGTTCTTATGTAATTTTTACTTTATCATATTTTTCATTATTTATATATATACACTTATTGTGGAATTAGGTAATAGTATAACATATTATATTGTCCCTGAAGAAGGTCAAATAAATGAGCTGAAAGCTTGACTTATGTAATATAAAAAATAATTTATTCGACAATCCTGTCATTTCAAGCCACTAATTGAAAATTGAAATGCGTATATAGCCATACTATATATAGTGTAATCAAGAATAAGTAGTTTTTTGGAATTTTTGGAATTCTACTCTACTTGTCTATATATTTTGAATTGAATTTGGGATTATTTTTTTGAGGTATGAAATAATTTTTTCTAAAATAATTGCATGATGTAATAGAGTGTAATAGACTAGAGAAGAATTTATTTTTTTAATATAGTGATGTAAGATGAAAGCTGAGCATCCACGTAAATTCAATTAGAAAATCGGGCATTTGCATTTTTAATTGTTCCTTTCATAAGCGAGGACTCTACCAAGAGAATATTTGTTCGCCAGCCCCAGACACTTATGCTAATATGATTGCATAATTTGTATAGGCCACTTTCATTCCTTTTAACGCATTTCTTGTTAATCCTCTAATAACTTTTGGGATGTTGCAGGTGCGGCGAGACGCGAGCCATGAGGGCGCCGCCCCCGCCCGTCTGGCTGCCCTGGGGGCTGCTCGCAGGTCAGTACAACCAAAAACACACTGAACTTTCTTCCAGCATCAAATCCAGTCATCACTTTACCACAGAACAATTTAAAATATATATTTTCGAAATGAATTATTTTTTGATTTTTGATTTTTTAGAATATTGATTATCTATACTAAAAGTAAGAGGCTTATGTTGTCCGTAGTGTACATTAGTGAGAATGCACGAAAGAGACTTTCTATATTACTTTAAGAATTATAATTTTTTATTATAGATTCTTCCAAAACTTAATTTTTTAAAATTATTTTTAAATTGAAAGGTTTTTTAGTCACAAACTAATAAAAGACAATAGTTTCAGTTAATTATTATTATTTATTTTATTGATTCACCAAACAGTTTCAGTACCCACTGGTTGACCATCTTCAGTAGTACTAAAAATTAGAAAAATGAAACAATTCGTAAATATTTTCATAAACAATTACATAATACAAAAAATACAAAAGTTTGAATTTATACAAACAATTTCGTTCAAGATCTGTCGTATCTGTTTGGTGAATCAATAAAATAAATAATAATAATTATTTGAATTTATTGTCTTTTATTAGTTTGTGACTAAAAATATCTTTCATTTTAAAAATAATTATAATTTTTTTCCAATCCAAAGACATATAATGACAAGCTGCCCGGGATGGGAGATAAATAAAAAAACAACATTCTTACTTCAATCTATTATAGCTTAAAAAATTTACTATAAAACCTATTTTCAAAAGCACATATATTTCGGGCCAGATCCATTCTCAGTGGAAAATAAAACAAAATATTAACATTAAATATAGTCCAAGAGCTGGTGACACATTTTTGAGTACGGATTTGACCCAACTAGAAATAATGCGTAATAGTACCGTCTATGATAGTTGTACAGGGAATAGGCCAGTCTGGCTGGTCTAAGCAGGTGGACCAGGTACTGCGCATGGTGTGAGTGCGGTAAAAAATACATATGTGTTAAAAAATATTTTTGACTCACAATGAAATTATAAAAATTATAATTTATAGTCAATTATAAACATAACATTAACACATATGTATTTTTACCGCACTCACACCATGCGCAGTACCTGGTCCACCTGCTTAGACCAGCCAGACTGGCCATTCCTTGTACAACTATCATAGACGGTACTATTACACATTATTTCTAGTTGGGTCAAATCCAGTACTCAAAATGTGTCACCAGCTCTTGGACTATGGTAGTACAAAAATGTAAATCATTGAAATTATGGCAAGAAACGTGGGAAAAGGATACCTGGTTGAGCCAACTGATAGTCAGGGTAGAAAAAAGTTAGAAGAATTCAAAGTTCAACAAAATTAAAAAAAAATATGCTAGGATTAAAAAATAATAACAGTGACTCCAAAAGTTTTTCAGTTGCCCAGCGCACTTAAACTTTTATGTTAGTTTTAATGTGATTAAATTATCACCATATTATGAAATTGAATTTAAATTAGAAGGTTCTTGCTTACCTCTGAAAGTCGAGAATAAATAAAAAAAATATAACAAGAAAATTATCTGAGAAAAAATTGCAAAGTCCAATTGAATTGTGAATATGAATTATGATTAGAAATTATCACTTTATTTTTATTATTATTAACAGGGTAAATTATAAGTTAATTAAACAGAAAGTATTTGAGACAAATAAACGAATGGATTTTAAAATTAATTAATTAAATCTAATTAACAATTTTTCAATTAAAATTATTAGTAGTAACAGGATAAAAATGTTTAATTAAAATTAAATAAGAATTAATTAGCCATTGACAAGGCGGCCATATTTATTTATAAAATGAATATAATAGGTAAATGGATTTGAGAAATGATTTGCGTAGAAGAGATGAACTGTTCAAAAACAAATGGATTGTATTCAATAAGAAGGGTGAGAGTTTTTCAGTTAGAATGAATTGTAAAAAAGTGTAATAAAATTGGATAAGGTTAAATGGTTTCACTTAGCAGTTTGTTGAGAAGGTTTGACGAATCCGTTGAATGTGAGAATTTCTTCCAGGCCAATCTGTACCAAAAATAAGACGAATGTGTATTTCCTTCCAATGAAGTCGATACTGAGAGAGAGAGAAGATGGTACAGCTACCAGGAAGCAGAAGTTTTGAAGTCCAGTTGTGATGTTCTGAAATTAAATATCAACTCACTAGCTGATATTCTATCAATACACAATTGATATGGGGAAGAAAGAACATCAACAAATAAAAATATGAGAGTAAAATGGGAGACTGGACTCTGATTAGCAGAACATGATCTGCACAGATTCGATGATTCCACAAGAATGAGAAAAAATTAATTATATAAATAAACATTAATTTGTTTATGGCTGTTCCCAGAGCGAGCGCCTCCCTCGCGCTGTTCTATCGAGTTGACGAACACTGCCCTAGAGATATTTTTTCTGCACAAAAATCATAAAAACGATGATCACACATGCAATAAGCTCACGGTTGCGATTGGCGCAACCATACCGGGGCCCGGTGAACGAAGTTCGCAATATGTACATCTGTAATGTAAGCTATGTGAGAATCTGGTATGTGGATCTTGTTTGTTGCGGTTGTGTTCTTCCTTGGTTGTGTGTGTTCTTCTCTGTTGGTTGTAATGTTCTTCATTGTAAGAGTGTGCTGTGTAGAGTAAATGTGAGAAGAACTGAAAGGAGTGATCCCTAGCCCTCGTTGCCTAATAGCATCAGGATCGGAAGAACTGCTGATCGAGAGTGATCGATAGAAAAGATGAAAGAGAAGGAGTCTGACACAAGAAAGTGGAAGTAATGTCAGCACTCAGCTCAGAAAACCCCGTGGTTGCCATCCACGTACTCATAAGGTATGAGCTCCTGAGGTTCGGTGAAGTCTACGTAGATTTAGATCTACTCTTCCGTTTGTATTCCTCTGGCGAAATACTTCTTTGTGGATTAAACCTGAGAGTACCTGTGGACCAGGTTGAGCGCCAAGGCTTCTTGTTTGTGGACCTCCGATTACCAATCTCGGACGGCCTGTTTGTCCTTGACAGGTTGTTAGTTTGTGATGTAAAACTCTGGAAATTGCGAGAAGTCTGGTCTGGTTTGAGTGAATTGGTAGTGAGCACAAAAATACTCTTGGTTGCTTCATTTGTTTGTTTGTTTCCCAATTCACTTGGTAGAGGTTCTCTTGATAATGCTGGTGCAGAGCCTAGCAACACCCATCCGAATTCTGTATTGAACATTGCTAAGTTACTGTTGGGAACATTGAACTTCTCTCCTGTGAAAATCTTGGCACATACAGTTGCTCCCAATATTCCGTGTATTGGAGCTGAAGTGTGGAAGTATGGGTCTGCCAGTGGTTTGTCTTGGATAAAAGCAACCAAGGCTGGGTCGACAGGCCTGGTTGGTAATGTGAGTTCAATTTTGTCCACTATATGGAACTCATACGGTTGGTAGTTCGTGTCACTGTAGCACGATGAAATATGGATCAGAGTCGTATGTGTGGATTCCATTTTGTTTGCGGTGCCCAATCCTTCTATATGAATCGGATCTGGTTTTCTTCTGGTACCCAGAGTGCGTGCCAACTGTTTGGATATGATGGAAACCTCACTTGCTGAATCAAGTAGGAATCTCGCTGTATGTATGGTACCATTATTATGTAAAAGATTGATTCTGACTGTGGAGAGTAATGGCACCCGTTTAAGTTCCTGTTTCTTGGTTTGTTGGGCCACACAAGTCTTCTGGGTGGGAGTAACATCTGGGCTGGCTTCTGTCTTGTGATCCGATTGATCCGAATTAGAGGAAGTAGAAGGTCGAGACTGATTAGAGGAAGAACTAGATTGTGTTGATTGATTTGTGTGTTCTCTGTTTTCATGTAAGAGTCGGTGGTGTAATTTGCCGCAAAGAAAACATGGCCTAAATGTGCAATTGTTCGTAAAATGTGTGGGTGAGAAGCAAAGTACACACCGTTTGTGATCTTTGAGTGTTTTGTATCGATCTGGTACGGATAAGGTCAAGAACTTCTGACATTCCTTGATTCTGTGACTCGGTGATTTTTGACAGATCGGACATGTACTGTTTGTAATGGTGACATTATATGTCTTGGCTGTTTTCCCTTTTGGAGAATTATATGTGGTTGTCTGAGGTTTGTTCGGTGTTTGATTAGTTTTATATTGTGTCTCCAAAGCTTGGGACCTGATGTCTAGATGTTTGAGGAGAGTATCGAAGTTCGGCACTTCATCTACCACTTGTGTATGTAACCAGCTTTCTAATGAGTGTGGATCAATCTTTTTCATGATGATCCTTGTTATGAAAGCATTACAGGCTGTTAGGTCTAAACCTAGTGTTTTTAAATTTGTGGCGATGTCTCTTACTGAGATGTTAAACTGACTGAGGGAGTCTTTGGTTGGAAGTGTAACTGAAGGTAGATTAAGGAGCTTGTCTATGAATGAGAATATGATCTCTCTCTTGCGATCATAATGAGACTTAAGTAGATCCAAGCATATTGTGTAATTTTCGTCTGTAATGGAATATGCTTGAATGACTAGTGCTGCCGGACCTAAAAGGCACCCCCTGAGGTATGTCAATTTTTGGGCTTTAGTGAGTGTTTTATTTTGATCTATTGTGGCGAGGAATAAATCCAAAAACGATTTCCAGTTCTCGTATTCACCTGAGAACTTCGGAAGATTCAGTGTGGGTAGATGAACATAAGACTGAGTATTTGTTGGTGTGAGATCCTGAGTAGTGCTAGAGGGGGTTATTTGTGACAAAAGAATCTTGGTTTCTCCAATAAAGGTGACGAGTGAATTATGATGAGTTGTTATGTGATCTTCTAAGTTTTCACCTCCTTCTATTGTGAATAATGCATGTTGAAAAGATTTTTTGATAATGTTAGTTAAGTCACTCATTAGTTTTTCCGCCCGTTCTAATACGTCTACAAGTGTTGCCCTCTGAGGATTTTCCTTGTAAGAGGAGTGTTGAAGCAGAAGCTTAATTCCTAACCCCAGAGCTTGTATCTCCCCTTTTACTGTGTCAAGAACTGATTTGGGTGGCATTGTGAAAGATTATGACTAAATACAATGAGTAAGAACAATTTGTATAATTACAACTAAAAATAAAATAAGAATAATGTAAATATAAAAATAAAAATAAATGATAATTTCAATAAAATTATTTGCACTTTGTTTGGCGATGACTATACAGTGTAAGCAAGTTAGCAGTTTGGATCACGTCGGGGTCACCAAAAAATTTAAATGGTTGAGCCAACTGATAGTCAGGGTAGAAAAAAGTTAGAAGAATTCAAAGTTCAACAAAATTAAAAAAAAATATGCTAGGATTAAAAAATAATAACAGTGACTCCAAAAGTTTTTCAGTTGCCCAGCGCACTTAAACTTTTATGTTAGTTTTAATGTGATTAAATTATCACCATATTATGAAATTGAATTTAAATTAGAAGGTTCTTGCTTACCTCTGAAAGTCGAGAATAAATAAAAAAAATATAACAAGAAAATTATCTGAGAAAAAATTGCAAAGTCCAATTGAATTGTGAATATGAATTATGATTAGAAATTATCACTTTATTTTTATTATTATTAACAGGGTAAATTATAAGTTAATTAAACAGAAAGTATTTGAGACAAATAAACGAATGGATTTTAAAATTAATTAATTAAATCTAATTAACAATTTTTCAATTAAAATTATTAGTAGTAACAGGATAAAAATGTTTAATTAAAATTAAATAAGAATTAATTAGCCATTGACAAGGCGGCCATATTTATTTATAAAATGAATATAATAGGTAAATGGATTTGAGAAATGATTTGCGTAGAAGAGATGAACTGTTCAAAAACAAATGGATTGTATTCAATAAGAAGGGTGAGAGTTTTTCAGTTAGAATGAATTGTAAAAAAAGTGTAATAAAATTGGATAAGGTTAAATGGTTTCACTTAGCAGTTTGTTGAGAAGGTTTGACGAATCCGTTGAATGTGAGAATTTCTTCCAGGCCAATCTGTACCAAAAATAAGACGAATGTGTATTTCCTTCCAATGAAGTCGATACTGAGAGAGAGAGAAGATGGTACAGCTACCAGGAAGCAGAAGTTTTGAAGTCCAGTTGTGATGTTCTGAAATTAAATATCAACTCACTAGCTGATATTCTATCAATACACAATTGATATGGGGAAGAAAGAACATCAACAAATAAAAATATGAGAGTAAAATGGGAGACTGGACTCTGATTAGCAGAACATGATCTGCACAGATTCGATGATTCCACAAGAATGAGAAAAAATTAATTATATAAATAAACATTAATTTGTTTATGGCTGTTCCCAGAGCGAGCGCCTCCCTCGCGCTGTTCTATCGAGTTGACGAACACTGCCCTAGAGATATTTTTTCTGCACAAAAATCATAAAAACGATGATCACACATGCAATAAGCTCACGGTTGCGATTGGCGCAACCAGATACCAAAGGTCGACATTTATATAAGATTAAACCTACGGTGTCCCTATTAACATGGTTTAAAACAGTTAACATTCCACGCAAAGCTATTACATCAATTTCAAGAATGAGGACTGGACACTCATCACTGAAGTTACATCTGCATCGAATTGGAGTGGTGGAGTCCCCATTGTGTAGGTGTGAACTTACCAGTGAGGGGCTCAATCATGTGCTGCTTGAATGTGAGCTAAACAAAAAGTGGACACAATTGCTATACTGTGAAATCAACGAAAGTGTAAAATTCCCAATAAATAGTGATTATCTTTTGTCCTTGTGTGAGTGCAGTGAAAAAGTTGTGATGGCTCTTCAGAGATTTGTACTAAGGGCTAGTGTAAATATTTAAAATTATAAAATAATACAAAGATTGTGATTGGCTAAATGGTTCTAACCAAAAGCCAGGAAGGGGGAAAAACCTTCTCCCTTTTTTTTTAAAAAAAAAAAAAGCTCTTGGACTAATAGAAACAGTAAACTATTATTGCTTTATTACAGTTTAAAATAGCTATAGTAGCAAAGTAGAGTAAAATCCCTAGAGAGTGCAAACTACAGAATTCGAGTAGTTATGGATGATGTTTAAAATAATGTCAGAACGGTTGTATCCACCCGCTATAGAAAGAAATTCACAGAGGGCAAGCCATTGGCGCGGATTGGTTTTGCATTTGGGGAGGGGATGATTACAACCCTTCTAACAGATAATAAAAGTCATTCATTACATTACATACTTCAGTAGTTGAAAATGACTCTTGATTTTGGTTGTATCGTCGGCTTATTGCAAAAAGTCACTAAGTACACTTTTGATGGATTGAAATCTAGAGGCACGTAGTTGTGAGTTTGGGCCATATTTATCGATGGAAAAACTTATTAACTCCATCAAAATAACACACATGTGTTTGTGATATTTTGGTGCACTTAACTACTGCTTCTAGATTTCAATCCCTCAAAAGTGTACTTAGTGACTTTTTGCAATAAACCGACTATATTTTCCTTTTTAAAAAAGAGTAAAAACAATCTTATGGTATCAATCCAGTAGCAATTTACAAATTTTTACAACTCTGATGAAGTTAGCTCTACAGAGATATTTCCCATGTTTTTTATTTTTTCAGAGGATGAGGAACAAAATAAGTGTTTGTTTATGACTTATCAATTGCAACGTTTCGCCACTTTTATTGCAGCTTCTTCAGGCTCTTGATAAATAAATCTCCAAACACTTTGTCATTTTTTAAGCTCTGCCATTAATATACACAAAGACACTGGAATACATCTCCATTTTACCATCAACAACTCAAAAACACCAATATCAAAAAATATACAATCACAACCATTACAATCTCACTGGTAAATTTAAAAATATTTCAAAATTAGTCAAAATTTTATAAAACTATTTACAATGCAAAATATCTTAAAAAATATATATACAAGCGACGGGAATTTTTTCCTTTATAAATTAATTTATAAATTATGGAACTGAATCCCAATGATGATACATTTTTATATTTATTTTGTGTTGAATTTCAGTTCATCAACTAAAAGTGTTCAAGAGCATTTGATGAGATTTGATATTTTTATATAATTTTTGCATTTTCCATTGCGAAGTTATGAGAGTATAAAACTGAGAATATTTATTTTTTTAGAAAATCATTAGAGAGTGCATTGTTAGATCCGATAGAATGGATTATTTTTATTTATATGTCAGAAGGGTTGTTTTTCAACCCCCTCGGGAATCGAATCCAAGTGCCACTAACAGCAATTCGGCTACCCTGTGAGTTGAGAACCTCTTTGACATTTGAAAACGAGTTAAATATTTAACTCCAATATTTAAATCTTCATTTATAAAATTTCACGATCTAGTGATTCTAAATAGCCAATTCTAATAAGCCCGGATTGCTGTAACTGGCACTCGGGCTTTTATATAGGTATATATTCAGCAGGCATATTCAGTATTTTATACAGGTATAGAAATCCAAGGTCAAAAGATCGCTATGTTAAGATTTGCCGATGACATTGCCCTTCTAGGAAGCAATAAAAAGAATTAGAGGACGCCTTGAATGGAATTAACCAAATCCTAATAGAAGAAATCAAAATGAAAATAAACAAGAATAAAACCAAGGTCCTAGTATGTACAAAAAAAAGAACAAACGAGACAGGAATGCATCAAAATTAACCAAGAAAACCTAGAAGGAGTTAAGGAATTCCGCTACCTAGGAAGTAAAATAACATGGGATGGGAGGAGCAAAAACGAAATTAAATCAAGAATTGCCCAAGCAAAAATGGGGTTTAATTCAAAACAAAAACTACTATGCTCCTCCTCAATCAGCTTAGCAAACAGGAAGTTGCTATTGAAGACATATGTATGGAGCATAGCCATGTACGGGTGTGAAACCTGGACAATTGGAAAAGCGGAGAGAAAGAGATTGGAGGCTTTCGAAATGTGGTGCTACAGAAGAATGATGAATATCAAATGGATGGATAAAATCACAAATGAAGAAGTTCTTGGAAAAATCGGAGAAAGAAGAACCTTGTGGAAGAGTCTGAAGAAGAGAAGAGGTCAGATGATGGGGCACACACTGAGACATGGGGGACTGCTTAGGGATATCTTGGAGGGGAGGTGGGAAAGAAAAGGGGAAGGGGAAGACCCAGATTAGAATATTTCAACCAAATAATTGGGGATATGGGATGCCAGACATTTAGAGAGGTTAAACAGCTGGCGGGGACAGAGTCGAGTGGAGACGGATTGTTGCATCAAACCAGTCTTAGGACTGTATACTCAATGATGATGATATATTCAGCATTCAGGCTCGATAATTAAAAATAATCCATTTCATCGGATCTAATAGATGACACTCTCTTATGATTTTCTAAGAAAATTTAAATCTATTTCTATTGGAAACTTGAAATCTCTTATATTCAAAATATTCAATTTGACATTTTGGGAATTAAAACATTTTCACAGAGCGGACTTTCTACGACCACCATTTCTTAAATTATCGTAGATTATGGAATCCAGGCAGAAAGACAGAAAAATCATGCACAAAGATGATTTTTTTTTCAATATTTGAGACCTTTCTAAACACGACTAAGCAAAAAAATTGTACTTGCTGAGAGTACTCAGTAGTCAATTTTATGTTTATTCTTGTTTAAAAATGTTTAAAATATGGCGAAAAATCATTTTTAAAGCAGAATTTTTTTCTGTCTTGATTTTGAAACTCATGATAGCTCAATAAAGAAATAAACCTCTTTGAGTTTTATTTCATTCACTGTGAAACTACACACCCTTTACTCTATTAATTAATATCATGTTTCACCTAAAACCTACACCACTTTCCATAAGTAAAATCAATAAAGAAAGGCCATAGAAAGTTATTTCTGGATCAAAATTGTTTTTCTTTAGTTTTTTCAAACAAAGAACAATATTTTTAGCCTCCTGATGAAGAACACAGAAAAAAGAGAAAAATTAAAAAGTTATAATATTAAGATAACTTCTTGAATGGTTTATAGTTAATAGCTAAGATGAAATTTGTAAAAAAACAGTTTGTATTAATAAGCTGCCAAGTATCAGCTTTCAAGCTTAAAACGTTCAGTGAAAAAAGTGTTAAACGATCAAAATAGCTCGTTGACTCAGGGGAATACCGAGTGCCAGGGATTTTTAAAATCCAGAAACTTTCTCTGTACCTTGTAGGTAGATATCCCTAACTAAAGTGATTATGTAGTCAAGGTAGTCAAGCACTCACCAATTCCTCGAGGCTATTATCCAATTGCATCTTATCATTCAATGGAGATAGGAAATGAAAAGAATAAATAGAAAAAAGACCTGACTCTGAATTTCAAAACTGCTGAGTGAAATGTCAAGATGATGCACTTTAGAGCAGTTACGACATCCAGTTAGAGATGGATGCTCATCTGCAAATGGTTTAGAAGGCATTTAATAAGTTGATAAAATGAGAACCAATATTTTGTTGGAAGAAGTAGGTATCATCATTACATGCCGAAGAAATTTAGAATTAAAGATTTAGGTGTGGAAAACTAAAAATTAGATTTGAAAAATTAAGAATTTAATTTAATAGATGACCCCTAAAAATTATTAAAATATTATGTGAAGAATCATTATATTCAAAATAAAGACGAATGGACAAAAAAAAGTTCAGAAAGGGAAAAGTAAAAATTTATTTCAAAGTAATTTGTAATCAAATAAAAATAACCATTGTGTAAATAAAAATAATTTTTAAGAAAAAATAAAAACCGACTTCAAAAAATTAAATGCAACAAATAAAATACACTAAAAGGTATAAAATAATCATTATCTTATTTAGTTACAACTAAACGACGAAATATTTACACGAAATTACTTTTTAAAGTCGGTGCCAAACAAACTATACCTATAAGCGAGCATACCCTCCAAACGTACTAAGTAAGATCCGTCGAGTGCGATTCATAAAAGGTATATGTTTGGCACCAACTTCAAAAAGTAATTTCATGTTAATATTTCGTCGTTTAGTTGTAACTAAATAATATAATAATTATTTTATACCTTTTAGTGTATTTTATTTGTTGCATTTAATTTTTTGAAGTCGGTTTTTATTTTTTCTTAAAAATTATTTTATTTTTCTCTTTTTAGTGATGTTATTAATAGTGATCATATCATCAGAACTTGATCAAATTAATATGGCACCATCCCCATGACACCATCCCTATCGAATAAAAAAAGAACCATCGAAATCGGTTCATAAACAAAGAGGTTAGGTCTAAACAAACCTAATAAAAAGGTCTAATACCTATGAAAAAATACGAATAAAAAAAATGGGACCAATCGGAAGCTAGACTGGACCCAATGCAAAAAAAATTTCAAAATCGGTTGAGAATTGGCGGAGATATGAGGTAACATAGGCACAAAAAAAAAAAATCAGTCGAATGGAGAACCTCCTCCTTTTTTGAAGTCGGTTAAAAAAAGGAATTCAATTGTATGCCTCAAAATCAATGTCTATTTTTCTTTTTTGATGAATAAATACTATTATAAAAATTCACAGGGTTGTAGCTCAATCGCACTTAGAACTTCGTCAGATATTGTCTGTAAATGTTGTCAAGATTCTGAATATCATCGTCTTAAAGTGTAAACCTGCTAACTCACAACAAGGAAATTGTACAGGGCAGAGAAAAAACAAACAAAATTTAATATTGTTGTTTCGGAAAGAAACTATTTTTCACATTTTTTTTCTACAACTTACGATCGTAATTTTAAGTAGCAGTTTTACTTGGACCATGCTGCATCTCTTTTTTAACCGACTTCAAAAAAGGAGGAGGTTCTCTATTCGACTGATTTTTTTTTGTGCCTATGTTACCTCATATATCCGCCAATTGTGGACCGATTTTGAAAAAAAAATTTGCATTGGGCTCAGCCAACCTTCCGATTGGTCCCATTTTTTTCATAGGTATTAGACCTTTTTTATTAGGTTTTTTTAGACCTAACTTCCTTGTTTATGAACCGATTTCGATGTTTCTTTTTTTATCCGATAGGGGTGTCTTAGGGATGGTGTCAATATTAATTTGGTCAAGTTCTGATGATATGATAACTATTAATAACATCACTAAAAAGAGAACAATAAAAATAATTTTTAAGAAAAAAATAAAAACCGACTTCAAAAAATTAAATGCAACAAATAAAATACACTAAAAGGTATAAAATAATTATTATCTTATTTAGTTACAACTAAACGACGAAATATTAACACGAAATTACTTTTTGAAGTCGGTGCCAAACATATACCTTTTATGAATCGCACTCGACGGATCTTACTTAGTACGTTTGGAGGGTATGCTCGCTTATAGGTATAGATTGTTTGGTACCAACTTCAAAAAGTGATTTCGTGTTAATATTTCGTCGTTTAGTTGTAACTAAATAAGATAATAATTATTTTATACCTTTTAGTGTATTTTATTTGTTGCATTTAATTTTTTGGAGTCGGTTTTTATTTTTTTCTTAAAAATTATCTTTCGAACGGTATTAATATGCCATATATATGATAAAAAATGAATTTAGCAGGTTTACACTCTAAGGCGACGATATTTAAAATAAAGACGAATGGACAAAAAAGTTCAGAGGGCAGAAAATAAAAATTTATTTCAAAGTAATTTGTAACCAATAATAAGCATTGTGTAATAAAAAGAAATTCAATTGATAAAAAATTTGCTAAAATTACGAGGTGGGTTTCCAATTTTACCTAATTTTTTATTATTAAAAAATGTTTCACCTTGAACCAACACCTATCTCCTTAAAAGTTAAGGAATTCAATTGTATTCTTCAAAATCAATGAGACTATTTTACTTTGGATTAAATGCAACTTTGAAAATTCACTGGATTGTAGCTCAACCGCACTTACAACTGTGTAGGATATTGTCTGTAAACGAAATTTTCTCTGGAGAGAGACGGACTGGTAGAAATTTTAATTGAATGTAATGGAAGGCAGCCCAGAGGTAGTGAGGAAAGAAAAAATTAACACATATAAAATAAAGTGTAATTTATTGGAATCCTTACTCCTTTCCTTTCAAACCGACGTTTCGGAGGATTTTTCCCTCCTTCTTCAGGGTTTCAAAGGGTCAATGAATGAAACAAATAAAATGTTTCCTTCTTCTCTCCACAGTAGTGTTCAAAAACTTTCTTCATTTTTAACAAAGGCATAGAAAAACAATTTTTTTCCTTCTTTTCTTAATTATCTAATTAAGAAAAGAATCTAATTAAGAAAAGAAGGAAAAAAAATTGTTTTTCTATGCCTTTGTTAAAAATGAAGAAAGTTTCTTATTAGTTGAATAAAAGATTTCACTGTCGATGGTAACAGAATTGTTTTTATTTTAGGTTAAAAATAAAATAAAATGAGAGAGTCTTCTGTTTTTTAAATAAAATAATTTTTAATTATTTCTAGAGACTATAGTTTCGAAGGCATTGCCTTCATCATCAGTCATCTATTTGTGATAGACTGATGATGAAGGCAATGCCTTCGAAACTATAGTCTCTAGAAATAATTAAAAATTATTTTATTTAAAAAACAGAAGACTCTCTCATTTTATTTTATTTTTAACCTAAAATGAAGAAAGTTTTTGAACACTACTGTGGAGAGGAAGAAGGAAACATTTTGTTTGTTTCATTCATTGACCCTTTGAAACCCTGAAGAAGGAGGGAAAAATCCCCCGAAACGTCGGTTTGAAAGGAAAGGAGGAAGGATTCCAATAAATTACACTTTATTTTATATGTGTTAATTTTTTCTTTCCTCACTACCTCTGGGCTGCCTTCCATTACATTCAATTGTCTGTAAATTTTGTTCAAGATTCTGAATAAATAAAAGTTCAAATTGCTTAGATCAGCGGACATAAAATTTCTAAAGAAAACCTCACATACTTACTCCGAGTTGTTATACAGTATCCCTTATAATTATAAAAAAATTGAATCTATTTCTTTATCTATATAAAATGTATATATTTAAAACAAGCCTGTATATTAATTTTCGTAACAAAGATATGTCAGTGAGTCACGCCTCTCTTCTTTTTACTGATACTCCTATACCTGTCAAGGCTGACCTTCCCACCCATTATCAAGTTAGACCATTAGTTGTTATGGATAATTTTTATTAGATGTCAGAAGGGATGTATTTACGATCTCCAATAGCTTTTCTTCCTAGAATGAGCTATCTTATAACTTTAGTGAATGCGGGTTATTTAAATGCTCTGAGGCAGTTTTCCTCAAATGATCAGTAAAAATTACAGTAAGGGGGGTATCTCAAATTTGTGAAAAAATGTGACAGGGGGGCCCAGGGATCTTAAAAATTGTGATGTCCAAGTCAAATTAAAAAAATTTCAAATATAAATAAAAAATATAAAAATGATAGTGTGACGTCACAATACAGAAAGGGCTCAATGAAAATGTGACAGAATGTGACACAGGGGGGTCTAAAAATATTGAAATTTGTGTGACGTAATTTATGGACCGTCCCTAAGTAAGAATTACAATAAAATCCCTTACAAATTTTTAAAGTTTATGCCCAGGTGTGTGGATCATTCAAAAAACAATAAGAATTTAAAAGATTACTAAAAGTGAAGGGAGAAAAGGACGCTCACTCCTAGAATGGCAATTAGACCTAGTATACTAGATGCTCAACTGTAGCGCCTCACCGCACCTCTACTATGCTCAAATAACATACATACGTGTCACTAATCAGACATCTCCGTTTTCGAATGATACGTGAATTAGTATGACATGCATTGTTTTGTTATAATAGTTTTATAAAATCATTACTTTTTCACTGTCTCCCTAAAAGTCTATAAGCCTGAATATCCCCTACCGGCAAATTAGAAGTTAGACGTAGTTCCACCTCAAAATAAACTGCAACGGATCGTTGCTAAACTTTATCCTTATTCATTCGAAATATTAATATGTTTGTTCCTTTATTATTAATCAGATATCACTTGCAATTTGTAGTTCATGTTGACATTAATTAAAAATAATTCTCATTTAATAGTCGAGGAATAACCATTCTACATTGGATTTTTGACATTTCGGTTATTATTGCTGAAGACATGGAGGAAGCCTAACCATTCTTACTTAAGCCAGGTTGAATGAGCTATATTAAAACGATCAAATGAATAAATTTTAAGGAATTTAAAATAAAAAAATTAAAAAAGTACTATATTATCCTAGAGTAAAGTACTTTAAAATATAAATTTACTAAAAACTTTATTTAACCTTTTTTGTGGTCCCCAAGGTACTTGATTACAATATTAAATTTCATCAAAATTGGTTAAGTCATTTTCAAGATATTTAGAAAAAACTAAAAAAGTACTGAAATAAAGTATTAATGTTTGTGGACCGATATGTACCAAAAACTAATCAGCGCTTCATTTTGTTAAAATACTGGTAGGTTTTCAATTTCAATTCAATCGGTGAAACGGTGTGGAAAAATTCGTGGACGAAAAAAACGATAACACACATACATACATACATACATACATATATCCCCACGCACTTCCAAAAAAAATGGCACTTTTTGGCCTCTCGACGAGATTCCAGATAATTTTTGGCAAAACCGTCACGTGCTAAAATTCAATCTCATTGAATACTTCAATTTGTGACCTTAATTGAGTCCATGGGTTCCGTAGTCTTTACCTGAGGACCCTTTGAAGTCGCGCTTGCCGCGCGACCGATTGCAATACTTTCTCCCATGCTTCGCATTGGATAAAGTAAAAACCTAGAATTTTACTCGAAGTACAGATTGATAGATTTTAAATAAAGATTAAAGCTTTTTGAAAATAATTACTGGTGTTCGATGTTAATCATAACATAACGGAGGATAACGGACGTATGAATCCTTGAGGAAACCGCCAACGTGAAGTAATAATCCGAATGCAATTCCAGTTGTTCATGGAAACAGAAACCATTTGCATAGGAATAAATAAATAATCAAATTCAAGATTTTTGTTCTCGAAACTTGAATGTTAATTAAAAAATAAATAAAAGGTGAAGGTAATTAAAATATCAATTGCGTAAAAAGATGAAAAATAAAAAATTGGCAGGTTCCACTATAAAATGTAAAAAACATTCATTAGATTAGTAAACATGAAAAAATCTCAACACATCATTAATTTTTTTTTTTCAAAAATAATTAGTTAAATGAGGATTTAATGGAAGGCAGCCCAGAAATAAATAAGAAAAATATTTCCAATAAAAGTATTTATTAGAAGTTTTTCTCTTTACAGCTTTTGAAACCGACATTTCGGGGGATTTTCTTTCCTTCTTCAGGGTTCAAAGGCTCACTGAAGGAAGAATGTAATATTTTTCCTTCCTGCCTCTTTTTCAGTGCTCTTTAGTGTTGAGAAAATATTTTTAATGTTTCCATTATCAATAGAACAGAGTACGAGTAATGTCACATTCTTCGTCATTATTCAGGAATTCAGTATAAATGCATTACCATCCTTAAGCAATATAAATAAGAACATGGCTTAGGGCAGATTCTGGCCAAGCCGCGGGCCGCATGCGTTCTTGTGTGCGGCCCTCGGTCATATATGACGAAATATGCTTTTTTGATAAATATCGGGTATTTCATTATGTGTTTTAAATCCTATTAAATTAATTAAAAGAAATGGTGAACTTTATAACCCTTTGAAATACACCATACACCAATTTTTATAATGACTTTTGTTAAAGTAAATTCAATTACTAATAAACAAAAATGTCTCAAGAAGAGTCAAAGCTCTACGATGAATCGTTAAAAAGTTATCGTCGTTTAAAAAATTTAAAATCTGAAAATCCCAGCTCAATGATTTGATCAAATATTTTTTGGATTCGAAAAAAGTAGAAACTGGTCAATGACTAAGAATTGGCTAAAAAATTTTGAAATATTAATAGAAACTAAAACAAGAATAGCAGGGAATTGGACAATAAATAAAAAACAGAGTTTTTATTAAATAGGCCAGACGTTTCGTCGATTTATTTCGACTTCCTCAGTGGCTAGAATGACATGATATAATCCGAGGGAATATTTTAACTAACAAAGAGTGATAAAATGGGGTATTTAAAACTCACTTTATCTAAATTTATTTGTAATCAATGTATTTATAAATTTTCTCTGATTTCCTATTTTGTGATTCTAGCCACTGAGGAAGTCGAAATAAATCGACGAAACGTCTGCCCATTTAATAAAATGCCTGCTATTCCTGTTTTAATTAATATTTATTATGGATGCTAGTGATATACCATTAATAGAAACATTCCATTTCACAAAATTGCAAATATTTTTGAAAAACCGCGTGTAATTTTTGGCAATACCTTCAGGTGCTAAAATTCAACCTTACTGAATAGTACAATTTGTGAATTTGGTTGAGACCATGAGTTCCATAGACTTTACCTGATGAACCTATGAAGTCACGGTTCGCCTGGATAAAGAAAAAATAATAATAATAGATCTTAATGGGACCGTCCCCAGCCAAAATATGCCCCACGTTAATCTTATTATATTAAACGACCAATTCTTGTATATAAACCAATAGAATCTGTTTCTAGAAAACGGCTTTAACGATTTCGCTAAAAATTGGTGAACTTATCAAGTCTCATGAGTTATTAGTCGTGTATAAATTTTAAACCGATTGAAATAAAGGAAAGGGGTGTAAATTAGTCATGTCGCAAAAATAAATATTTTAATCGTTCATATCTCGTCTTCGATAAGTCGCAGAGCCTTGAAATTTGAAACTTAAGCTATTTAGAAGCAAAAAGTTACCGAGCATCGCTAGCTTAACTCCAAGAAATCAGACTATTAATATCACTAATGTTTTGCTTAGAAAATAGTACTAATTGAATTCAACAGCATCTCATGATTACAAGATAGGAATAATATTAAAAAATAATTTAATTCATATGCATAGTAATATCAAAATCTCTGTATAATAATAATTTTGCAATTTCCCTGATCATATGAGAATGAACTGAGGATAAATTCCAAAATAATCTTCTTGCTGGGCTGGACAGCTGTGGCTAGAAGATCCTGGTTTAATTAATGGTGTGGACTGTATATCCTTAATTAAGATAAAAGGAAGGTGTATTTCTCCTTCTTCAATAAATAAAAGGCAAAGATTTTTGATATGGATATTAACAATGGTTTTAATGATAGAAAATAATGTTTTTGTACATACGAATGAGATATAATACAAATGGCGGTGGCATGGACGAATGCAGACGTTTTGTGGCAATTCGGTTCACTAGGGTTTTTTCTCGGATGATATGATATGATATGGTTCAAGTTTGGTTTCTTCTCCAAATTCAATAAAAGGTTAAGATTAATTTTTAACCAATCCACAATTCTCAATTTCTCAACAATCAACAACAGACTTCAAAATCAATATTCAATCTACTATTCTCATCATCAACTCAACTCAACTATAATCAAAATCAACCATCAAACTCTCCTCTATCAACAACTATCAACAACGGATTGGCGAGCAACTTGCCAGCGAGCGCTGCCCCAGGCCAGTTTTACAATACTATTCCCTTAGAGGGCATCACTCGTCAATCTATCAATTCAAATTTATACATATGTTAATTGAAAATAGCTCAAATGGTGATAAGCCGAGGTCATAATTAAAAATAAAATACAATACTTGACCATACCATGTATGGTAAAGTAAAAATGAAAATATTATTTAATCTAATGGCTAATTTAAAAAAGTAAAGTAAAATTGAAACTCACATTCTTAGAAATTTGTTGAGGCTTGCTCGGAGAATTCATTTTCATGCAGAGTCGAAAGATGGACTGATTATTCACTACATTCGACTGAAATAGAATATTAAGAAAATAAATTAATATAAGATATAAAATTAGGAAAGCTAGTAATAAGCTTATGTTTAGAGATCACACACTCGAATTCATAGGTTAGAATCTCACCTTCGAATTCTCATATTTCTGTTCCTTTGATTTTATAAAATTTCACTACAACTGATTAAATAGTTATAAACATTCAAAAATTAAACTTTTCCAAGATTGACTATCGAATACTCGGCCGGAAAATTAATCAAAATTACATTGAAATTGGGAAGTGAGTTCGCGAACGGCCCGAATATTGAATTTTTATCATAATAATCAAATAGCGTGAAGATAGGCTTGTGTGTGTGTGCATGATCAAAGAATACAGTTTCTCTGATCTCATGTTGCTAATGAGAGGACAAAAGATCAGATTGTTCCAATAATTAAAAATTTAAATTTTCAAAACTCATCTAATATATACATTTATGCCCATATTTATGAAAGTGGTCTGTCATTGATTGTTAGTTTCGAGATATTTAAAGTTTTATTAAATAAACAAGATTCGAATTCTGTATAATGAGACAACTAGAAATCCACTTAACGGTTCAATTTTATGCGATTTTTCAAAACCGACATCTTATTACTGTACTTTTTAAATGGATAGAACATAAAATATGAAAAAAAAATTTTTTTAATTTTTTGACTTAGTCCACTTTCATAATTATGGGCACATATAATATAAAGAGACGCCATATAACACTCCTTGAATTGAAATATAAGTATACTAGATTCTTGCTAACCAGGGGGCTCGCCCCCTGGACCCCCCTCCCCTAATTTTAAATATTTACCCTTTTGTTATTTAAAAATAAATTTTACCATTGACTTACATTCAAATTCAACTTATTCAGGTCAGTTACTTTCTGTTGATCCTGAAGATAGGTTAGCCACCCGAAATATATATATCGAGATTAAAGTCTCCAAAAATAAATTCGTTTTATTTTTATATCTTAATGTGAAACCTACCAAGTATTTTTTATCCAATAATTTTAAAAAATGTTTCACCAAGTACCAAAACTAAATTCCTTAAAAACTATTTAAAATATTTTCTATAATGACTTCATATTTAATTTGAACAAGGCTTTTGAAATTATACTTTATAATAGACTCTCAGATAAATAAAAATATTCAGTTACTTTCTGTACTTCCTGAAGAAGGGTTGATAGCCCGAAATATATATATTGAAAAAGAAAAAAAATTTTATATCTTTTAATTTTTTAATTTTAATGTGAAATAAGTGACTTAGTATCCTTAACTCATAGTAAATCAATATTAAATATAATATTTCATTATTCGTGTCCATGATTAATAATTAAAGGAATCGTAGGGAGTTGGACAAGACTTTAAATTAAATTAAATACAAGTTTTGATTAAATATGCCATACGTTTCGTTGCTATTTTGCAACTTCTTCAGTGGCTCATTTATTAAACTTATTTGTCAGGATTTTTTACTACGAGAAAAACATTTCAAACAATATTCTTCTTTCTATCACAATTCATTCAACTCATCAACCAACATAAAATATAGACTTTTAAACAAATTAATTGTTTTTTGTCAAAAAAATTGAAAATAATTTATAAATCGTCCGCCTCCGTGGTGTAATGGTAAGAGTAACTGACTGGCAACCCGGAGGTCTCGGGTTCGATTCCCGGCTATACCCAGACATTTTTTCTGTAAGTATAGGGTCTGGTAATAAAAATTAAGTGGGAGATAAATTTAACCGAATTTATCGCGCGGAGAATTTACCACTGCTCGAAGCTCCTAAAACCTTAGTAAATTGGATATTGAATTGTATCTAAGTTTCTGAGATTGGCTCGTGATCCCGGCTTTTTTCCTTCTGCTCTGTTCTTTTCACGATGGAGGGGCCAGCCCATACATGGCCTTTAGGGGATCCACCTTCTGGTGTATCTCCTTCTCACATCAATATCATAAAAAAAAAAAAAAAAATGAGAATATCCCTATCGGTTGGTTTATAACATATAGAAATGACTATATGAATAACATTGCGTTGACTTGACTGAATCCTGGTGTAAGCGATAGTGTATTAACTTGATATCATACATTGGAAGGCGTTTTAAACATTTAGGATAATATTTTGGTGGTTGATAAATAATTATATTTCGCCAGACTTATGCCAAAGGCACGAAAGTGTAAATGTTTTGATTTAGTTTTAGTGGTTTCTTTATTGATGATACCGAATAATAATAAAGGCACAAGTATAATAGGTTCTAATCAGAAAAATATATAATATAAACAGAGCAAAAGAATAGTTAAAAATAAGAAGAGAAAATCAAAGAATGATAATAAAGGCACAAGTATAATAAGTTCTAATCAGAAAAATATATAATATAAACAGAGCAAAAGAATAGTTAAAAATAAGAAGAGAAAATCAAAGAATGATAATAAAGGCACAAGTATAATAAGTTCTAATCAGAAAAATATATAATATAAACAGAGCAAAAGAATAGTTAAAAATAAGAAGAGAAAATCAAAGAATGATAATAAAGGCACAAGTATAATAAGTTCTAATCAGAAAAATATATAATATAAACAGAGCAAAAGAATAGTTAAAAATAAGAAGAGAAAATCAAAGAATGATAATAAAGGCACAAGTATAATAAGTTCTAATCAGAAAAATATATAATATAAACAGAGCAAAAGAATAGTTAAAAATAAGAAGAGAAAATCAAAGAATGATAATATATGCAATAGTATAATAAGTTCTAATCAGAAAATATATAATATAAACAGAGCAAAGAATAGTTAAAAATAAGAAGAGAAAATCAAAGAATGATTCTTTGATTTTCTCTTCTTATTTTTAACTATTCTTTTGCTCTGTTTATATTATATATTTTTCTGATTAGAACTTATTATACTTGTGCCTTTATTATTATTCGGTATCATCAATAAAGAAACCACTAAAACTAAATCAAAACATTTACACTTTCGTGCTTTTGGCATAAGTCTGGCGAAATATAATTATTTATCAACTACTAAAATATTATCCTAAATGTTTAAAACGCCTTCCAATGTATGATATCAGGTTGATACACTGTCGCTTACACCAGGATTCAGTCAAGTCAACGCAATGTTATTCATATAGTCATTTCTATATGTTATAAACCAACCGATAGGGATATTCTCATTTATAAATTATTTTCAATTTTTTTGACAAAAAACAATTAATTTGTTTAAAAGTTTATATTTTATGTTGGTTGATGAGTTGAATGAATTGTGATAGAGGGAAGAATATTGTTTGAAATGTTTTTTCTCGTAGTAAAAATCCTGACAAATAAGTTTAATAAATGAGCCACTGAAGAAGTTGCAAAATAGCAACGAAACGTATGGCATATTTAATCAAAACTTGTATTTAATTTAATTTAAAGTCTTGTCCAACTCCCTACGATTCCTTTAATTAAATATAATATTTATTTACTCTTATCTTTATTAAAGATGTTTCACCTTGCACCAACACCACAATCTCTACTAATTATTAAAAATATTTATATTAAACATAAGATACAATAGTAAATTATTCTTTATAAAAATTTGATCAACTGCATTAATACGCAATTCCGTAATTAAAGAATTAAAATAATCACAAGCTAAGTGATGCATTTATTTTATAATGGCGATAAAAAGAATGGGGGTAAAATATAAATTTAATTAAGCATTTATTTTATTTGACAAATGAAGGCTACTAAAATGATGGATTGTTTAATTTTAAAAAAGACATTAGAAGGAAGCTAAAATAAATTTCAATCGTAAGAAAAATAATCTGTGAATTAAGATATCAATTACTCAGGGACGCGGGGTCCATAAGTAGAAGGTTGTGTGGTGCAAGACGGTGCCAATGCCTTAAAGGCACCTAAAAGCGACCATTGATGACCAAGAGCTAAATTATACCGATCAATTGAATATTTAAAAAAATCTTACTCTAGGATAAAGTATTTTAAAATATAATTTTGCTAAAAACTAATGGTCCTCAAGTAAGCTAATTAGAATATTAAATTTCATCAAAATTCGTTGAGTCTTTCTAATAAGATATTTAGAAAAAATAAAAAAATTACTGAAATCAAGTACTAATGTTTGTGGGCCGATATGTACCAAAAACTAATCAGCGCTTTATTTTGTTAAAGTAATATTATATTTGAAATTTCATTTCAATTGGTTGAATGGTGTGGAATAAATCGTCGACGAAAAAAAGGAATTAATCCAGCCATGCATGCCGACGGACTAAATAAAGAAATCGCTCCGTGTATTTTTTGGCAAAACCGACAAGTCCTAAAATTTAACCTGATTAAATACTACATTTTGTAACTTTGATTGAGATCATCGGTTCCGTAGTCTTTATCTGAGGTGCCTTTGAAGTCCCGTTTGCCGCAAAACCGATCCAATACTTTATCTGCTTCGCATTGGATAAAGTATAAATGGGGAAATGGATTGGAGCTTTTTTACTTTCATATACTATATACTAGTATTCTCTATATCATGTAATGATATGGAATATAATGTGAAGTATTGAGATCGCCTGTCTGGTTTGCATACCCTTAACTGACCTGTCAATTTAGTTGTCTAACTAGCAGGGGCTCCCATTAAATGAGATATTGCTATTAAATGAATGGACTTGTACTGCTAGAACAGATTTGAACATTATTATATCTGGTGATGCTTCTCCTACCCTCTGATCGCCTCTTTTAAATTCACTCTTATTACGTTACTACATAATATTTTTGAGGTAGGTATGATAAAATGTTGAAATCGAGCATTTTTTTGCTTTCTATTTTCGAAATATCTCAAAAACGCCTGAACTATTTATTATTAGCCAGATTAGTTCTTTTTGTAAAAAAACCTGAAAAAATGTTGTGGCCGCAGTAATTTGGGCTAAATGGATATAAAAGCGCCAATCACTATTTTGCACGACGGCGCAAAAAGGACTTGGTGGGTGCCTGCAATTTCCAAAATATAATTGACGAAATACAAGATACTATTATTATTATCATATGTAATTATTGTTATCAGTTACAAGATGTAATTAAAAATGTGTTTTTATAATTTTTGTCATCTTGTATTAACCGACAAACTTGGATCTAATATGTTTAACTATCGCGTAGTTTGTATAAATTTAGTTTTATATAGAACTATTGACTACGTATATTTCTGAATTTGCTTCATATGTTATACAATATACATACACGATCTTATACTCCGCTTATAAATTCCCATTCCACGTCTCACCTTCTAATGGATTACTTAGATGAGATATATTTTTACTTATAATATATAAGTTTTAGAATAAATTATATATTTCAATGTTTAATTAATACCTAAACAGTAAAAGTATTTCGAAAAACTCAATATACTGCGTAGTAGAGAGCTGAGTAATTGCCAGATGATGTCATTTATCTTAATCTCTTCGTGAAGATGATGATGGAAGAACTTTGCATTTTAATTCACTTGAAAGGATGCATCATTCGGAAATATTGGCACCAATAAATAATTTTATTTAGTCGATGCGTGACCTAAAAGAAAAAAAAAAATTCGAAGTAAAAAAACGAACGAAATAGAAAATGATCAATTTAAATAATATTTTTTAAGAAATTTTTCTGAAAAAGAAAATGTGTCCTAAGAAGATAAAATCTTATAGAAAGATAGCATTTAATCTAAAAGGGGAGTTGAATTATTGTTGATGCCAATTTCTCAAGGCGATTTTTTATAAAATAAATAAACTGCAACGGATCGTTGCTAAACTTTATCCAATATATAATACTATCTTATTCTAGGGTAAAGAACTTTATAATATAATTTTACAAAAAAACTTTATATGACCTTTTTGGTGGTCCTCCCGGTACTTAATTACAATATTAAATTTCATAAAAATTGGTTTGGTCATTTTCAAAATATTTAGAAAAAACTAAAAAA
Organism: Forficula auricularia; assembly: GCA_024734495.1. Lineage (NCBI taxonomy): Eukaryota > Metazoa > Arthropoda > Insecta > Dermaptera > Forficulidae > Forficula > Forficula auricularia. The sequence goes on from JALMQS010000189.1 coordinate 1,758,729, forward strand.
GTATTGAAATAAAGTACAAATGTTTGTGGGTCGATATGTACCAAAAACTAATCAGCGCTTCATTTTGTTAAAATAATTTTAGGCTTTCAATTTCCTTTTATTCGGTTCAAAGGTATGGAAAAAATCGAGGACGAAAAAAACGATAACATACATACATCCGCATGCACTTCCTGAAAAAATCGCACTTTTGGGCTTGTGGACGAGACCCCATGTAATTTTCAGCAAAACCGTCACGTGCTAAAATTCAATCTAAATGATTACTACAATTCGTGACTTTAATTGAGACCATGGGTTCCGTAGTCTTTACTTGAGGGCCCTTTGAAGTCGCGCTTGCCATGAGATCGATTACAATACTTTACCCATGCTTCGCATTGGATAAAATAAAAGTCAAAACAAAATAATCATAGAACTCCTAGACATTTTTCAGAAAGCTAGGATCTAAAAAGGTGATTGGATTCTAAGGCCTAGTTTATATTATAGACCTAAAACGAGGACCAAATCTTTGCTTATTTTAAATTTCCGGTGAAGGTAATAAATCGGATATTGGCTTTTGTTATTGTTCGTTCAAAGAAGACGTATCGGACGAAAATACTTCGAGTGTCAAAAACTAAAATATTAGAGTATAAGATGATTCACCGTTTCTAATGTGAACGTCGACGTTTAAATAAAGTATGCACCTCCTTTTTAGTTCATGAATCCCATTAATATGAAAAGAGCCAATTATATACTATATAATATTTGTCTAGATTAATTTGTAACAACGCTAAGAGAAATTTCTCTAAAAAAATCTTCCTCTTGCCTAGAATCGAACCTACGAACTCTTGAACTAAGGTCATTAGCTTTAACCACTAGACCAATCTAACATTAATATTTATACCATGATTTCTGTTACTAAAACTATAAATTTTTGATTTAGACTTTGTGTCTAGATAATATTGTATTCATTTGAACTCGAATGAAAATGAAAAAACACCAATAGATTTTAAATTAAGAAACATTAAATATATATTAATTAACGAGGCAAATTTGAAATATAATTGTCAGCTCGGATTTTAAACTGATGGCTCCAATCGATTTTCATTAACCAGGCAAATTTGAAATATAATTGTAATTTTGAAATGAAAGACTCCGATTCATTTTAAATTAAGAAACATTAAATATATTTTTTGTAATTAATTAAATTAATTGAACCGCGTAAATTTGAATAATTTCCATGATTCAGCCTGCGAATTTTTTGCAGTTCATAAATCATTTCATTGTTTTTGTTTTGAAAAGGAAAAATGAAATTTAAATTTAAATATATTCATAATTATTCCTCCCCTCCTCCCCCCGCCACTCAAAAATTAAAGAGGCGAAACTTTTAAGAGACGATGTATTTTCGGTAGTTTACGGGTATACATTTGGAGTGTGGTTTTTTAAGAGGAATAAAATTTTTTGACCGAGACACTGCCCGCCAGGGCACCAGTCCGAGGGCCGAGCTTCGAGGGCCTGCCAAAGGCACGCACGAAAAGCTCGTTATATAATATTGACTCAAAAATCTCTAAATCTTATCGTTCATCTGATATTCAGATATTACTGGATTCCTTATAATTATAACTTATAATTTATAAGGCAGAACTGATATTGTTTATTCTTCTCTGTTGGAAAAAATATAATAGGCAGTTTGCGAACTCGCATTACTATTAGGGTCTTATAATATAATTCTAAAAAACGTTTATACTTTTGAATTACTATTTAAAAAAAAGAATCATAGTTTGAACACCACTCAGAGATACAGGAAATGAACATGCCAAGAAACATGGTGTCTGTTCAGTAGAGCTGAAATCAATTATCCCCCCTAGAGCCCTATTTGCTAGAAACACGCGGTTTTCGAAAGCTCAGCACCCCTTCGCTGTCAAATTGGATAAAAGGCAACTCTTTAATCCCTAAGACCTCCAGAGACTGGAATTCACTTCCAGCCGCCGTCTTTCCTGCAACTTATAACCTTCAGCTGTTTAAGACCCGCATCCATAGATACCTTCAACTGCTACCCAGCCCATAAAATCCCCTCTTCTTCTTTTCACGATCGAGGGGCCAACCCAGGCCTTTAGGGGATGCACCTTTTTGGTGTATCTCCTTCTCACATCAATATCATTAAAAAAACGCCAAATCTTATTAAATTCGATAGTAATGAAAGTTCCATGATTCTTCATGTAAGGTGAACATTAATTTAAATAATAATCATAATATACTAGGTGGAAGAATTGAAAACAATTTTTAGAAATTATGAAACAGAATTCTATTAAATTAAGCAACTTTCTTTTATTTCTATTCACCATGAGTTATTTTCTTGATTAATTTAAGTTCTTCTATAAATTAACCGCAATTCCTCTGTCCGAACATGAACCGAATAGTCCCTGACCCAGAATCCAATAAACTGCAATTTGCAGGAAAAATGTGACGACCTTCTTCAAATAAATTCGCCAAATTAATTCAAATTGACCTCTTCTTTATTCTCAGAATTTTTTTTCTAATATTTGAAATATTCAAGATTTATTTGCGCTCCTTTGTTATTCTCGTAATTTTGTTATCTATTCAACCTTGGAGTAAGAAGTAATTGTTATATACTTTATTAGCCAATTTACAATTTAAATCATTAAGAAACGTTTAGAAAACAATGTGAAAATAGAAGATAACAATTACTGAACAGATTCATATATTTAAATAATTAGAATATTTATATAATTTTTAGCTCATTTCAAGTCATTATTATTTGAGTTACAGCATTTGGTAAAATTCGTTTTGTAGCTTAAGAAAGACTGCAGATAGTTGAAGATTGAAACTTCCAGTATTTATTATTTTCTTTAAATTAATTTTGAGAAATGCAAGTATCTTGATGAGACTCAAGATCAAGTCCTATAGAAATGATTGAAATTATGAAATCTTAAATTATAATAATCACCCCTTGAAGACGTCTTCAAAATTAGGTCAAAGCTTTATGAGAATATAGATTTTTTACTTTATCCAATGCGAAGCATGGGAGAAGGTATTGCAATCGGTCGCGCGGCAAGCGCGACTTCAAGGGGTCCTCAGGTAAAGACTACGGAACCCATGGACTCAATTAAGGTCACAAATTGAAGTATTCAATGAGATTGAATTTTAGCACGTGACGGTTTTGCCAAAAATTATCTGGAATCTCGTCGAGAGGCCAAAAAGTGCCATTTTTTTGGAAGTGCGTGGGGATGGATGGATGGATGGATGTGTGTGTGTTATCGTTTTTTTCGTCCACGAATTTTTCCACACCGTTGCACCGATTGAATTGAAATTGAAAACCTACCAGTATTTTAACAAAATGAAGCGCTGATTAGTTTTTGGTACATATCGGTCCAAAAACATTAGTACTTTATTTCGGTACTTTTTTAGTTTTTTCTAAATATCTTGAAAATGACTTAACCAATTTTGATGAAATTTAATATCCTAATCAAGTACCTTGTGGACCACAAAAAAGGTTAAATAAAGTTTTTAGTAAATTTATATTTTAAAGTGCTTTACTCTAGGATAATATAGTACTTTTTTAATTTTTTATTTTAAATTCCTTAAAATTTATTCATTTGATCATTTTAATATAGCTCATTCAACCTGACTTAAGTAAGAATGGTTAGGCTTCTCGCTGTGAAATGCTAAAAATTTGGGAGGAAATTTTATAAGTAACCATAGCAACTGCGTTGTTTTCTTATCCATTACCTTTGCTTAAGACATAGAGAAATCGACTTTAAACCAAAAATAGCGATTGATTCTCATCTAATACTTGAGGAATAACCATTCTATAATGGATTTTTGACGTTTCGGTTTTTATTGGTAACCATTGCTGAAGACATGGAGGAATCGACTTTAAACCAAAAATAGCGATTGATTCTCATCAAATACTTGAGGAATAACAATTCTACATTAGGTATTTGACATTTCGGTTTTTATTGGTAACCATTGCTGAAGACATGGAGGAATCGACTTAAAATCAAAAATAGCCATCGATTCTCATCTAATACTTGAGGAATAACAATTCTACATTAGGTTTTTGACATTTCGGTTTTTATTGGTAACCATTGCTGAAGACATGGAGGAATCGACTTTAAACCAAAAATAGCGATTGATTCTCATCAAATACTTGAGGAATAACAATTCTACATTAGGTATTTGACATTTCGGTTTTTATTGGTAACCATTGCTGAAGACATGGAGGAATCGACTTAAAATCAAAATAGCCATCGATTCTCATCTAATACTTGAGGAATAACAATTCTACATTAGGTTTTTGACGTTTCGGTTTTTATTGGTAACCATTGCTGAAGACATGGAGGAATCGACTTTAAACCAAAAATAGCGATTGATTCTCATCTAATACTTGAGGAATAACCATTCTATATTGGATTTTTGACATTTCGGTTTTTATTGGTAACCATTGCTGAAGACATGGAGGAATCGACTTTAAAATCAAAAATAGCCATCGATTTTCATCTAATACTTGAGGAATAACAATTCTACATTAGGTTTTTGACGTTTCGGTTATTATTGGTAACCATTGCTGAAGACATGGAGGAATCGAGATAAAATCAAAAATAACGATCGATTCTCATCTAATACTAGAGGAATAACCTGATTGCATTCCATTTTTGATGTTTTGACTATTAATGGCAATCTCTACTGAAAATGTGGAAGAATCGACTTAAAATCAAAAAGACTAAATTCTTTTTTGGTAAACAACTCAAGCTTGAGTGCCATTAATAGTCAAAACATCAAAAATGGAATGCAATAAGGCTATTCCTCTAGTATTAGATGAGAATCGATCGTTATTTTTGATTTTATGTCGATTCCTCCATGTCTTCAGCAATGGTTACCAATAATAATCGAAACGTCAAAAACCTAATATAGAATTGTTATTCCTCAAGTATTAGATGAGAATCGATAGCTATTTTTGATTTTAAGTCGATTCCTCCATGTCTTCAGCAATAATAACCGAAATGTCAAAAATCCAATGTAGAATGGTTATTCCTCGACTATTTAATGAGAATTATTTTTAATTAATGTCAACATGAACTACAAAATGCAAGTGATATCTGATTAATAATAAAGGAACAAACATATTAATATTTCGATTGAATTTGGATAAAGTTTAGCAACGATCCGTTGCAGTTTATTTTAATATTCCTTCGGTAGTCCAACTCAAAAGAATTGTTAAGATTTTTAAAATAACCTCTTTCAATTAATATGTTAGTTTATTTCTTAATAAGTAATTAAAACATCTTCATTCATTAGAGCAGGTAATTATCAGTAGATAAAAAGTTTAGCAAGTGTCTCGTTAATTAGTTTAAGTCTACCTTATTAACTTTAAGGTTCATGTATGTAATCACTTTAGACTTCGCATCTATTTGAAATATCTGTGGATCATCAATTCACAAACACAAACATAAAAGAAGAAAAAACAATGCCTGAAATGGTTTTGAGTGGGATTTTTCATTGTTTATATTTTGTGAATTTATTACGTTGTCTTTTCTAAAATAACTTACATATCTGATATACGTATGTGAAATACCTTTTTATATAATACTATCATTTTGGTCACTTTATATGTATTGTGCTTTGTCTTTGGAAACATGCAAATGTGGGTTTGATTATACATACGTCATCCTAAATTACCTTTTGAATCTTTTATGTTATGTTTGTAAATTCCTATAATGTAGAAGCTTGCTTTGCATTGTATAATTTTTGGTTTAATTTTGTAGACTGAAGATGGCGGATGGTTTTTCTGCCGAAACTAGAATCTTGGATATTATGATATTCATTTAATTTAATTAATAAAGTGAGAAGATTTTTCTACAAGAAACGTTTTTACTTTATCCAATGCGAAGCATGGGTAAAGTATTGTAATCGGTCTCGCGGCAAGCGCGACTTCAAAGGGTCCTCAGGTAAAGACTACGGAACCCATGGTCTCAATTAAAGTCACAAATTGTAGTATTCAATTAGGTTGAGTTTTGCCAAAAATTACATCAAGTCTCGTCCAGAGTCCAAAAAGTGCGATTTTTTCATTTAGTCTGTGCGGATGGATGGATGGATGTTCCATATTTTCATCCACGATTTTTTCCACACCGTTAAACTGATTTAAATGAAATTGAAAACCTACCGAAAAACTACCATTATTTTAAAAAAATGAAGCGCTGATTAGTTTTTGGTACATATCGGCCTATAAACATTAGTACTTTATTTCAGTAATTTTTTAGTTTTTTCTAAATATCTTGAAAATGACTAAACTAATTTTGATTAAATTTATTATTGTAATTAAGTACTTTAAGGGCCACAAAAAAGGTCATATAAAGTGTTTTGTAAAATTATATTTTAAGGTACTTTTACCCTAGAATAAGATAGCACATTGGATAAAGTTTAGTAACGATTCGTTGCAGTATATTTTATTAACCGACTTCAAAAAAAGGAGGAGGTTCTCTATTCGATTGAATATTTTTTTTTTTTGTGCCTATGTTACCTCATATCTCCGCCAATTGTGGACTGATTTTGAAATTTTTTTTTGCATTGGGTCCAGTCTACGTTCCGATTGGTTCCATTTTTTTCCGTAGGTATTAGACCTTTTTTGTTAGGTTTGTTCAGGACTAACTTCTTTGTTTATGAACCGATTTCGATGATTCTTTTTTTATTGGAAAGGGGGTATCTTAGGGATGGTACAATATTAATTTGGTCAAGTTCTGATGATAGAATCACTATTAATAACATCACTAAAAAGAGAAAAAGAAAAATTTTTAAGAAAAAATAAAAACCGACTTCAAAAAAATTAAATGCAACAAATAAAATACACTAAAATGTATAAAATAATTATTATCTTATTTAGTTACAACTAAACGACAAAATATTAACATGAAATTACTTTTTTAAGTCGGTGCCAAACCAAACATATACCTTTTATGAATCGCACTCGACGGATATTACTTAGTACATTTGGTGGGTACGCTCGCTTATAGGTATAGTTTGTTTGGCACCGACTTCAAAAAGTAATTTCATGTTAATATTTCGTCGTTCAGTTGTAACTAAATAAGATAATAATTATTTTATAGCTTTTAGTGTATTTTATTTGTTGCATTTAATTTTTTTGAAGTCGGTTTTATTTTTTTTTAAATATGTTAGCTACGAGGACAGTACATCAGTTTTCCTCTTGGATTTTCAAATGTCTCATTTCTGCGGTCTATGTATAAAAGAAAGAAAGAATATTTACATAGAATATGGATGGCCATATGGATTTTGTTCCCGATGTCCAAAAAATATCACTGGCTCATTGAATTATAGAAGAGGGTATAGAATAAAATAAAATGATTGTTCGTTATAAAAATAATTTCAGTTTTCAATGAACTATTTTTTTTTTTTTTAATTTAGAATATTTTATAGATTTGAATTTAAATAAATTTGAAATGACTTGACAATAAACTAGAAGAGTTAGAGTGGGGAAGGGACAAAGAAAGAGTGATCGCAGATCAAAAGGGAGAATTGAATTTGAAAGAAAGAAAAAATCTTAAGAGAGCGACGGGAAAATTGAAGAGCTGAAGCCAAAAGAAATGATGGCGGCGATATGGATAAAGATGAGATATTCGAGGAGATTGACGGGAAGCCAGACGAAAGAGAAACCTCCAAGCACACACCTGTTGTCGTTCAATAAACAAAATCCAGAGAGTTCATTTGATTGGCAAACGGAGAAAAGTTTTTGTTCTGAGAATTAGGTCCCTTTTAGCCAACAAGTTCAATTGAATTTAGATTCAAGTTCCAACTGTTTAAGTGTTGTGTTGAAAGTAAAAATTCACAAAAATTCAGATGAGTTTGATGGGAAAAATTTGGAGAGAAAATATATGCAGGAATGTGCGTGCGGTAATCAATTACAAATGAATGAATTATAATTGAAAAGCTTAATTGATTAAAATTCCAAGTTACGTTACAAATAGCTAAAACTTGGGGAAATCGTCTTAAAGTTTATCTGTGTATACAGGGTGACTACCACCTATACCAGGTGACTCGATTTTGAAACTCAAGTCCCGGTGTCCCGGAGGAAGTTCAATTATCCCGATTCCCTCATGTTCAACCCTTTGTTTCTGTGATATATGATCTGTATTTAATTTATTTATGAGATTATTTCCGACATTTTTGTTTTGTATACATATAATATACATGTCGTCGCTGATCTTACAAAACTTCGTAAATCCTAAATTCATTGTTTGCCAGAAAACAAGAAAAACCATTTTAAACAAAAATATACAGGGTGGTAGCCTATCTGACCCCCATTTAAAAAAATTTTTAATTCAAAACTTGTATTGGGGGGTCAGATAGGCTAGGCGGTAGCATGACAGCGAGCTAACCAGGGGACCCGGGTTCGAATCCGACTCGAGGCATCCAGCTAAAATCTGACCCCGGGGGTAGAGACAAATTTAAAAAAAAAATATAACTAGTATCGTAATTAGGCTTATGGCTGGAAAGGCCGAAAAGCCAAAAAAAAAACTTTTATTGTTGTCGATTGTTTAAGTTTTATTGTTTATACTAGTCTCAAAATGGATTCATATTGGTGAACAAATCTATGATTATAAAACAAAAATTAACTTTTTAAAGTCAGTTCTTATTACAATGTATTCATTACAAGAAAAAGTTGAAATAATTATGTATTTTTATGCTACTTAGAAACAACAAATGAAAATGCCTTGTTTGTTTTAATAATTCCATGGCCTCAGTGATTTTTGTAAAAATACAATTATTTATAATGTTGATTATTACGGTTCTGAAATTTCAAAATTTGAAATCAAAAATATGTTCGGATTCAGTATTTTTTTCTCTACAAAAAACCTATAAGAACTTTAACTCTAAAATAATTAGGGGGGCAAATAAATGCACATTCAAAAATTAACATTGTAATCGCTATGCTGCGTCGGCCAAGTCACCACCCTGTATACAAATACAATGCAATATTTATTATTTGTCTGTAGCGAAAAATTAAATTGGAATAGAATAATAAGGTTTCAATAGACAGATGCGCCGTGAAAAGTTGGTCGGTAAAAACGTATGTATTATAGGTATTTGACCAAAAATCGGACAAACGATGTTTTGTAAAATCAGCGACGATATATATAATCAGAATTGTCAGAACTGTTTGTATAATTTTTAAATTGAGTTTTGATATTGTTTTCGTTCTTACTAAACGTATTTCATAGAATAATTCGATGTTTGCTTGCTTAAATACCAACTTTCATCTCTCTATCTGAGTTTCCTTTTTTACTTTACTATACGGGGTATGGTGAAGTATTGTAATTGTAAGAAACTGCAGACCTTTCAATTCTCTACCTCACATAGTTAGTTCCCTGTCAAAAATTAGCAAATCACTAGCTAACAGCGTATCGAGTCTTATAAAAGAAACTGAGCTAAAAAGAGTTCTAGCAGAGCAGTGGTCGAAATCCTTTTGGATATTGTGGACCACTAAATTTGCAATTTAAAATTTTGCGGACCACTAACATAATTATTTATGAGCATTAAGTATGATATACATTAGGGTGGCCATCGCATGAAAATATGTTAATAAATATGTTTTAAAATGATCACTAAAAATTAGCTCAATTAAAAAATTTTAAGAGGTCACTAAAGATTTTTAAAAATTTCCAAAATGATAGAAATTTTTTTTCTCCCCTTGTTTTATTATTGTCTACGTTGAAAATTATAAATATTCTGAAAATGTCAAGTCGTTGTATCAATTTATTGAGGTCGCTCAAGATTTTTTAATTTTTAAAGTAGTGTACTTTAGATGTTTTCGAGTGACCTGTAAATATCAATATTAATTTTTTTTCTCTTGATGTTGACATCTTAATTAATTGAAATGAAGCTCGAGACACGAAGAAAAAACATAAAAACATATATTACTACTTAATATTTTAATATTTATATTTACAGGTCACTCGAAAACATCTAAAAGTTACCTAGGCAGGTACACTACTTTAAAAATTAAAAAAGTCTTGATCGACCTCCATAAATTGTTATATCGACTTGAAATTTTCAGAATATTTATAATTTTCCACTTAGGGAATAATAACATGACGAAAAAAATTCAATTTACTACCATTTTAGAAATTATTAAAAATCTTGAGTTTTTTAATTGAGCAGCTGATTTTTGATGAGCGTTTAAAAACGTGTTAATTTTTTTTTTTTTTAATGTCATTTTACAATCAGTTCGATACAATTTAAACTATAAGTAAATTTGATAAAAGATACATTCATTCTCTCACGCATTCAATACACGTTCATGTCTCGTCCACTCACTCATACACACGATACATGAAATAGGAGAAATCATCCAGAAATGACTCTTCTAGTGAAATTTGTTTTCCCAGTTGTTTGTCGTGTAGCGGTCTTCTGTGTCCAGGACATGGTTCTTCTTTAGTCTTCTTATCGATTGGCTATTATCGAGTAAGGATATGGCTGACGGGTTGTAGTGATTGTCCAGCTTATGAATGTGTTTTTGGTAAGCAATATGGATAACTTTCCTGACAGAGGGAACCTGAAGATCGGTATGCAGTGATTCGTTGGCTATGTACCACGGAGCATCAGTTATGCATCGAAGGATTTTGGATTGGAGTCGTTGTATCTTGCTTCTATTGGATTCACTTGCTGTTCTCCAGAGTTGACATGCATAAGACCAGATTGGTTTTAAAATCGCTTTATAAATAAGTATTTTGAAAAACGTGTTAAATTAACTAACATATTTTCATGCAAGATCAAAAATAAAAAAAATATTCGTTTTTTTGGAGGGGGGCCTAATATAGGTACATTAAATATTTATTTATACTTATATTTAATAATTTTAATTGCATTTATTTGAAGTTAACTCAAAAAGAGTAATAAATAATAGTAATATATATGTAGGTGGTATTAGGGTGCTCCTTATTTTGGATATTTTAGAATATTTATGCGAACAGGGGCTCATATGGTTCTGAATAAATAGAAAAAAATACCCCCCAACTTTCAAATCTGTATCTCAATTTTTCCTAGTGCTACACAGATTAAGTTTCTCATTTGAATAACATGGGTTTTTGGCATTGAACGATCAATTTTTTTATTCCGGCCAAAGTAATGGTTCAAAAAATTTGAAACTCTGTAGACTTTATCTTTATAATAGTAGCTATCCCTCAGAATTTTTACAGATTTTTAGCTATTATTATTTTGGAGTCTATAACTTACTAATACTAAGATATAGCAGTATTTTATCTAGCTGTAACCTCAAAATTACAATAACTAAAAATCTGTAAAAAAAATTTAAGGATAGCTACTATTATAAGGACTAAGTCTACAGAGTTTCAAATTTTTTGAACCATTACTTTGGCCGGAATAAAAAATTGATCGTTCAATGCCAAAAACCCCATATTATTTAGATGGAAAACTTAATCGCTGTGTAGCACTAGGAAAAAATTGAGATAGAGACTTGAAACTTGGGGGATATTTTTTTTTATTTATTTAGAACCATATGAGCCCCTGTCCTCGTAAATACTCGAAAATATCCAAAATAAGGAGCACCCTAGTATATTAAAAATTAGTTGCTCTAGGACACAGTGGACCATTCCACAAAGAAAGAAGATATACAATAGATCACTAGGTCGGAATTAATTATTCACCCTCAAACTCCTATTATACATATATCAATAACGTTGTCCGATGAAGAGTTTACAAAACTTTCTGAAAAATGAATAACATCGGTAATTGATTTAGAAAATTCTCATAGAATATGTTGAAATGATTATTCTACAATATTTATTTTTTTTCGTTAAATTGAAGGTTGGTTTTGTCACAAATATAATAAAACAATAATTTTAATAACTATTTGAATTATTTAATTGATAACTATACAGTTTCGGTCACCACTGGTCGACCATCCTCAGTAGTTATCTCGTTTAAGAACCGGAATTTGTCATTTCACATGAAACATTCATTCTTAAATCTTCAATATAGATACATCACACAATTCATTACAATCACACATATACATATACATATATATAGCAACAATTTATATACCAGTGATAAACGTTTTTATAAATTGTTGCTATATATATGTATATGTGTGATTGTAATGAATTGTGTGATGTATCTATATTGAAGATTTAAGAATGAATGTTTCATGTGAAATGACAGGTTCCGGTTCTTGAACGAGATAGCTACTGAGGATGGTCGACCAGTGGTGACCGAAACTGTGTAGTTATCAATTAAATGATTCAAATAGTTATTAAAATTATTGTTTTATTATATTTGTGACAAAACCAACCCTTCAATTTAACGAAAAATTTAAATCAAGTCACTTAAGTTCTGGAAGAATTTTAATATTTATTTTCTACTTTCCATAAATAAAATCTATAATTAATGTTGTATTTTATTTAAATATTCACTACGAAAAGAGTTTAAATACATTCACCAGTCTTATATTTTAAAATCTTCTAATTCTCAATTAAATTACCATTTAATAAAGGACAATTTAATATAACCTGTTCGTTTCATGGTAAATGATCTACCTAAGTCTAAAAAAAGGTATGATTAACCTTGACATTTAGAGAAAATATTTGAATGTCATTTTAATTCGGAAAGTGAATTAAAAATTGTATTCAAAACTTGCTTGTTTTCTATATAATTTTGTACTCGTAAATCTTTCAAAGCTGACTGGATTTTCTAGAATGAGAGGGATAGAAAGAATCAAAAGAATTTCATCTATGCAGATAGGAATTTGTATACTTGGTTGTTTTAAAAATTAAGAGGACAGATAAGCAAGAGTAGAATTGTCCTCTTTTAACGTTCTATCAATTAAATAAAAAAAAATTAATTAGAATAAATCAAAGAGTGTGTTTTCTGCTTGATGTAAATAAATATACATCTTAAAAAATACAAATCTTTAAAAAACAATCAAAAAACACGTTTATGAAACCAAACGTTTCAGGAGAATTTCTCCCTTTTCAATGGTAAATTTTTTGCCAAAAAAAGAAAAAGGAAAAAAAGTTGCTTCCTCTAAAATTTAGAAAGCAACTTTTTTTTATTTTTTGCAAAAAATTTACCATTGAAAAAGGGAGAAATTCTCCCGAAACGTTTGGTTTCATAAACGTGTGTTTTATTGTTTTTTTAAGATTTCTTTTTGTAATATTTATTATAGAATCAAAAATTTTTTTTTCTTTTTAAATATACATCTATATCTAACTATTAACTATTTATCTACTAAATTGAAAGTTTTTGCCGAGAGTAGCAGAATTTTTATATATTGAAGGAGACAATAAAAGAGTGTGTCTTCTGCTGGAATTATAAATTTTATTTATTTATAACGAGACTATAGTTTCGAGGGCTTTGCCCTCTTCATCAGTCTATTACAATGTATTCACAGGAATTAATTTATGAATGAAAGTTTAAAATCTTTCATGTGGTTAGGTTAAGAAAATTTTGTATATTTTCTTAACCTAACCACATGAAAGATTTTAAACTTTCATTCATAAATTAATTCCTGTGAATCCATTGTAATAGACTGATGAAGAGGGCAAAGCCCTCGAAACTATAGTCTCGTTATAAATAAATAAAATTTATAATTCCAGCAGAAGACACACTCCTTTATTGTCTCCTTCAATATTTATCTACTACTTTTTTTTACTTGTTTATTATTTGTTAAATTGTTGTAATTAATTTGTATTGATGTTTATTAATGTATTGTAGCTAGATTGTATTGATGTTGTGGAGGACCTAGCCACCGAGGACTTGTGCCTCTAAGCAGGTCGAGGAATAAAGATTTATTTATTTATTTATCGATCTATTTATCTATACTTAATAATAATCGCCTTGCGCGACGACCACGACGTAAATTTTTTAATTTTAAAACCCACTAATAAACAAATAAAATTTATTGAAATTAGGAAATTTAAATTATTAATTTAAAACCCATTACAGAGTCCATTTGGCTACGCCTCTTGGCCAGCAAGATGCCCTCCGAAGGCGAGCTTCGCAGCTGCTATAAATACGTATATCCGTTTCTTTTGTGGCCTTAGTGGTCAGGTTTTTAAACTCGATAAATCTTTTGGATTTTATCTAGGGATGAACCGCGATTGGAATTAGGTGTTCACGTCTTTGGAATTATGTGGAATTTTTTTGGAATTCATTAGATAATGCCCCTTCATCTATTGTCTTCTACTTGGAAATGAAATTGGAAGTGGAAGTAGGTCTACACGATATTAGGTCGCGGTTCACCCCTCGGATTTTATTAATCAATATGCCTGAGTTGACTCGATCTAAATTAGCTTTAGGGGGATTGTTGATTTTATTTCCTCAGAACAAAAGCTATCGTAATATCTATAGAAAATGATTTTTCCCCAAGTTTCAGAAATTGTTAAACACAATAGGCAAAAAAAATCTAGTTAATTAAATACTAGAGCTGCACTGCAGGTAGGTCACCTATCTCCCAGGTCTAGTAAGGTCCGTTGGGGTAACTGGGGCCGGGGGTAACTGGGCCAGGGGTCCTGTAACCCCAGAGCTTTTTAATTTTACCGCATTTTTTTAGCGCAATTCACTTTTTCATATTGGTGGGAAATTTTCAGTGTTCCTGAATTAGAGAAATTTCTTTAAGTTTATTTTATACTTAAGTACTTAGTTAAGTTATTTACTTATTTACTTATTTACCTAGTTATGTGCTTACTTCTTACCTAGTTGCCTTACCCAGTTCCTTGAAAATATTGAGACTTGAGTAAGTACTTAATTAAGGCTTTCTTAAGCATAAGGAACTTATTTAACTTTATTTCAATGGGTAAAATGAAATTATTTTGTTTAGTTGTTTGATTTATGATACTTTTTTTGTAATAAAAATCGATTTTAAAAATTATACTTGGCTAAACGCCTAAAAAATTCAATAGAATAAAAAAATAGAGGTTTTGGTGCAACTGGGCCAGCCTAGTCAGGGCCCAATTACCCCGAATCGCTTACATCTTTGATTATTTTTAATCCATATACAAATGAGACTAATTCTACCTACGGCCAGGGCCTTGAGGGTTAGGGGAACATGTCCAACTGCTCAAAAGATGTTAAAAATTAAAAAAACAGCAAATAGGCTGGGCTGGTCCAATTACCCACAACGCGTTTAACTGGGCCAACCGCAAAACTTTACATTCAACTTAAGATAATTCCAAAATTTTGTATAATCAAAAAATGAAAATATAATGATTATTTGAAGAAAATTTCATCTTTCAATTAATATTGTAATAATTGTGAGGAAGCTTGGTTATAGCCAAAAATATGGAGTACTATCCTTGGGAAAACAAAAGAAGCTGGCCCAGTTACCCCACCTGACCTTAATTATTAAGAAATCAAACAGCCAATATAAGCGCTGCCTCTAATGATATATCTCTAAAACAGATATGCTCACAGGGGCCCATTGCAAAATTGTTTCATTTTAGCTTTATATGTTAAAAATATAAGCAGACAAGTCTTATAACTTCATCAAAAGGTAATTAAAAAGTTCCTCTAATTATTTAGAATCGAATAAAATGGGGGGTGGTACTTTTCATGAAACTGGATGGGGGGTGAATGATGAAGCTAGGGAGGACACCCCTGTCTAAAATGTTTATTTGGATTTATATTTTAGAAGAATTTTTAAAAATAATTATTAATATTTTATTAATTTTTGTTCTTTTTGTTTTATGTGCTGTAGGTATATTATATTCATCTAGTCAAGTTTGATGGGAATTTTTACTGACAGGATCATTTTTAATTTAATTTTATATAAATAAAATTCCGTATACCTGATTTTATAATAGTACTTAGTATGTTTAAAAACTATATTCCTCAAACTTGAGCAAAGTCAATTTTTTCCTGGTCACATATAATCTTCCTACAAAAAAAACAAATTAAATAATAATAAAAAGGATAGAATTTTATGTGCAAATATAGTTGATCGGTGTAATTTATTCTATTTATTTTTATATTCAGAATTCCTTTATTATTACTTGCAATTACATTCCATATTTGTTAAGAATATTCTTTAATGGATAGTCAAAAGAGTCGAGAAAGAATTTCTCTTATTTAGATCTTGATTAGAAACGTGGATTTGATTTATAGAATAATCATCATCAAGTTCAATGCTAGGCGTAACTATTTCAATGCTAGGCGTAACTCTAGGGTCTGACCTTTCATGGAATGACCATATCTCAACCACTGCTAAAGCTGCAGCGCGCAAGCTTGGTCTCCTATTTAGGTCTAGACGCTGTTATACTCCCAGTCAACTTCTTATGCTGTATAAGGCTCAAATTCGTCCCTGTCTCGAATATGGCTCTCATCTGTGGAGGGGTGCATCCAAGCATTCTCTTGCAACACTGGATGCAATTCAGAAGCGAGCAATTAAACTAATAGGAGACCCGGCTCTAACCAACTCACTCGACTCCCTGGCTCACCGAAGAACCGTTTCTGCCCTTTCCCTGTACTACAGATACTATCACGGTGTCTGTTCAGTCGAGCTGAAATCTCTTATCCCCCTTAATGCCCTCTTTACGAGAAACACGCGGTTTTCTAACGCTCAGCACCCCTTCGCTGTCAAATTGGATAAAAGTCGAACAAGCGCTTTCGCCAACTCTTTTATTCCTATGACCTCCAGAGACTGGAACTCGCTCCCTGCCACCATCTTTCCCGCGACTTATAACCTTAAGCTATTTAAGACCCGTATCCACAGGTACCTTCGACCTCCGCCCAACCCATAAAATTCTTTCTTCTTCTTTTCACGATGGAGGGGCCAACCGAGGCCTTTAGGGGTTGCACCTTTTTGGTGTAACTCCTTCTCTCATCATTATCATTAAAAAAAAAAAAAAAAAAAAAAGTAGATTAATTTTTTCTATCTTCCCAAGTAATTATCTTTTAAAGGTAGATCATAAAAAGAAAATACAAACATGTGTTTACTAGAGAAGATCTATAAATTTAATTGGAAACATGTAGATGAGATAGACAGTAGAAAGCAGGAAGGGTACATTGTACCCTGGTCCAAGGGGTGCGCCCCATTCACTTTCCAGAACACTTTTACTTTTGAATAAAACTCAATCTGGATGATCTCCAGAGAAGAAGGTCCTTTCTATTCTCCATTTGAATTATTTGAAACGGGTGAAATGGATTGGAAAGATAATCCGCCGTTGACAATGCATCCTATCATTTACAATGATTTATAGACGTTTCATTGAAAAAAGTGAAAATAAATAATACGTTAAAAGAAAAACATGATAAAAATATTTCATTCCAAAATCTCTCCAGATTGTCATGTATTTTAGTTTCCATCCATAAAGCCTTAAATTACATTTTCATATTCATTCCTTTGTAAATATGTAAATAATAACGTTTGTACAAAAATTTTTGTCTTGGGTAAACAAATATCCCGGAAACTATGTAAATAAATAAACTGCAACGGATCGTTGCTAAACTATATCCAAAGTCATTTGAAATATTAATATGTTTATTCTTTTATTATTAATCAGATACCAATGGCTATTTGCAGTCCATGTTTAAAATAAAATAATAAAGAATTAAAAAAGTACTATCTTACTCATGAGTAAAGTACTTTAAAATATAATTTTACTAAAAACTTTATATAAGCTTTTTTGTGGTACTTAATTAGGATATTAAATTTAATCAAAATTTGTTAAGTCATTTTCAAGATATTTAGAAAAACTAAAAAAGTACTGAAATAAAGTACTAATGTTTGTGTGGCAATGTGTAGTAAAAACTAATCAGGGCTTCATTTTGTTAAAATATTGGTAGAATTTCAATTTCATTTCAATCGGTCCAACAGTGTAGAAAAAATCGTGGACGGAAAAAACGAAAACATACATACATACATACGCATGCACTTCCTGAAAAAATCGCATTTTTTGGACTCTCGACGAGACCCCTTGTAATTTTTGACAAAACCGTCACGAGCTGAAATTCAACATAATTGAATACTACAATTTGTGAGTTTAATTGAGACCATGGGTTCCGTAGTCTTTACCTGAGGAACCTTTGAAGTCGAGCTTGCCGCTAGATCGATTACAATACTTTACCCATGCTTCGCATTGGATAAAGTAAAAAATAAAAATGAAGACAATATAATAATAATAATTATTATTATTATATATTTATTATTTTTATTATAATCCAATAGGTTATAGAGGTCCAGAATAGGCCTTAATTTGTATTCCCATCAGAACCTACTTTGAACCTCAAAGTGGTAAAAATGGAAATTTGTACCTCTGTGCGGTCCAAAATCGGACCTAACTTAACATGGAAATAAAATCTACTTTGAGCCCCTTAAGCCCTAAATAAGAAGTAACTTAAGAGGCTCAATATAGGGTTTAAATTTCGACTCGGGAAATTTTCTACTATTGTGTTTCTCGCAAAAAGAACCTTACAATTTAATTTATAAATTTTAAATCAGAAATATAAAAAAAAAAATTATTTAAAATACAATACAATGTTTACAATAATTCATGTAAAATAATTGGTTTAAATAAAATTTATTATTTATTATAAAAATAAAATAAAATGATTTTGAATGAAATGTATTTTTAAAATAAATAAAAAATTTATATAATATACATATCTACAGCTTCACCATCTTAATTTAATTAAATTAGAGTATTATTTATTTGTATTATTATTTGTTAATTACTTAATTTTTTCTTCATTATTTAAAGTTGATTATTTAATCAATTTTAATTAATGAAAAAAAAATTATTTCCAATAAATGAGTCATAGAAATGTTTCGGCCGTGCTTCGGTATAACCAAAAAATTGTACGATTTTTACTCGGGTAGGTCAAAAATAAACTACTAGTGATAATCATCAATTATTTTAGTCAGGCATTTTATAACAAACTAGCTGCAAGGCCCGCCTTCGGCGGCCCTCTTACTAGCGAGGGGGCACGCCACCTGGACCCCAGCCCACAAACCCCACCCTCACCTTCCCACTCCCACCAACCACCCCTGCGAAACCCACCCACGCACCAAGCCCTCCCGCCCCAACACTCCATCCACACCCTAACCCACGAACGATAGTGCATGTAGGCTGTTTATTTACTTTTATTTGTGTATATCAGTACTTTTTGAACTACAAGGGGTGCGGCATCTCTCCCGAGTGTCGCGTCTGTCCCGGATTTACCCTATTCCATGCGAATCTCAAATTTTTTGATTAGTTTTTACTTTCAGATATAAATATATTCTCTATTCTATTATATATCATATAATCATATAGGATATAATGTGAAGTATTGTCATCGGGGTATTGACACTTGGAGAGCTTCTATCTTCAAGGTGAAAAAAGTTAATTTCATTTTGTGACTTCTAGGCGGAAGGAATCGATGCTCTTAATAGTTTGAAATCGAATTTAGAACAAATAACCAGATATTTTGGTCTCCAGAGGCCAAAAATCCATTGGTCCATATATATACGTACCTATGTACCTTGTTGAATCAACCCGCTTCTGTCCACTATTTTACACCCCAACCTCTATTACAAATTATATGTATAACTCACCAATTAACAGATTTCATCGAGTTAGTTGCCAGGTTGACTTCTTCAGTGATAGTCTGAGAACTTTTAGATCCAAGCTCTTTAGTATACTATAGTGTGGGTACTTTAGTATAAATCAAATCTTAATTAATTGGTGTTAATTGTGTTTTCGCCATGGTTGATTTAAATTTATATATATGTTCTGAATTTATAATTTATATAATTTGTATTAAGTTTATTTATGTTTATATTTATATTTAGTGTTAGATCTATATTTATATTCAATTTATACAGGGTGATTCACGGTCGATGGCACGTTAGACGTTTATGGAAAACGGAATGCAGGATTTTTCTGAAAATTTAGCCCCTTACATTTTCTTACCTGTTCTATCGATCTAAAATATTTTCAGCATTGTGACGTTTCGGCTTTCATCGAAAAGTCGTAGCAACTTTATTTTTTTAAATGGAACACCCCGTATATTAACATGTATTTAGAACCGCCCTTATATTAAAATACTTTTTTGTTAATATTATCCTATACCTATCTCTATCGGTTTTCGCAATGGTGAAAATATTTTAGATAGATAAAATAGATGAGAAAATGTAAGGTGCTAAATATTCAGAAAAATCCTGCGTTCCGTTTTCCATAAACGTCTAACGTGCCATCAACCGTGAATCACCCTGTATATTTATAATTTGTATATATGTATAATCAGAGTTTGTATATATATTTATTTTAAATTCATATGGGCTATTTTGCACTATAAATTGTAAATAATTATATATGTTCCATATATTTATATTTGTTCTTAGGTTTTGTCTTTAAGAAATCCCTTGTTCATTTATATAATTCTATTGAAATGTGTCTAATAATCTATAAGTTTTTCCCTATTCATTTATCATTGGAGTTTGTTTTCTAATTATATGTTTATGTTATCATCTATCTTTTTACCTTGCATTATTGTCTTTGTCATTTTTACTTTATTTTTATGTTATTTTTTCTTCACTTTACTGTTTAAATACATGAAAATATGATTTTGTAAAAAAGGGTGTGACTGCCCGTTAAATAAATCAACTACTGCAGCAACCACCCCCAACGTTAAAATCCTCAAGGGCAAAGGCAAAACTACCACAGGAGTTGAGGGAAAAGCCCCCCAAGCCAAGATGCTCCTCCCGTAACGGCGAAAGAAGCCAAAATCATTATGGTGCCCAGCATTCCCAAATTTTCTTCCTCCCACGAAATCAAAGGTTTCCCCTAATTGAAAATTTACAATTAGTTAATTTAGAATGGGGTTTTATCAATAATTTCTTGAAAAAAAATTGGTAATGAAATTTAAAGCATTTTTATCACAAAGGAGGAATTTTTATCAGTAACAAATATCTTACGAGACGTAGGTCTCCATATATCTAGAAAGCAATCTTTTGGTTAAAATCGGAACACCGGAAGTTGGCATTTACATGAAAGATTTTTCGTTTTTTTGAGAAACCAATGTGAAAGTCGTGTGATGCCCACACCAGTTGATTTAAGTGAAAACGTTATAAAGAAACAAACATAATATAACGTTTCTAAGCTAATATTTTTCTCGACCACTCCTTTAATTAATATCAGACGACGTTTACGAACGTTCTAAAGATTTATTCATTTCCAAAATAAAATTTCAATTGAAATAATTCAAAATCACTTATATATAATATGAGAGAGAGAATTCTCAGGAAAATGAATTTATAAACGAGAGTGTTGTGCCCCTCGAGAATTCTTTCCTTGAATATAAATATAATTATTTTTAAGGGTAATATTTGGCGATCGGCTTCCCTTTTGATGCTCGAAGGCCCCTTTTTGACAATAGGAATTCGGCTTCCTGGACCTTCAATAAATGTGAAATGGCTCTTAAAGCAAGTCGTAAATAATTGTCAGATGGCCTTTAGCCCAGATGTGTAAATGTCATTTTAGCGTGAGAAATATCTAAAGATTAAATTTCCAGAAATGGGAGGAATGATTTTAAGATACGCCCCGCTAATTAAGAATTTGGCCTATGAGAAGGAATCTTAAAATTTCGACTCTTCAAGCAGTTTTGAGTCAGTTGAGAGAGTTGGTCAGTTCAATTTTGGAATCCACTTGGAGAAGAGATGAATTCAAGCCTCCGGCCATCAGCTGGAGACAAGTGTATTTATAATTAACTAATAAAAATAATCAAAAGTAAATAATGCTCATTCTTTGAACAATCTCTCCTCCTTCAATTAAATCACCAATCGGCATCAGGGCTTAGACAGGTCGAATCGCTTGGACACGTTACCAGACCCTTCACGGAGAGCTATCTTCGAGATAAATCAACAAATCGCCAACCTTTCTCTGGTCAAGAAGGGTTGCAACCAAAAACTTGTGTTGTCGTAACAAGAGACCAGTATAATTTTATCGCCAAAATGGACAATATTTCAATGTTGCTGATTTTATATATTTCTATATTTTTAATATAATAAACTAACCTGTTTATAAACGGCGAAAAAGATTAATTATAAGGCTAAATAATCCAGTAATTAAATTGGGCCATGAGGACGCTCGGGCGATTCCCTCTGAACTAATTGTAACTCGATTAAGGAGACCCGACATGTCCAGACTTGCACGAAGAAGCTCTGACGTCACAGGCCAAAGCAATGAATTAAATATTATATAACGAGCTTCTCGTGCGTGCCTGTCCTGGTGCCCTGGTGGGCGGCTCTCGGTCCAAAAATTGTATTCCTCTTAAAAAATCACACTCCAAATGTATACCTGTAAACTCCCGAAAATACATAGTCTCTTAAAAGTTTCGCCTCATTTTCGTCCTGGCACAGCTACAGAAATGAGGCTCTAGATATGAATCTGGAAGTATTTTTTTTTCTATAATCTACAGCATTGTGATATTTTTTGTGTGGAAATATATTTATTTAAATAAGTGGTATCGTGTGAGGAGGAGAATTATATTATATCATTTTTTTAAAATTTGGGATCGATAATCGATATAAGGCTCCAAAAATTTAAAAGAGATCAGGTGCTGTTTGTATGACAGGCTGCTCCCTCCAGTATTGCAATGAAAAACTCATATGGGCATGCGTGTCTTAAGTCGTTTAATTTTGTAAAAATCAAAAAATAACAAAAACAAAATTTAGATTTTTAAAAAATTATAAAAAAGTGGCAAATTATTAAAAAATAAACAAATAATATATAAATCAAATGTGATTGATTTCTTTTTCTGTGCGCAAAGAAAAGCGAATTGAATATTTAATTTTTGAGTGGTGAAGGGGGGGGGGTAATAATTATCAATATATTTAATGTTTCTTAATTTAAAATCAATTGGAGTTTTTCATTTCGAAATTTGAGTCCAAATTACGATTATATTTCAAATTTGCCGCAAATATACCGATGGCGCTCTCTCTCGGCAGCATTACGTCAGCGTTGCGGCAAATTAATCTAGACAAATAATTATATATATTATATAGAAATATATATAATTCATTAACACGTTGAGAGAGATATTTTTTATTTTCGAAAAAGAAAAAAGAAAATTAAATACCCGACAAGATTCGAACCTCCGATCCCTCCTGCATTATTTAAAAAATAACAATTAAAAAACTAACCTGTCCTCCAATGGCTCCAAAATCCACATTAAAATGTATTATTTTATAAATAAAAGAGGACCTCAGCATTTTTTTTGCAAAATTAAAAAAAACTAACTTTTAAAATAGTAAATTTTCAAAAATCATACTAGTATTTATAAAAAAAAATAGTTTTCTTAATATTCTAAGTCAGATGAAATAGATTTTGTTTTATTATTACTTACAATAAATTGATTTTAAGATTTATTAATCTGTATAGGTAGTTAATTGAGAATATGTAGGTATAGTCATTCACAAAGTCAATTATTTTTCAATATTTGCTATTTGTGATATGGTTTTTTTAGTTATAAATATATTATGTGACCACAAAGGAGATAAATATGAATTCATGTTAACTAATGCATTATTAAAACGAGAAAGCGTTGCTGCGCCGCCACTCGCATTGTTGACCTTTTACAAGAATACCAATTCAAATTTGAATAGCTAAAAATCAGATTCATCTGAAAATTTGTTCTTTAATAAAAGGAACCTTCTTATAACTAAATCCATTTTTAAAATCGGTAAATTCTGTTTAATTTTCCCCGAAAAGATTCTGAAAATCGAGTTCTATCTTGCAAATTATATTGATCTGAATAATTATATAAATATATAATATATACAGGGTGTTTCTAAATTGATGCAAAATATTTTCAGAGGTGATTTTTCAGCAAAAATTAATGGGGTCTTTTATATAATTTTTTGTTCAAAATCTCGTCCCTTCCAAGTTACAGCCCTCTAAAGTTATGGGAAAAATTGTTTTTATTTAAAATATCCACTATGGAATAATTTTGAAGAATTAAATTTGGCAGATAACTGAAGCTAATAAAATGGCAGTTTTTGACGATTTTTGTAACCCTAAAATGTTATCCCAAGGGAGTGGAAAAATCAACCCCTATAATATTTTGCATGATTTTATTAGCATCAGTTATCTGCCAAATTTCATTCTTCTAAATTCTACCATAGTGGATATATTAAATAAAAACAATTTTTTCCCCTAACTTTAGAGGGCTTTAACTTGAAGGAGTAGGGGCTTTGAAAAAAATTTTATGAAAGACCCCTCTTAATTTTTCTGAAAAATCACCCTTTAAAATATTTTGCATCAATTTAGAAATATCCTGTATATATACCTATATTTAATTCAAATAAAACCATGTTTGGTGACCCTATTTTTTTTCAATGAATTAGCTAAGGGGCCAGTGTGATGGAAAAAGTTATCTCCTACCTAAACCTTTATTTTAGGCAGACGTAAATCGTTATTTTTAACACGTTTCGAGCGGTACACAGCTGCTCTTCTTCAGTACATGTCGGCCAAGTCACAAAAACATGCACAGTTAATCTCCAGCAGACGTTTTACATATAGAATCATTTCACTGATAACGAGCTATTCTATCAAAACAATCAGAATTAAATTAATAATATATAACTTTCTAGGTAGTACTCCTAATATGTATAAAGAATAATGTGTCTGGCGGTGAGTCTGAGCGTCTGGATTCAGATACCAAAGATAACTCAAAAACCAAACATATAACACACATCATATAAAGTTCGTTCTTTCGCTAAAATCTTTCAAGTTAAAAGAAATAACTATTCCATTTTGGGCTTCCTAGCTTCAGAATATTGTGTTCAAAAATGCAGAAAATTAGGAAAAAAATCGAAATGTTATATGGGAAACTGTCAAAGATTGTATTAAATTGCATTCTTACATTTTTTTGACAAAATAATTGCTAAATACCTAAAACCTAGCATAACATTTATCTCTTAAGCTAAATAAGATACAAACTATAAATTTGGAAACTATATGTATCTATTTTTTAGAACTAATTTGATATCTCAAGTATTTTGGAAGATATATAAGATACAGGACTCTCGGTATTCGATTCCGACTCGCGCTTTACTTTAAATAATTTAAATAAAAAATAAGCTGACGTGTTCGGATGTGGCCATCCACTTGACTTTACCATACAACCTGGCCCCTAAAATTATTTATAATCATGTAGGGGGGGGTAGTTTTTGCATTTTAGACTTCTGGGGTTCACTGATTATGTATACAGAATTTGGTTGAGTTTACTCAAACGGCCTAGATTTTTAATTTTTAACCCCTTTCCATACCCCTTAATTTTGGGTCGATATGGACCAAAATCTAATCAGCTCTTAATCTCAATGGACCAAAACTACGTATGAAATTTGGTTTTGATATTCACACCAGTTTTTGAGCTAGCTTGTCCACAACAATTTGGTAACGCACAGACAACCAGGCAGACTAACAGACATTTTCACAAAACAATTATTATCTCGAAAAATATAATTTTTTCGATGTTCACTTATTAGAGCTTTTTTGTAGAGCGAAATGCCATGGTTTCGCTCAATTTTTTTAATCAAAATACTTTCAGCCGTTTTTGAGATATTTTTAAAAAAAGAAGGAAAAAAACACTTTTTTCAAGCACGATTACAATACTTGACCATACCCTGTATGGTAAAGTAAAAAACATCAGTACTTACTTACTGATAATTTTTTTTGTTCCTTATTTGCAAATCTATTTCTAATCCAGGAGAAGAAAATCCAAGGTGAATAATTCAATATGTACTAAAGAAAACCCTCAACAATTTAAAAGAAATAAAGTTTAGGGAAAGCGGTGTTGGTTTATAGTGAAACATATTAAACAAAGGAATTATTATTTAACGGGTTATAGTGGTGTTTCACAAAGAGGAAATAAAATTAAAAAATTAAAAAATCTTTTAAATTATTTTGGAGATTTTTTATTTATCTCTATACATATTTCGGGCTATGAACCCTTCATCAGGAGGTTATACAGAACACTGAATTCAGTGTTCTGTATAACCTCCTGATGAAGGGTTCATAGCCCGAAATATGTATAGAATAAATAAAAAATCTCCAAAATAATTTAAAAGATTTTTTAATTTTTTAATTTTATTTCCTCTTTGTGATAACACCACTATAACCCGTTAAATAATAATTCCTTTGTTAAAAGAAATATTTTAAATATTGCCATAATAATAATCAATTTATGAATACCTTAACCTTTCGTCACTAACTAGAGGAGAATAATTGAAATTATTCCTAAGTATACTTTCAAATCGCTAGATCAATTGATAACGAGAAAAAAAGGAATTATGCAAAAAATAAAAAATAATTCCGAGGTAATTAGAAAACGCAAAGATCAAATGAAAAAAGGGGATTCGTTCTGTAGAAAAATCGATTTCTAAAATAGAGTGCGGATATTAAAGGTTTAAATGTTACGCAAACTTGCTCTAGATTTGCAAATGACGCAATGGTAGGTAATTTTAATGGAACAACCCCCACCCACGCACCCACCCACAAGTCCATAAACATACAACTTTGTAACTCTCTACTATTTATTTAATATATCATCATTACAATCATATATTATATATATTTAAACAAAACATATTTGGTAACAGTCAACGACCTTGGCATGTGCAAAGCACCGGTTCCTAAAAGAAAATTCAAGTTAAGAAACATGTGACCCAATTTGTTCAAAAGGGGGTGACCTTTTTAATCCATCACTGTATGCTGCTTCAAAATTTCAGTCGTGTTGCGCATCTACATCTATATACCATTGGGATGAAGTTCTAAAGAGGTAGCATCTATTACTAGAAACATAACAGCTTAGGAAGAAGTTTTCCTATATATGCATATTGGCATAGTGGTTTTAGCGTAAATGGGGAATTTCAAATTATGCGAAAATCAACGGGCAACCCCGAAACATGTTCGTATATATACACACCTGTTTTGATTCAAACATATTATTCATTTTTATTCATCAAATTAATAAATAAAATCTATCAAAATGTGTTGTTTTTCAGAAAATTGAGACCTGCTTATGCGAAAGATATTTTTAATTATTTTTTATTCTATTAAATAAATAAAGTTCTTTATAAAAACAATTATAAAACGTTTATTAATATTTCTAACGTTTAGGGAGAACCATATATGTTAAAATCCACAATCACAATATTTCTTCAAGGCCTTTTAGAACAATGAAACAAACAACCCATTGTCTGCCTGGGTATAAAAGGAAAAGGAAACCTTTTTAAAACCCTAAGAATGGGATTTGTCTACCTGAGAATAATTAATTTGATTACGAAAAAACCCATCAAAAACAATTTTGTCAAAGATGAGACCGTGACAGATCGAATTGTCACCCCCAAAACCCCCTAACCCATGAATTTCATCAAAATCATTAGAGTCGTTTTCAAAATATAACCAAAATACAAATATATAAACAAATATATATATATACAAATAAATAAATACACAATTTTTGCTCTTTTAATAAGAGTAGATGATATCTAGAAAATGTACAAAATTTTGAAATATACAAATATGATGTAACTAAAAAATTCATATCTCCCTCAATTTTAGTCCGATTTTAATAAATAAACATGTTTTGAATTCGTATTAACGTCCTCTGTCGATATAATATATAATTTGGGACCGTTTATATCAGGTTGCACCAAAATAAAAAATAGGGATTAAACCGATTTTCCAAACTTTAGAGGACTAGGGCTCGGTTACGAGATGTTGGATATGACTAAAAATCTACAGGTATTAGTTTTTCATCTATACGAACAAGTTTTAGGGTTGTCCCGTTTATTTCCACATACTTCTAAAATAAGAACCACTCTAATTCATATTCAGAGATAATGAGTTTAGGGTTAATTTTTCTTGGATTTGTTTCTTGCTTTGACGAATATTAGCTCAACTTTTCTACCCTCAGTTAACCTTCCTATAACATGCCTGGTAGATAGGTTCGAAAAAAACGACCACACACGCACACACATCCATCCGCACAGACTAAATGAAAAAATCGCACTTTTTGGCCTCTGGACGAGACCCCATGTAATTTTTGGCAAAACCGTCACGTGCTAAAATTCAACCTAATTGAATACTACAATTTGTGACCATGGCTCTGTAGTCTTTACCTGAGGACCCTTTGAAGTGGCGCTTGCCGCGAGACCGATTACAATACTTTACCCATGCTTTGCATTGGATAAATTAAAAACCTAGGGTTGAACCGCGATTGGAATTAGTTGTACACTGTCTTTGGAATTACTTTGGAATTTATTAGATAATCCATTGTTATCTATTGTCTTCTACTTGGAAATGCAAGTGAAAGTAGGTGTACTCGATTTTAGGTCGCGGTTCACCCCTCGGTAAAAACATACCCTAGTAATAGTGGTAATTTATTCAGCGAGGACAAGCATTTAATCAGGGATGGTTTAAGACGCAGAATGCGTCAGTAGAATTTCTGGGGTTGGAAATTGCTGCAAAATTAGCAGTAATGTTGTACAAATGTTTTCGCAATATTTTTATGGTGTTAGAGCGAAGCCCTGTTACATACAGGTTGCAGTGTTGTACGAGGGTTCCCGCAATTTATCCTATCGTGTTACCGTGTTGTAAGATGCCGTGCTGTAGGAGGGCTACCTATAGGGTGTTTTTTTTAGAGGTATAGAACTTCGAATTGAAATAAAACACAAGAAAATCGTTTTAATGTCCATCAATTTGGCTTTATTGGAAGGATAATTTTATGCCATTAATGTTTAAATATGATTTCGGGCATGTGGCCGCCGCGGCTGGCTCGAATAAATCCAATTCTACAGGTCCAATTTTCAACCACTTTTTCGAGCATATGGGGCCGTATGTTGGCAATAACGCCACGAATGTTGGCTTCCAAGTCCCCTAACGTTTCTGGTTTGTTGGCGTAGACGAGCGACTTCACATATCCCCAAAGAAAATAATCCAATGGTGTCAAATCACACGATCTTGGTGGCCAATTGACAGGTCCATTCCGCGAAATTATGCGCTCATCGAATGTTTCCTTCAATAAATCGATTGTGACGTGCGCTGTGTGGCATGTAGCGCCGTCTTGTTGGAACCACAACTCATCCACATTCATGCCATCCAATTCGGGAACAAAATAGTCGGTTATCATGGCTCTATACCGGTCTCCATTAACGGTAACTGACTCTCCAGCATTATTTCGGCCCAATGACTCCACCAGCCCATAGAGCACACCAAACAGTCAGTTTTTGTGGATGTAATGGCGTCTCAAGGGTCTCATGTGGATTCTCTTCACTCCAAATGCGGCAATTTTGCTTGCTGACGTAGCCATTCAACCAAAAATGAGCCTCATCACTGAACAAAATTTTGCGATGAAAATCAGCATCGAGATCAATCTCATTTTCGGCCCATACACCAAAATCACATGCCCGAAATCATATTTAAACATTAATGGCATAAAATTATCCTTCCAATAAAGCCAAATTGATGGACATTAAAACGATTTTCTTGTGTTTTATTTCAATTCGAAGTTATATACCTCTAAAAAAAACACCCGTTATAATTTATTATTGCCTGATTCGGCATAGCTATTAAAAAATTCAACAAACTATTTGAATAAACATGGTTAATACTTTAGTTCATTTTATGCAAATTTTCTTGTGCAAGTCGCTTTAGATTAAAAATCAAGCCATTTGACAAAAACATTATGGCCATTCAAAGTAGAATAATCCTGCCAAATGCGAGGCATATCAAGGGCTCTGTATTACGCTACCTACCTTTGCAAACTCTCAGATTATACACTACCTATTTAGTTTAAAATTTATATATCATATCTTTATCTCTTTACATGATAACAATAGAAGGTTGGTTGCCTTTAATGGAGCAATTCATTTGAAAGGAGATTTTAAAAGGCGTCGAACGTACGTCTTTTACATAACTGTACTTTCGCTCTTTCGCTCGACACCCACTTATTATGAAAGTACAACGACAAAAATTAAATTAGTATATTGGATTATATCTAGAATATACTTTGAACAAAGTGCTTAAACAATGTCAATCAATGACAATGTATTAATAATACATCTTATACCTAAGGGATTTTAGTTAAATACAGGAAAATCCAATTGAAGTAGTTATCAAGTTTACCAATTTGAAATTCAGAAAATATTTCTAATAATTTTTTGTCAAGTTTTCAAATATTAAACAATTAAAATTGAATGTAATGGAAGGCAGCCCAGAGGTAGTGAGGAAAGAAAAAATTAACACATATAAAATAAAGTGTAATTTATTGGAATCCTTCCGCCTTTCCTTTCAAACCGACGTTTCGGAGGATTTTTCCCTCCTTCATCAGGGTTTCAAAGGGTCAATGAATGAAACAAATAAAATGTTTCCTTCTTCTCTCACAGTAGTGTTCAAAAACTTTGTTTTTGTAGTGAGGAAAGAAAAAATTAACACATATAAAATAAAGTGTAATTTATTGGAATCCTTCCGCCTTTCCTTTCAAATCGACGTTTCCGAGGATTTTTCCCTCCTTCTTCAGGGCTTCAAAGGGTCAATGAATGAAACAAATAAAATGTTTCCTTCTTCTCTCCACAGTAGTGTTCAAAAACTTTGTTTTTGTAGTGAGGAAAGAAAAAATTAACACATATAAAATAAAGTGTAATTTATTGGAATCCTTCCGCCTTTCCTTTCAAACCGACGTTTCCGAGGATTTTTCCTCCTTCTTCAGGGCTTCAAAGGGTCAATGAATGAAACAAATAAAATGTTTCCTTCTTCTCTCCACAGTAAGTGTTCAAAAACTTTGTTTTTGTAGTGAGGAAAGAAAAAATTAACACATATCAAATAAAGTGTAATTTATTGGAATCCTTCCGCCTTTCCTTTCAAACCGACGTTTCCGAGGATTTTTCCCTCCTTCTTCAGGGCTTCAAAGGGTCAATGAATGAAACAAATAAAATGTTTCCTTCTTCTCTCCACAGTAGTGTTCAAAAACTTTGTTTTTGTAGTGAGGAAAAGAAAAATTAACACATATCAAATAAAGTGTAATTTATTGGAATCCTTCCGCCTTTCCTTTCAAACCGACGCTTCGAGGATTTTCCCTCCTTCTTCAGGGCTTCAAAGGGTCAATGAATGAAACAAATAAAATGTTTCCTTCTTCTCTCCACAGTAGTGTTCAAAAACTTTCTTCATTTTTAACAAAAGAATAGAAAAAAAAATTCTTTTTCTATGCATTTGTTAAAAATGAGTAAAGTTTTTGAACACTACTGTGGAGAGAGGAAGGAAACATTTTATTTGTTTCATTCATTGACCCTTTGAAGCCCTGAAGAAGGAGGGAAAAATCCTCGGAAACGTCGGTTTGAAAGGAAAGGCGGAAGGATTCCAATAAATTACACTTTGTTTTATATGTGTTAATTTTTTCTTTCCTCACTACCTTTGGGCTGCCTTCCATTACATTCAATTAAAATTTTGAACAGGTCATGTCATTTACGTACCAGATAACGTATTCAGATGACTTCTCATGAAGATCTAGAGACAGAAGTAAAAACACATTCTATTGAAGCCCTAAGGATTTCAGGTTGTCCTAATAACGCAATCTGGTCGAATAAGTTCCTAAGAACAGAAGCCATATACGACCAATACTGACCTACGCAGCCGAAACAAGACCAGATACGGCCAAAACTAGGCAGATGTTGGAAACGGCTGAGATGAAGACCCTCAGAAGAATTCTTAACGTATCGCTGTTTGATAAACAAAGAAGTGAAGACATCAGAGAAAAATGTGAAATACAAAAGATCGATGACTGGATCAAATGTAGAAGAGAAAATTGGTATACACACGTGGAAAGAATGAGCGAAGACCGAATTCTCAAGAAAATTTTAACGAATAAACCAGCAGGCAAAAGAACCAGAGGTCGACCTAAAAACGATGGGATGACGAGTTAGAATAAATAGACCACAGGTCTATTAAGAAGAAGAAGATTCTCTGTCAGTCGGATTGTTAATATCAGGGGTGTCCAACCTCTTAGCTTACACGGGCCGCATTTGAAACAAAAACAAGTGCCTCGGGCCGCATATAAAATTTACTAATTCCATTGATATTTGTTAATCAAAAAATATAGTTAATAATATAGAATAAATGGCAAAGAAGCAAAAATGTTAAAAATCTTTGAGTTCTTTTCCTTCAGGATTTTGTTTTTAAATCATTTGCCACTTCACAAAGTTTTAATTACTGAAATAATAAATAATTAAAAGTCATCACCCAAACAATAAATTTCTTATAATCTCCGATTCGCTTAGTGCTCTTTCTGCAATCCAAAATTATAACACTCAGCATCCACTCATGCAGAAAATACATTTATCCTTTCATAATTTTATTCTAAGAGGGAAAATAATCCACTTTATGTGGGTTCCCAGACATAAAGGCATCCCAGGTAATGAGCTTGTTGACGAACAGGCGAAAAGGGGAGCCAATAAACAAAATTATGACTTCACAGAAAATCTGCCTGAAGACATTAAAAATTTTGTTAAAACCAAAACTATAAGTAACTGGAAGCTAGAATGGGAAAAAGTTACTAATAACTATTTAAAGATGATAAAACCCATCATTGGTTCCATATCAGCTTCAGATCTAAGTAGAAAAGAGCAAGTTAAATTGACCCGCCTAAGATTGGGTCATTGCTTATTCACCCACGGCCATCTAATGAACAAGGATGACCCACCGATATGTCCAGCTTGCAAAGTTAGGATAAATGTAAATCATGTATTAGTGGAATGCCCAATTTACGCAAGGGAAAGAAAATGTCATTCAATGGGGAACAAAGACTTAAAACAAATACTGAAAATGAGGAAGGATATGATAATTTGTTCGATTTTTTGAGAGTCATTAACATTTATGATAATATCTGAGTTCTCACTTTTATATTTAACTATAAAACCAAACATGTAAAAGAAATTTAAAAATTGAAAATATAACGCATTTAATATCTGTGGCGCAAATGACCACGCAGTCGAGGCGCCCTTTAAACTGTAATAAATAAATAAATAAATAATTAAAAAATTGGAAATATGAGTAGGTATTTGAAATTTTGTTATTTTTGTCACCTGATAGTTGAGATTATAATTTTACCTTTGGTGAATTTTATTCTCGAAAATAGCTAGCTAGGTATATGTAAATTCATATTTCTAAAAAGTGAATAAAATATTGAGACGCCAGGTGGAATATTTGTTTCAGTTTAAAAGTCTGATTACAGTTCCATACAGAAAGTTTGCAGTTAAAATATTTATATCTTATAAAATCAAAATTGAAAATTTGCCTTTTATTTTTCGAAAAATTATGGGGAGATTTTCTAATTTCTTCTTAATAAAAAAAATATATCCGTTCAAATTGTATCAGATATCTATCTTTTCCAGTAATATAAAAATTTCAAAGTTTTAAGGAAATTTATAATTTTATGTCGGGCTGCATTCATTGCTGTGCTGGGCCGCGGGTTGGACATCCCTGGTTTATATTGTAATATATACCATATGTAGCTATATATATCCATAAAAATGGCCTGTGCTATATAGAAATTGACACCTGAGGCGAGTTGTTGTATTCTGCTTTTTGTTAGTGATTGTGAGAGTATAAGACATGGAGGAATCGACTTGAAATCAAAAATAGCTACAAAACAGGGCCGGCCCTACCATATGGCGAACTGAGCGGCCGATCCAGGCGCCAAGTCCCAGGGGGAGCCTCAGTGTTAAAGAAAAATATTATTTTCGTTTTTCGATATTTTGATAGTAAGGGGAGCGCTATAATTGGGTCTCGATTCATCTTAAAACTTAATGAAATAATTAATTTGAAAGTTTATATTAGGAAAATAAGGACAAGTTTTTTGTGTGACATTTTTATTTATCCACCAACGTTTCGTCGACTTTGCCGACTTCTTCGGGGCTTCTACAATTATAAGAACATTATTGATATGAATTTACAAAAGTACAATCAGAATTCCAAAATAAACATGTATTAATTGTTTACCTACCAAATACACCCAGAATTTAAGCGGCATTTATAGTTTTTTACTCAACAAATACAAAGATAAAAATAAAAAATTTGCGAAAATAAATGCAATTAAATGTTGGAGACAAAAATAGATTCCTAATGTATTTTTTCATTTAATTATAACTTGGCTGGTGTCATTGACATATATTTTATAATGTATAAGTTTAGTTTATTTGAATTTGAGATTTCTGTATGTAAGAATCAAACGGAGAAAAAATATTTTATTCTGGTTTAAAAAACAGGGTTGCCTTATTCTATATATAAGTGATTTCTGTTTTATATTAATGAAATTGTTAATATAAAAAGAAAAGAAAGAAAAATTGTGGTTTTTTTTTTGAAAATTGTGTTCTGATCGCCTTCAATGGTAACGAATATAATAAGAAAATTTAGACGAATGTGTGACATGATTTGGTAGGTAAATTATTAATACATGTTTGTTTTGGAATTCTAATTGTACTTTTGTAAATTCATATCAATAATGTTCTTATAATTGTAGAAGCCCTGAAGAAGTCGGCAAAGTCGACGAAACGTTGATGGATAAATAAAAAAGTCACACAAAAAACTTGTCCTTATTTTCCTAAAATAAACTTTCAAATTAATACAAATTATGGACGGAAATGATAATAATAATTAATAAAATAATGTAAATTCTTTATTATTAAAATTGACTAAATAAAAGAAAGATAGGCATTTAAAAATCTTATTTGGCTGAAATTCACCAACGAATTTTAATTAATTCTTAAGAAGACAGTGATATAAATAAGAAAATATCATTACGATATGATCAATAATATCGTTTGTTTCAATCTTTAGAAATCCACAATTATATCTTATTATTATTTTCTTGGACAGGTGAAAATTCTTTCCCTCTCTCTTCTACGTGACTCTTTTGAATAAAGACAATAAAACGGATGTTAGGCTTATTTCATTCACTTTTGATCCTTATTGTTTCTGTGAGAAGGTTAAAATATTTTTAAATATATACGAAAAAAAGCGAATGTTAAAAATTTATTTGCTTGTTGCAGGTCTGGCCTTGCTGGGAACTGTCCAAGGGGTGAAAGCCACCTCGCTTATAGCCAAGTATAAGGGTAGATTCTCCACGGACCCGACTACTACTACTACTACTACTACTACCAAGATACCCGACAACGATGAGGTACGTTTAAATTGGCCAAATAAGTTCAGATCAATCAAGACCCTAATAAAAAAATTAATAAATTATAACGGTAAATCACTCGTATCCATAATAAGCATTAATTAACAGGAATAGCAGAGAATTGGACACAAATTAAAAATAGAGTTTTTATTGAATGGGCCAGACGTTTCGTCGATTAATTTCGACTTCCTCAGTGGCTCATTCTATCACTCTTTGTCAAAAGACAATTCCACTACGCGACGAAACATCCTTTAATCTTTTTATTTAAACTATAATACATTGTTGGCTTATGCCTTAATTGCTCAAGAATCTTGAACTTTTTCACACTTGAACAATCAAAAAATTAAAAACCTTGAATCAAAATTTATCACAAAAAAATATGTTGTTTCTACTCTTTAAACAGACAAAGAAAGGATCCTTTAAACAGAGCTCCGTTACTGTCAGAGATGTAGCCACGGGGGGGTAACCCCTTCCCGCAAGGGCAAGGCTCATGGCATCAACGATAAACCGTTTCTTATGGCAAACTAACACTAATTAAATATATTTCAAATGTTTAATCAAGAATTATGTTCTTTTTTAATTTCTCGAAGTATCTTTTTAGTCCAGTTAAATTGTTCCCTAAAGGGTCCTTCGCGGAAAAGTTTTGGGGTAGTTTTGATTTCTTGATCCTATATGTTTTTTGGTATGCTGAATCCGAATCTGAGGTTTGCTAACAACATTTCATAACGGAACATTGTCAAAAATGCAAAAAAAAAAGGTAAAAAAAATCTCATTTTTTGGCGGTTTTTTGCTTATAACTCGAAAACTATCAACTTTTCCTAACTAACCTATCTTTTCAAAATGAAAGTGCATAAAATTTCCTACAAAAGATATGATACGAATCCTCAAAGGTTCATGGAAAATGCTAGATATATATAAATCTAAGAGTTCTATCAAAAAAGTGGTCCAAGTAACCGTTCAAGTCAACAAAATTTCCTAGAGATTTTTGACATTTAAAAAAAAAATCCCACTAAATATTTTGCTTTGTGGATTGCCCCCCCCACTGGTTACTGTTGAAATTCTTAAGATTTCTTTGTTCTAATTTGTTTTTCCTCTGCTGTGCAGTTGGCGGTTTCCCTTCACGAAAGCGAAATCCTGGCGCAGGTATTGGCACTTGCTGACAGCAACTCAACAAGCGATGGCAACTCCACATCAACAAAATCACCACTTACCGGAATCCCTCAGATTGATTATTTGTTGGACCCGAATCTCCCACGAGAGCTCAACGGCTTCAATCTGACCGACTACCCATTCTATGACAGACTTCCTGAAGGGTTGGACTTCAAATGCGATGGACTTCATGATGGTTTTTATGCCAGTGTGCTGCATAGATGCCAGGTGAGCCGGTCTTTCAAAAGCAGTCTAGGGCTTGGCTTCTTAAAAATAAATATTTTATTCAAGTAGAGGTAAAAGTGAAAAGGACGAAAACCAGTCGAAAATTATTTCGTTGGCATAGAATTAAGATAAAGTCAATTATTTAATAATATAATATTTTACCAAGTTGAGAGCATATAAACATATAAATATTAATAGTTCTTAAGTACTAATCGTTTACGACTTATCAGTACAGTAGTAGATGTAGATATTAGCATAACATGATGATATGCTAATAGTACTACTGTTACTCTGCAAGTGATATTCTTCTGATATATCCGAAAAAGTAAATGATAAAAATAAAGGGTGGAATCAATATAAATTTTTAGGTGTGTTATTTAATATTATAGTCATGTTCCTGATGAATTTATTATTTTTTTTTTTTTTTTTTTTCTCTGGCTCGACAACCCTTCATGGGTCTTGGCCTACTGAATTGGTTGCTGTCCTAATTGGAAACAGTACCGAGGGGTCAAGTGGTTAGCTCAACGCACATTCGTTTCAGTTTTCTTAACCGATGAATTTATTATTCTATAAATAAATTTCTGATGAAGTCATTTTGTGTGAATGAAAAATATTTTACTTGTTGTCTCTTAGTATTTGACTTATTTTTTTTTTATTTATATTTATTTATTTATTTGTTCTATTTTTGCTACGCATTTTGTTATCTGCTAACATTAAAACTTTTTATAATACTTTTTTGATTTTCACTTAAAGTAGGTTAAAGGTTTTTGTGATATTTCATATAGTAAAAATACACATATATTTTAAAAACTCCTGCAGATGAGCAAATAGCTAAAAATAAAATAAATTTTTCATAATTTATGTCTAATCGCAAAAAAATTTAACCATCTTTAAGTTACAAAATCTTTCTCTACAAACCAACAGAGTAACTCCATAATATTCATAGTATAAAAAATGTTTCGAGGATTGGATCAAGCGTTGGCATAAGTGCGCTGCAGTCGATGGGGCGTACTTTGAATGGGACAATATCGATTTTAATGAATAAATTTGTATTTTTGATTTTCTGAATAAATTCCTGAAACTTTTCAATCAAGGTAGTATGTCCTTAGCTTAAAGTTTATTTTGCTTTACCATACAGGGTATGGTCAAGTATTGTAATGGTGCATGAAAAAAGTTGGTTTTTTCCTTCTTTTTTTCAAAGTATCTCAAAAACGGCTGAAACTATTTTGATTAAAAAAATTGAGCGAAACCATGGTATTTCGCTCTACAAAAAAGGCCTAATCAAGTGAACATCGAAAAAATTATATTTTTCGAGATAATAATTGTTTTGTCAAAATGTCTGTTAGTTAGTCTGGTTGTCTGTCCGTTAGTCTGTGCGTTACCAAATTTTTGTGGGCGAGCTAGCTCAAAAACCCGTGTGAATATCGAAACCAAATTTCACACGTAGTTTTGGTCCATTGAGATTATGAGCTGATTAGATTTTGGTGCATATCGACCAAAAATTAAGGGGGGTGGAGGGGCGTTAAAAATTAAAAATCTAGGCTATTTGAGCAAACTCAATCAAATTTTGTATACATAATCAGTGCGACCCCAGAAGTACAAAAATGTAAAAACTAACCGCCCAAAATTGGTGGGGGGGTACGGTCAAAAAATGAAAATATAGGCTCTTGTTCCAAACTCACCCAAATTTTGTATACATAATCAGTGGGCACACAGTAATCTAAAAATGCAAAAACTAACCACCCCTACATGATTATAAATAATTTTATTAAATATTAAATATAAGTGAGAGGTTGTATGGTAAAGTCAAATGGATGGCCACATCAGAACACGTCAGTATATTTTGGATTGTTTTGCTGTTGTTAATATTTACTGAATAAGAAAGGAAAAAGGGAGTAAGGATTGATTAGTCTATTAAAAAATAAATTTTAATACTATTTCTACTACTACTACTACTACTATTACTATGTGAAAGATGGAATAAAACTAATTATTTATTAGGGATAGCAGCTACATAATTTGAGAATCAACGATGCAGAGTTTGATAATCTTGAATTTAAATCGATTTTAATCCAGACAATTTTTCGTGTCGCCACTACATTGTAGCCTATTATACGTACAATATATTTCTGGGATATCAAAGGAAATTTGAATTAAATGATTCTCAAATTTTTCACTAATAAAAAATAATTGATCCGGAAATTAATTTCGGGTCAGATCACTTGAGGAAATGAGAAAATTAATTAAAATTTTTATTACAAAAAACATTAGAATACAATACAATTTTCAGATCACTGGCTACGTTAGAGAAAAAAACTGATTAATAAAAAATGAGGTAAATTACCAAATAATATAAAAAGGATATGATATACTCTATAGTAGAACATTTGTAAAGATCATTCACTTTATATGGAAAGAACAGAAAGAAATTTAGCTATACTGGAGTTTTCGAATCTATTACGGTCTTTTGAATAAAATATGAAAATAATTACTTAGCAGATCATTTAAATACTTATAATCTTAACTATCCAGATGACTCGGAAAATAAATAAATTAAATTAGACCAGGATTAAAAATTTTTAAAAATTACAAAATCATTTTATAATAAAAATAATTTTTAAGAAAAAAATAAAAACCGACTTCAAAAAATTAAATGCAACAAATAAAATACACTAAAAGGTATAAAATAATTATTATCTTATTTAGTTACAACTAAACGACGAAATATTAACAGGAAATTACTTTTTGAAGTCGGTACCAAACAAACTATACCTATAAGCGAGCGTACCCGCCAAACGTACTAAGTAAGATCCGTCGAGTGCGATTCATAAAAGGTATATGTTTGGCACCAACTTCAAAAAGTAATTTCATGTTAATACTTCGCCGTTTAGTTGTAACTAAATAAGATAATAATTATTTTATACCTTTTAGTGTATTTTATTTGTTGCATTTAATTTTTTGAAGTCGGTTTTTATTTTTTTCTTAAAAATTATTTTTATTTTTCTCTTTTTAGTGATGTTATTAATAGTAATCATATGATCAGAACTTGACCAAATTAATATGACACCATCCCTAAGACACCCCCTTTCGGATAAAAAAAGAACCATCGAAATCGGTTCATAAACAAAGAGGTTAGGTCTAAACAAACCTAATAAAAAAGGTCTAATACCTATGAAAAAAAAAAAAAAATGGGACCAATCGGAAGCTAGACTGGACTCAATGCAAAATAAATTTCAAAATCGGTTGACAATTGGCGGAGATATGAGGTAACATAGGCACAAAAAAAAAAAAAAAAAAAAAAAAATTCAGTGTAAAATATAATCGTAATTTGGAATTTTGAAATGAAAGACTCCAATTGATTTTAAATTAAGAAACATTATATATATTGATAATTATTACCCCCCCCCTTCACCACTCAAAAATTAAATATTCAATTCGCTTTTCTTTGCACACAGAAAAAGAAATCAATCACATTTGATTTATATATTATTTGTTTATTTTTTAATAATTTGCCACTTTTTTATAATTTTTTAAAAATCTAAATTTCGTTATTCTTATTTTTTGATTTTTACAAAATTAAACGACTTATTAAGACACGCATGCTCATATGAGTTTTTCATTGCAATACTGGAGGAGCAGCCTGTCATACAAACAACACCTGATCTCTTTTAAATATTTGGACCCTTATATCGATTATCGATCCCAAATATAAAAAAAAAAATTATATAATATAATTCTCCTCCTCACACGATACCACTTATTTAAATAAATCTATTTCCACACAAAAAATATCACAATGCTGTAGATTATAGAAAAAAAAATAATTCCAGATTCATATTTAAAGCCTCATTTCTGTAGCTGTGTCAGGATGAAAATGAGGCGAAACTTTTAAGAGACTATGTATTTTCGGGAGTGTACAGGTATACATTTGGAGTGTGGTTTTTTAAGAGGAATAAAATTTTTGGACCGAGACGCTGCCCGCCAGGGCACCAGCCAGGAGGGCCGAGCTTCGAGGGCGTGCCGAAGGCACGCACAAAAAGCTCGTATATAGATACTAATTGGCTCTTGTTCTCACGAGTTAAAGCCAATAATCCCCATGAAAGCATCGAAACGCTTAACTCTTTTGCTGTCAAATTATATAGAAATCGAACAATCACATTCGCCCACTCGTTTATCCCTATGACGATGACGTTTAGGGTCTGAACTCTTTCCCGTGACCTACATTACAATCTTCAGTCGTTTAACAGGCACCTTTTTTTGAAATATTCGTCTACTTTTTCTTCTTTTCACGATGGAGGTATCAATCTAGACCTTTAGGGGCTTCATCTTCTTGGTGTAACGTCTTCTCAAATAAATATCATTTGAAAAAAAGCCTTAAATATATAAATGAGCTTTTCAAAAATTACTATTTCCTGACTGGAAAACTTTCATAGACTTATTAACTGAAGAACAATTGTAAGTCTTAAATAATTATTCAATCTGTATTTTAAATTGGTCGAATTCAGTCTTTATTTCTCTTCCCCTGATATAATTTTTTCTCTAAGGCTTATTTTTCATTACTTCCGGATTTTTTTGGGAATGACTCCTGATCGTGAGGTTGTGTGAAGGCTTCGCTTGCTCATGGTACAGAGGAATTTTGTATTTTTACTTCACCTAGCACCATATAGGAAAGCTTTATGAGTTCAAATATTTCAGAACTGTAATAAAAGTTTCTGATTTATATAGATTGTAGGTGAGTTATCTAATGAAATGCGCCTTTAATAAATGACTCAGAGATGTTTGTGTTTTTGTAAGTGCAATGACCCGAGTGCGCTCAGCGTTTCCTTTCAGCCACGTGCCTTTTTTGCTTAGGGCCTTATTTCCTTTTACTCCTTTTCCTGTCTTTCTATAACGAAAGATAGTTTTAAATATAATAAATCGCAGTTACCTCTAACCCATATTAATTTTATCGATGTAATTAATTGACTGAACAGTGAGGTATTTTAAATATTTATTTATTACCTACTAAATTTAAGCAAAAAGTAAATATTTCGGTTGGACAAATTTGAGAATTTTTTATCAGCAAACGATTTAAACGATGAAGTTGAAACTTGCCTCAGAGGTCCAGTATAGTGTCACAAACATGCGATCAAAATTTCAGCTCATTAGTTATAGAATTTCGAGATCTTCCCAAATAATAATTCGATTTTTTTTTTTCTGATTTTCTCCATTTTTACTTTACCATACAGTGTATGGTCAAGTATTGTAATCGTGCATGAAAAAAGTGGTTATTTTCCTTCCTTTTTCCAAAATATCTCAAAAACGCCTGAATCTATTTCGATTAAAAAAATTGAGCGAAACCATGGCATTTCGCTCTACAAAAAAGCTCTAATAAGTGATCATCGAAAAAATTATATTTTTTGAGATAATAATTGTTTTGTCAAAATGTCTGTTAGTCTGGTTGTCTGTTAGTCTGTGCGTTACCAAATTTTTATGGACGAGCTAGCTCAAAAACTAGTGTGAATATCGAAACCAAATTTCACACGTAGTTTTGGTCCATTGAGATTAAAAGCTGATTAGATTTTGGTGCATATCGACCCAAAATTAAGTGCGGTGGAGGGGAGGGGGGTTAAAAATTAAAAATCTAGGTCGTTTGAGCAAACTCAACCAAATTGTGTATACATAATCAGTGGGTCCCCAGAAGTCTAAAAACCGCCCAAAATGGGGGGGGGGGGTGGAGGGTCAAAAAATGAAAATCTTGTCCATTTACCAAACTCAACCAAATTTTGTATACAAGTTAACTTTCTCACGTCTCTATGCCTGCTTCCTACCTTCCCCGCTAGCTCACCACACTTTTGCTGACTCAACGGAATCTTTGAGCAGAGCTCGTTCTCACGGAGCTCCTACTGCTTGCAGCCCCCGCGGCTCTATCAGTTATTACGTACTCAGCAGTTTATTTATAAAAACCCTCATTGCGAGGCCTTAAATCAGTTAATACACCATTCGGAATCAGGGTACAAATCCCACTCCCTCCAACAGTTCAAAACATCTTTCGGTCTCTCGGCATCAGCCTCTCTCTCTTCGAACCGTTTGGACCAGTGGCTACAGGTAACCCACCAAAATTAACAATCGATTC
Source organism: Forficula auricularia (assembly GCA_024734495.1). NCBI lineage: Eukaryota > Metazoa > Arthropoda > Insecta > Dermaptera > Forficulidae > Forficula > Forficula auricularia. The sequence continues at coordinate 1,801,399 of JALMQS010000189.1, forward strand.
TCGGTCAATAGCAACGTGTAACCGAGGTACAAACGGTAAATCCGTACGGCCCTCCATCACTATCGATTGTCCCGTATTTTACTCCCGGCAAAACATTATTGACTTTCGGACTTAAAGCCGGTAATCCAAAATCAATTTTACTCCCTGTGTGTTCTCTCGTTCTCTTGTTTTCTTGTTCTCTCGAATAATAAACTATTTTTGTACAAACATTCCTTCAGTGATTTAAATAAATAAAAATAATTAAAAAGGATTGATCCTAATTAAAAACTTTCATTTTTGAACATTAAACCGTCCTTTCCCAAATTTCATTTCATCATCTAAAAAAAGTCTAAACACCTAAAAAATAAACTATCCAGACATTTAAGAAAACCCAGCTCTACCGCAAAAATAAAAGTATGGTCCACCTGGACGAAAAAATCAATCCTTTTTAAAAAGGCATTTTTCGACCAGCGGCCCATAAGTTACATAATCAGTGTGGCCCTAGGAGTCTAAAAATGCAAAAACTAACCCCCTTCCCTACATGATTATAAATAATTGTATTAAATATTAATGTGAGGGGCCAGGTTGTATGGTAAAGTCAAGTGGATGGCCACACCAGAACACGTCAGCTTATTTAACCGTAAGTTCTGAAATTATAGAAAGATCAAATTCTCATCAGTTCTTCATTTTAGAAATACAAACATTTCGCCATCGATCGAATTTTCTACGACGTTCTTCACAATCCAGAATCGTGATTGAAAATGATATTTAAGGGTTCTCAAAAATAAGATGGAACCTCTTCTATTAGTGTCGCTACAATATCTGTCTGTCTGTCAGATCATTTTAGCTCGTAAACTGAACAAAATAAAAACTTGAAATTTACCAGTTATATGTACTATATTCTGAAATCAAAAATATTATTAAAATTTTAATTGAATAATTATTTTGAGGTGGTTGAATTTTTTGTATAAAAAAATGTTCTTTTATCATGTGCTATGAGATATCCCTGTGAAAATGTCTTTAAGTATAATTAATTTATTAAATTTTTTTTAATTTATTTTTCTTTAAAATGAAAATTTGAGAGACTTCCAAATTGGCCTGTTTTTAGGCGATTTTTGTACTTTTTATAGTTGCTTAACTTCCAAATTAATTAAAAATTATGTGGATTCTCTCATATTCTCCTTATTAACGACAAATAAAAACAAATTCAAAAATCATTTATTTAGGAAATTATAAGTAGAGAAAGTATTTTTATGCAGAAAAAACTGCCATAAAATATGGAGTTAAAAATGCTGAAATATTCAAGTAATGTGCAGAATAAGTTGAAATATGCAAATATATACAGCAAAAGATTGCAAAATAATTTTTTTTTATGCACTAAAAAATTAAAATTGAAGACAAAAAGACTATATATTTGAAGGAGTGATTTGAAGGGAATAAAATGATAAAGTAAGCTATAGACACGAGACACCAAGTGTAAAATATGTACTTTTATTAAAACCTCTGTATTTGGCGCAAAATATGCAATTTTATGCAATATTTTTCTATGCAAAAATGTGCAGTATAAAATTTAACCCACAGTATCCTAGATGCATGATTGGGATAGATAATTGATCTTTTGGGTCGTACGTGGCGGGAAAACAAAATGTGAAATTGCATATGAATCCGGACTCCAGTTATCTATATATATAAAATTCTTTGCCCGATACACTCACTCACTCACTCACTCACTCATCATCAAAACAGCCAGAACGACTGGGCATAGAAACATGAAATTTGGAGAGGATATTACATCTATGACATAGGTGCTCACGAAGAAAGTATTTTTTCGAAATTCGACCCCAAAGGGGGCAAAGTGTGTTTTCACTGATTATGCGATATCTCTTAAGGACGATAAAATATCTACTTGCTTTTTACATATAAAAATACTAAATTAAAATATCTAAAAAGTAATTTCAGGATTTTTTGAAATTCGACCTCTAAAGGGGTCAAAAGGGGCAAAATATCTTTGCAATGTGTTTACACTAATTATGCATTTTCAATTAAGAACGATAAGATATCTACTTGATTTTTACTTAATAAAATTCTAAATACAAATATCTAAAAAGTAATTTCAGGATTTTTTGTAATTCGACTCCCAACTATTCAAAATGTGAGTGGGGGCAAAAATTAAACCTCTCTCCTATTTTGATCAAATTTTGTAGAGTTATTCTTTATTGCTTTAAGAAACTATTCCTGTAAAAATCAACTATCAAAATTGAGTGTATGAGGGCGAAGGGGGGGGGGGGCAAATTATAGAAATTTTTAGCTTTTTAGTACGTTTAATCTTTAGAAAACTGTGAATTATTTATTTGCAAATATAATTAAAAAATAATTTCAAGATTTTTTATAATCCGCCCCCCCCTCAACTATCCAAAATGTGAGTGGGGGCAAAAATTAAAACTATCTCCGATCTTGATCAAATTTTGTAGAGTACCTATTTCTTTATTAATTTAAGAAACTATTTCTGTAAAAATCAACTATCAAAGTTGACTGTATGGGGCGAAAGGGGGGGGGGCAAAATATAGATATTTTTGTACATTTACTCTTTAGAAAGTTATTTATTTGCAAATATCTAAAATTAATACTCTCTCCGATATAGATCAAATTTTGTAATGTTAGTTTTTAAGACTATATAAAATGTATGCTGTAAAAATAAATAGCCAAAATGAGTGCGTGGGGGCGAAAGATGGGGCAAAATATTACAAATATATATTACAGACCTAATAATCACATGCTAAGACGCCGCCCGCCGGGGCCACCTGCCCGGAGGGCCGAGTTGATCCGGCGTGCCTTTGGCACGCCTGGATCAACTCGTAAGGTATAAAACGCTTGGAATGCAGTACGGCTCGCACTTGGCCGGCTTATTCTTCTCGTTTGGGATATCTATAAACGAAAAATAATTTTAAAAAATCGAAAAAAGCGGTAGGGCAAGTTAAAACGTAATAGTTTATATATTTATTTGTGAAATTAATAATTACATATTCGTCAGGTTCTATTACAAGCAGGTTTTTTGCAATATTTAAAAGATGTTCATTTAGATTTTCATGTATAAAAGATTATAATTTACTTTTCGTGATATAAAAAATGTGTTATATTATTTGAAAAGTTGACCATTGGATTTGTTAGGTGAAATATCTATATTTATAAAAATTATAGGAAGTGGTTTTGCGAATTCTCATGCCACGGAACACTGATTGAAATTAAACCCACGAATGAGGAAATTGAACAAGTACGCAAAACTCTTCTTCCTGATACCATGCTATACTTTACTTCAAGGTCATTGAAAGAGTGATTTTTCGAATTGAATGCCCCCCCCCCCCCCCCACTAGTTATTCCAACAATAATTGTTGTGTTCTGGTCAGTTGAACTATAGAAAGCAGAACCGATGAGCGAAAGTCAGAGCCCGAGAGTCCACTCAGAGAGCCAGCCTTTCCTCTCTCTTAAACCTTACACACTTGTTATTTAATTACAAACACAGTACTTAGTTAAGCGGAATAATTAATTAACGACTATGCTATCGAAGGTGTTGCGAGTAATTTATCGTTTTGGTGTTGGGTGAGAAAAAAAAGATGTCGATAAAACTTGTTTAAAAAAAAAGACATTTTATTTCAAAGTGTACTAAAAAGTAGAAAATATATTTTTCTTTAGTATCCAAAAAAAATTCATGGCAGCGGGTTATATAAAAAATCATTTTTCAACCAGAATAAATAATGAAGCTTTTGGGGATCGCATTAGTTCGTTAGGGGCAGGGGCGGATCTATCTATATATCGTCGCCTTAGAGTGTAAACCTGCTAAATCCATTTTTTATCATATATGACTTATTAATACCGTTCGAAAGAACTAGAAATGCAACATCGTCCAACTTCTACTTAAAATTACGATTGTAAGTTGTAGAAAAAAATGTGAAAAATAGTTTCTTTCTATAACAAAAATATTAAATTTTGTTTGTTTTTTCTCTGCTCTTTAAAATTTCTTTGTTGTGAGTTAGCAGGTTTATACTCTAAGGCAGGGGTTCCCAACAGGTGGTACGCGTGAGTGATGTGAGCAACATGCTATTCTATTAATAGCTTCTGTACTCTTTTGTTCACTTGGAAGGCCTTCAAAAAAGCTTTAAGAAGTATTTCTCTGAAGATTAAAAAAAGTGACTGTACAGAAATCCTTTTTCGGGAACCTCGCCAAATGAATTGGAACTAAAAGAAATTTTTATCGATCTTACAGAAGATAGTTCCATGAAATGGGTCCAGTCTAGCTTCCGATTGGTCCCATTTTTTTTTTCGTTTTTTTTTCATAGGTATTAGACCTTTTTTATTAGGTTTGTTTAGACCTAACCTCTTTGTTTATTAACCGATTTCGATGGTTCTTTTTTTATCCGAAAGGGGGTGTCTTAGGGATGGTGTCATATTCATTTGGTCAAGTTCTGATAATATGATCACTATTAATAACTTCACTAAAAAGAGAAAAATAAAAATAATTTTTAAGAAAAAAATAAAAACCGACTTCAAAAAATTAAATGCAACAAATAAAATACACTAAAAAGTATAAAATAATTATTATCTTATTTAGTTACAAATAAAGACGAAATATTAACAGGAAATTACTTTTTGAAGTTAGTGCCAAACATATGCCTTTTATGAATCGCACTCGACGGATCTTACTTAGTACGTTTGGCGGGTACGCTCGCTTATAGGTATAGTTTGCTTGGTACCGACTTCAAAAAGTAATTTCATGTTAATATTTCGTCGTTTAGTTGTAACTAAACAAGATAATAATTATTTTATACCTTTTAGTGTATTTTATTTGTTGCATTTAATTTTTTGAAGTCGGTTTTTATTTTTTACTTATAAATTATTTTTTTATAGATACACCCTTCAGTCGATGTTTACTTCCTAGATAGCAGAATTCCTTAGTTACTTCCATGTTCTCATTTATTAAATTGAAAGTTTCTTTTTGCCTAGAGTAGCAGAATTTTTAAGACAATAAATTTCAATTAATATCAATTCCTGTGAATCAATTGTAATACCATAGACTGATGAAGAGGGCAAGCCCTCGAAATTATTGTCTAAATAAATTATTTTTTTTTTTAAGCAGAAGACACTCTTTTATAGTCTCCAATTCTCATTTATTTTTATAAACTTCTGTCTTGACTGAATAAACTACCGTTTTTTTTACTAAAAACTTGGATCTTATTTATTTTCATTTGAAAAATTATTAAAATGTTCATAAAAAGGCTTAACATATATAGTGTATACTAGATGAGATCAAAAGATCAAAGCTAATGAATTGTGATTGAATTTATCTGACTATAGGTCTACCACCACTGCTTGTTCGGCACCCGTTACGACTTTCTATGCGCCAACTACACAGCCTTCGATCAAAAAACGTTCATTTGTCATTTTGCGTCAGAAGTCGATTGTGTTAACTCACCTAAATATTTCAAAAGGTAAGCCAATAAACGAAATCAGTTTTAATTGAATACATGTAATTAATACGAGCTTTCACTTAAGTCGACTTGAATTCGAATATACAAGCTAGGTCTGAGTAAAGTTTTCATGCCACTCTTCGTGGTAAGAACAGCTTTTGTAATTTCATTTATTTACTAACTGCGACGCCCGCCTCTGGCGGGCATACATCACACTTCCACACCTCCGATCATCATCCACTCCACCAAACCACCTTCCCCCTATCTCCAATCATCCACCCCATTTCTAGTTCTCTAGGGCAGTGTTTCTCAAACTTTTCGAATGTGGAACCCTTTTCCCATTGAAAGGTAAGCGTGGATGGAACTCGACAATCTTGTCATGCGAGTTAAATCGTTGCTATGGGAACAATTTTTTTTTTTTTTGATTTTGATGAAATATAGTTAAGTGTATGGAGTGAATTAATTAAGAAAATTATTATAGAAAATCATTTATAGTTATAAACTATGGGATCCGGAAATTTTGAACATATTTTGGTGCTGGTGACAATAGAATTTAGTATACTCAGCTATGTAATTTTTTTATAATTTACATGATTGTAATTTTAACATTACATTTTGCCCCTAGTGCTTATACAATCAAATGTATTCTTTAGAACAGAAGAGAAATACCCTATAGGCGTTGAGTGGTAGACATATTGGTTTATGACGTTACGCCCCATAAACTCAATATATGTAATATTATTATTAACATTTTTTTTAATCAAACCACAATGTAGAATCTGTCGTTGAATTGTCGACGTTAAATTTTCCTAGAGCCACATACTATACAGGGAGGTCCCGAATTCATGGTACAAACTTTAATGGTAGGTACAGGACATTGTAACAATGAGTTATTGTATAGGAATGTATAGTGTAATAAGTATATGTAATATGTATATGTATGTATAGTGTAATAGTAATATAGTGTATAATGTATGTATAATGTATAGCCGTTATTTCCCCTGTTTACGCCTCACCGCGTCACTTGCGACTATACATTCCTATACAATAACTCATTGTTACAATGTCCTGTACCTACCATTAACGTTTGTACCATGAATTCGGGACGACCCTGTATATTTAAATTTGCTTTCTTTAAATCCTTGCCACTTTAAATAACCACTCTTTGTCAATCGTTCTGATAAATTAAAATTGTGCTCCAAAAAGAAACACCGAACTTAATTTCTCAGTTCAAGAAATCAGGTCAATATACTCTTCCACATTTTTTTGTGCAACCCTTGGAGAGTTTTCTTGGAACCCCAGGGTTTCGCGGAACACACTTTGAGAAACACTGCTCTAGAGGCCAACAGATTATGTAGAAATACAAAATTTCATTTTTTGACCCTCCCTTTTTTGGATGGTTAGTTTTTCAATCTCTAGTTCCTTTTGCATGCTCTTGAAACAGAGCCTAGGCAAAGAAGACAAAAAAGAGGTGGTTGCTTGATTGAACCTTTTGAATCCTTAAGAAAGAGAGAAGAACTTCCGAAATGCCGCTTTATAAGAGAATGAAAATCCAATAAATTAACAATTTGGAGTCCGATGGCACCAATGTGGTGTCATGAGCAAGCCAAACGTTGGAGTCCGATGACAACACATTGGTGTCATGCTCAAACCACATTTATCACGTAAAAACGGCCCAAAGGATTATTCTGGGGGGTTTTGGGGGAATTTTTTTAAACAAAAGTCAGAAATCACATCCTCTACAACGGAGCACCTATGTCAAAGCCCGATTTTAGGATTTTGACTTCAGGTTTTTGCCGGCTCCATTTGAAAGTTACCACTAATTTTATGCGGACTGCATAGTGTAAATGTCTTTTCAATTCTCCATTATTGATATTCATTGTGATAATACCCATTTTGAAAATGATCAATCTCAATTCGAACCTGAAAATGCACAGTATTCACATAATGTATTTCAGGATCAACTTATAAGAGATATAATCTAATAAAAGATTATTATTATTTGGGATCTAGTGAGTAGTAATACCTATACTTGATAATGTCAGCGAGGAAACCCAGCCCTAGTATTTATTATTTTAATGTGATTTTAGAAATGAAGCACTCTATAAGGCAGCAACGACGACACCAGCTCCAACTACCGCACCCCCCGTTCGTAGGAAAGTAGTCGCTGCAGTGGCGGATCCGCCTACTGGAGCCGCTGGCCGAAGACGCCGTCCTCCAGCTCGATCTAGGAGACCTGTCTATGATGATACTTATGACGATGACTACTACGATGATGACTATTACGATGATGATGCGGTTAGTATTTATTACAACAAATTAAACCTGACCTGATATTTCTAATTCTAAATAAAGAAAAAAAATAATCTTGACTTTTTGAATTTTTTCATGAAAATAATATTTTAATTGGGTACTACGTATGCGGTGGTCCTTATTTTGGGTATTTTCGAATTTTCACGCTGACAGAGCCTTATATTGTTCGAAATAAAAAAGTTTCAAGTCTCTTTCTCAATTTTAACCTACGCCGCACAGCGATGCAAGTTTCCCATCTTAATAACATGGGATTTTTGGCATTGAACGATCAATTTTTTATTCCAGCCAAAAGTAATGGTTCGAAAATTCGAAACTCTGTAGAATTTATCCTTATAATAGTAGCCATCCTTCAGAATTTTGACAGATTTTTAGCTATTATAATTTTGAAGTCTATAACTTACTAAAACTAAGATATAGCAGTATTTCATCTAGCTGTGACTCCAAAATTATAATAGCTAAAAATTTGTAAAAATTTTAAGAGATAGTTACTATTATAAGGATAAAGTCTACAGAGTTTCAAATTTTTTGAACCATTATTTTGGCCGGAATAAAAAATTGATCGTTCAATGCCAAAACTCCATGTTATTAAGATGGGAAACTTGCATCGCTGTGCAGCACGATTGAGATATTGTTTTTTATTTATTTCGAAACATATTCCTACCTCTGTCAGCGTAAAAATTCGAAAATACCCAAAATAAGGACCACTATATGCATTCAACCACCTAAGTGTCATCTTTTATAATTTTATTCAAATTTATCTAAATTTCTTCTATTTTCACATTACTTTAACACTTATATATAACATTTTCATTTCTATATCACTTGAAAATCAGTCATTAATACTATTTTATTTAATTAATCTTTAATTTAATAGAATGCTTTAAATGACGTGATTAATTAAAAAATTATTTTCTACTGACTAATTTTTATTTTATTAATAATTTTATTTTTTATTTACTAATTAATACACATTTAGTTATTTATTATGATTTTATTTAAAAAAAATTATAATAATTCTCACCTAAATTTGTCGTTTGAACTGAATGCGCATTCATAATCGATATATGTGTTAAAAGAACAACTTTCTTTTGAATCTTTTCAATTAATTATTAATATTTATGTATGATTTTGCGTAATTTATATATATATATATATATATATATTTAATAACTATAAATTCTCCTTACATAAGAAATCAAAAAATATTTCATTATTAATATGTTTAAAATTAATTTGCAGAACTAAACGAAATTAATTTGTTTTGGATTCTTATATTTATATATCGTAAGATTTATATACGAAAATTAATTTAAAAGTTTAAAAAATAATTAAATAATTTATATATCAAATTTTTATCATCTTCTAGAAATAAGTTTTAATTTTGCTAAGGCACAAAATAGAAGTATTTTCCAGCTATACTACAGGGACCACTGTTGTTGTTTTCAGGGCGAAAGAGGGTAGAAGTTAATTATTCATCATACATCATAGCCGATGTGTGATCTCCAAATCAGTTTGTATTCGTTAATGATGAGAGTACAATCGTTAATTCCTCCCGTACCAAAAACAGCAAAAGTGGCCCCAGGTGGTTAGTAGGTAAATGTAATAGTCATAAATTAAGGGCCCTTTCCTTCAGCCTTGTGCGTAATATAAAAGTGGTGGAGCCCTAGGCCCAGGCCTAAGGCGGAAAAATTTTAGGGGCGGCAAAAAGACAGATATAATTCAAATTGAAAATTGATTTGAATTTGTTTTATTATAAATAGATGGAATTTTTTTTGTAAATTTTATTACGGAATTTAGTTTTAGTTTGCAAGCACATATACTCTTAATCTTTTAATTTATCAATATTTGCCTTCATTTCATTTTTATTTAAAAGCCACGAAACTAAATTTATATTTTTCATTTAGTTTGCTCTCATAAGTTAATTAAAAAAATGTATTTAGTATTTATTACGGAAAATTATATTTGAATTAGTAACTTATATTTGAAATTATTTTTGAAAAATTTATGTAAACCAATAAACAGTTATATTTAAAATAATATTTGATAGTTTGAATATTTCAAAATTAGCCATATAATTTTGACAATCACTTTTATTTAGAAAAAGGGCGGCACATTGGATAGGGCCTAGAGCGGCATCAAACCTAAATCCGCCCTTGAATATAAAGCATCCTATCTATCTATCTATCTATCTATCTATCTATCTATCTATCTATCTATCTATCTATCTATCTATCTATCTATCTATCATATACTATATATCTATATCTATATATATAAAATAGAAAAGTATGTGGATATGTATGTGGAAACGATCTGATTGGCCAGTGCATAGCCAATGCCAAAGCGTTAAATTATTAGAACGATTCTGATTGGTCAGATAGTGATCGTGCTTAGGCAATGTGTTAAATAAATCTTTCCTTATTCTTCCTTATTTTTGAATCAATTTCATTCAGCACATTCTTTCGATACTTACAGTAAGATTTTAAATTTCAATTATTAAATTGGTATGAACGAGACGCTCCCCGCCAGGGGCTAGTGACGCCGGGCCGAAGGCCCGGTCGTCAGCTAGTATATATATAAAATAGAAAAGTATGTGGATATGTATGTGGAAACGATCTGATTGGCCAGTGCATAGCCAATGCCAAAGCGTTAAATTATTAGAACGATTCTGATTGGTCAGATAGTGATCGTGCTTAGGCAATGTGTTAAATAAATCTTTCCTTATTCTTCCTTATTTTTGAATCAATTTCATTCAGCACATTCTTTCGATACTTACAGTAAGATTTTAAATTTCAATTATTAAATTGGTATGAACGAGACGCTCCCCGCCAGGGCTAGGTGACGCCGGGCCGAAGGCCCGGTCGTCAGCTAGTTCTTTAATATGTGAAACAAATTTTTATCGAAATCATTTTAGTCATTTGTGAGTTATAATTAAGCAAATAAACGAACAAAAAATTGGAAAAATTATTTTATTTAGAAATTAACCCCAAAATATTAAAAAAAAAAATATTCCAAGTCTTTAGTTAACATTTTATGAAAATATTTTTTTTTTTTTTTAGGATGCTCCTGCAACCGGGGGTCGCCGTGGAGGAGGGGGTAAATCAAAAACTCGGCCCACCTCTGATTCGGGAAGCGATGCTTCAGGTACTGGAGAAACAGTTAAATCGAGACCTGCCGCGTCTGTTTTTGAGAGACCACGTGTTCCTCCGAAAATCCGACGTCCCGTCCCCAGCAGTGAACGAGAAAAATATGACTACAGGAGTCCATCCGGACCTGGAGATGATTCTCGCTCTACCACAACAAAAGCTACTACAGCTCCGCCACCCAGTTCCACTTCTAAACCAACTACGTCCACTGCGGCAGCGCATTCAGGAGAAGAGTACGATGATTCCATGGAGTATAATCACCGGAGTCGCAATAAAGAATATTATCCTCCAACAGGGGGTGAAGAGCGAGATTTTGTAAGACGACCTCCAGCTACAGGCGCGGGCAGACCATTGAGAAGGAACCGTGGTCCAGCTCGAAGACGTCCACCGCCACCCGATGATTTCTATGACGATTATGAAGAAGAACCTCCTCCACCTCCAAGACGTCGGAAGCCTTATCGCCAAAGGAGACCATATCGAGCAAGTGCAAGCCGTGAAGTTTTCCGTGGTGGTTATTATGATGATTATGACGACAGGGGTGTATACGCTAGGCCTAAATACAAACACGAAGATGACTATGATGCACCTCCTCCTCGTAGAGGTTATAAAAGACCTGCAAGATACGAATCTGAATATGATGATGATGAATATTATGATGATGAAGAAGAAGAAGAAACACCTGTTTATTCTAGAAAAAAATCTCAGCCACAAGTAGTCTCAAGACAGTCGTCAACAATATCTCCTAGATCTCGGGAGTCTGATCGTCGAATGACGGCAGATGAGAGAAGTTCTCAAAGACGAGCTGAGTCGACTACTACGAAGAAGCCACCGATCGCAAAACATGAAGATTATGAAATCACCCGAGCACCTTTTAAACCGTCAACGTCACGTAGCACAACAACGACAACTACAACAACAACCCCGCCTCCTCCCCCTCCTCCGCCTCCACCACCTATCTCAACAAGATATAACAATTTTTTCCGACCTTCTGCTCCAGCTTCACCAGTAGATGTGGAATTGAAGCCTTCTAGAAACACTGAAATTCGTCCATCAGAAGCACTTGTCCCTATCGGTGCAGTTCGAGTGAATGAGTATGATCCTCAAGGTTTATTAAATAAATACAATCATAGACAAACAACTCCAGAGCCGAGAGTAACTAGTTACCGACCCTCAGGCCCAGAGGGCGTCAATCTTTATCGAAATTCGGACTTGAAATCTTCATCAAGACCAGATCCAAAACAGACGTTCCAGCCGGAGATAGCTAGAAACCACTACAATAGACAACCAGTGATGGAACCTCCTAGCCAGCATTCCACCTTACAATGGTCTAATCGAAACAATTACACCCCAGAAGAGAAAAATCGAGCCTATGAAAACGTAGTGCCACCCGACGATGAGCTCGAAGACGAAGAAGAATATGATGTGACAATAAATGACGCATTGCATCCCACACTACACCCAGCAAGACGAAATGTACAGGGTGTAGCTGTAGCAGGCGCAGCACCCCGCCAAACTCAGGAAAGTGCAGAGGAATTGGCTCCAACTAATTATGGAAGATTGCGCCGCATTCAGAGGGTACAGCGAAAACCAGTAGAGAATCTAAGCGGATATTAAAGGATGAAGTCATCATGCTCATGCTATTAAAAAAATCCTTGGAAAAAATTAAATCAAATCGGATTTGAATTAATTTTTAACAAATCATGGTAATAATTATAATAATCGAGAGATATCTGATATATATCTTAGACTAAAAAAAAATGAAAAAAAAAATTGTTTTGAAAAAGGTTGTTTTATATGGTAAAAATCGTGCAATTGTGGGAAGAAACTTTGATTTAAATCCCATAAATTTGGATGATCAACAATTCACACAGCTGATCCCCGAAGTCATCAATATAATAAAATTTAAAAAGTATTAGTGAAATTAAATTAAGTGGATATTTATTTTAAAAAACGATATTCTGTATGCTTAGAATATAGTACCAATAGTTATTATTTATTATTGTTAGATTAAATAAAAATAAATCGAATTAAATTAAGGATTTATCTAGCGAGAAAAATAATGGTCTCTGAGATATGAAGTCAAAATAAATGAGTAAACAAAAGAGAATAAAATATTAAATATATTAATAAGGAATTTAAATGAAATACAGCCTAACCCGCTTATAACGAGCCCTGATTTAACGATAACCCAGAACTAACGAGGAAATGGGAAATAAAAAACGTTAAAAACGAACCAGTTTTTACGATCACTCGGTTATAACGAGCAAACATCGCGGTCCCTTTCTGCTCGTTATAAGTGGGTTCTACTGTATATAATTTTTGAGTAGAAAAAAAGAGAATTAATATGAATTCGATCATTATTATTATGATTATTCGTATTATTTAAAATGCTACCAATCCTGTTTTACATTAATGGATTTTTTACAGGGAAAAACATGAATTTTTGAGAAATCATAAGAAAATCAAATAAAAAATTAATAATACAAAAAGTGCCTATCTGTTGAGCCATAAATTATATATATCGGTAAGGTAAGAAACTTAACAGTAAACCAGGATGGTGAGATACACACCGTGTCACCGTGTCTCAGTACGCACAGTAGTTAATCAACATACAAAATTTAGAAGATTACTAAATATTTAATTTTCTTTGAATTTATGAATCTATCTATAACGAGCTTTTCGTGCGTGCCTTCGAAGCTCGGCCGTCCGGGCTGGTGCCCTGGCGGGCAGCGTCTCGGTCCAAAAATTTTATTCCTCTTAAAAAACCACACTCCAAATGTATACCCGTAAACTACCGAAAATGCATCGTCTCTTAAAAGTTTCGCCTCTTTAATTTTTGAGTGGCGGGGGGGGGGGGATAATTATGAATATATTTAATGTTTCTTAATTTAAAATGAATTGGAGTCTTTCATTTCAAAATTCGAGTGCAATTAAAATTATATTTCAAATTTGCCTGGTTAATGAAAATCAATTGGAGCCATCAGTTTAAAATCCGAGATGACAATTATATTTCAAATTTGCCTCGTTAATTAATATATATTTAATGTTTTTTAATTTAAAATCAATTGGTGTTTTTTCATTTTCATTCGAGTTCAAATGAATACAATATTATCTCGACACAAAGTCTAAATCAAAAATTTATAGTTTTAGTAACAGAAATCATGGTATAAATATTAATGTTAGATTGGTCTAGTGGTTAAAGCTAATGACCTTAGTTCAAGAGTTCGTAGGTTCGATTCTAGGCAAGAGGGAAGTTTTTTAGAGAAATTTCTCTTAGCGTTGTTACAAATTAATCTAGACAAATATATATATCTATTATTCTATATTCTTGATTTTTTTTTAACGAATGAAACGTAAGTTTTTAAATTTCTTAATAGAAGTTGGTACTCGTACATTTCAAATTTTGAGTTACACATAGCATCGCTCATGATTCTTTATTTTTTAATTAAAAAAAATAATTTAATTAAAATACTATACACACAGAGTCGAAAAGTATTAAATTAATTAAATAATACATTTTCTACTTAATAATAATAATAAAAATAAAGAATGAAACTTAAATTTATTTGAGATTATATAATGCCTAGTTTATTAACTTTAAATCACAATTTATTTGTGATTCAGTGATAAACTTTTTGAGAACCGCAGTTTGAGTACATGCGCGGATCCAGGGGGAGGCGATGGGGGCGACCGCCCCCCCCCCCCAAAGCATTGGAGATCAACATTTTTTATATATTTATTAAAAAAATTTTATAACATTAAATTTTAAAATTGAAGAAAATAAAGTTCTAGGGAGGGGGGCGGCGTCTCTGCCCCCCCCCCTCATTCGATCGTGACACACTTCCGAGATCAAAAGTAGATCTTATATACCGGCGACCGCCCCCCCCCCCCCCAAAAAAAAAACAGAGGTCTGGATCCGCGCCTGTTTGAGTATACCAATTCTAAAGTAGATATATTTATAAGTATATGTATAATTTTTATCTATTTCAATGTATTTTTTAATGCAATACTTTATCCTCAAATCAATTTACATGGAATGTTATAGTATTATTATACGTTACAAATAATTTATAATGATTTAAAGATTTGAATCTTTATTTGGTTGTGTTAAATTGAACCAATGAAAATCGGTTGATGAAATCACCGGCTCTTGAAACCGTCAAGTTTAAAATAGAAAATATTTCTTGTTTCGTAGGAAATTGTTCAAATTAATCTAATAACTTTAAGGCCTAGGCGGTTTGGATAATAGATTTAGTGAGGCGAGAAAGCCTCACCATAATTGAAACTGCCTTATAAAATCCACCTCACGAGCTGCCTATGCTTTAAGATAGTTTTCATTTCTCTTTCTATTCTTTATTACTTTCTATTTTTTTATTTTTTTACTTTATTTTTTTTTAATATTGTACAATCAACGTTTATTATTATTATTATTATTATTATTATTATTTTATTATTTTTTGTTTATTATCTGTCATGTCAGAGTCAGCAGTTTGTGGTAATAGGATAAATAGTCGTGAGGTCAGATTCCAGCTTTCATCAGAGAACATAAATGCCTAGAAATGGCTCTTATTTTTTATTTTTGGCTTCTCGGCCTTTTTAGCCATAAGCCAATTTACGATATTACTTTTTATTTTATTTAAAATTTGTCTCTATCACGGGGCCAGATTTTAGCCGGATGCCTCGAGTCGGATTCGAACCCGAGTCCACTTGGTTAGCAGGCTGGCACGCTAACCCCTACCCTAACCAGACCCCCTAATGGCTCTTATTTTCACTTGCAAATTTAGCTGGAATTAAACCATAGATGTAACAAACTTAATAAGAATGTGGTCTTCAATTACATATGTAAACAATAGTGTATAAACTATTTCATTAAATTATCTATTATTTCGAAAAAAGATAATAAATAAATACGTAAGTACTCTTTCTTCTGACTTGATTAAATTAAGTCATTTGTAATATATCGTATATAAAAAAAACTCTTAACGTTTCATTACTAGAAACATTTTTCTTTTGCATTAATCTTTCAAAATGCATATTGTAAATAAATATATTATTATAATTTGAATATATGAACAATTTTGCCATTTATTTTAATTAATAGTATATAAATTTAAATATACTAAGGTAAATACAGATTTGTGGATGTGCTAATCATACTCAAAAACATATATTTTAAGTTATTATATATTTTTTTTTAATCGCAAATTTGATAGAAGATAAGAATTATGGTAAATAAAACATGTCTATTTGTCTATTATTGTATACCAAATGAATTTAACTAAAAACAGCTGTGCAAGTTTGAAATTTTGATATTAAATCAAAATAAAATGGAGTTTACTTAAATAATAATCTATTGTATATTATTAAAATTTTAATAAAAATTTATTTATATAAAGAGAAATCAAATGTGTTTTTGTTTCTTTTTTCCCAAAATTTTTCCATTTATAATTAATAAGAGACAAGCATTTTATTTTTACTTTACCATACAGGGTATGGTCAAGTATTGTAATGGTGTATGAAAAAAGTGTTTTTTTCCTTCTTTTTTTCGAAATATCTCAAAAACGGCTGAAACTATTTTGATTAAAAAAATTGAGCGGAACCATGGCATTTCGCCCTACAAAAAAGCTCTAATAAGTGAACATCGAAAAAATTATATTTTTCGGGATAATAATTATTTTGTCAAAATGTCTCTTAGTCTGTTTGTCTGTTAGTTTGTTAGTCTGTGCGTTACCAAATTTTTGTGGACGAGCTAGCTCAAAAACCCGTGTTAATATCGAAACCAAATTTCACACGTAGTTTTGGTCCATTGAGATTAAAGAGCTGATTAGATTTTGGTGCATATCGACCCAAAATTAAGGGGGTTGGAGGGGGGTTAAAAATTAAAAATCTAGGCCATTTGAGCAAACTCAACCAAATTTTGTATACATAATCAGTGGACCCCCAGAAGTCTAAAAATGCAAAAACTAAACGCCCAAAATGTGGGGGGGGGGGGTGTTGGGTCAAAAAATGAAAATCTTGGCCATTTACTAAACTCAACCAAATTTTGTATATAAAATCAGTAGGACCCCAAACGTCTAAAAATCCCTTACATGATTATTATTAATAATTTATGTTGATTAATGTCCATTATAATTAGTAGATTAAAAATTCAGTTTATTGGACAAAGTTTTTTTATTGAAGTTCTTCTTCAATTTTTGTACCGGGTGATTCAATAAGGGTGACGAGGTACCAGTACCTCAGGAACTAATAATCGTAGAAGTTTGGGAAAAAATCCTTCAGAGGAAATCGGCCAAGAAAAATTGCTGGAAATATTTTTTAAGTTCATACATCCACCGCTAGGTGGCTAAATAGCTTCAATCGTATAAAAAATGCAATTTTCTCAAAAATTTTCCAATATAAGTTTAAAAATGAATACTCTCACGTTAATGCCACCATAATAGTCCATCTTTTTGATAAATGACTTTTTATTGTAATACGTAAAATAAAGGCGGGAGGGGATGCTAAACTTTTATGGACTGCAGTGTCTATAACTTAAGTTTGACTTAACGGAATTTTGTTAACAAGGTCTGGTTCAAGAAAGGAAGGTTTGGTGAATAAAATAAAAAACCATCCATGCCATTATAGTTCTTGCTGCCCTCGCTAAAGGGCGTGTTTTATAAAGTTAACCGTTTTATTGATTTTTCTCCAAAATCTTAAATGGAACCGTATAATTATTTTATTAGATTCAGAAAGTAGATCAAGTTTGCAACAAAATATGTTCAAACCTCATGTCGATATCTTTTTTCGTTTAACAGTTATTGCTTAAAGAATATTTTATTAACGAATTTATTAAAGAAACAAAATAGGTAATTGAGTTTTCAATTTTTTTTTCAAGTTTCGTAGTCAAGCATGCCATGGATAAATAAAAAAACAGTTTAAAACTTTGTTCTTATTTTCATCTAATCACAACAATAATGATATAACATAACAAACAATAAAATAACAATTAAAACATTAACATCTATTTGTGAAAAATCGCCGTTTCCATACAAACTGTCAACCAAGTCTTTCACGGCCTTCTAAGATGATTGAAAAGTATCGCTCCTTTTGGTTTTGAGGTTTGTAAGACCCCAAGGAAGCTGTTATTTACTTTATAAAAAAAATAGAATGTTTCGATAGGGCTGCTGGTTCGATTATCTAGTTAATTAATATTATACATATATGATATCCTGTAAAAAATGCAAATGGAGGGGAGACAAGGTAATTCTTTGCAAAAGCGTATGAAATAAAAAAGATAAAACAATTTAACTTTGATATAAAATTTATTCATTAATTAACAGAGGGAAGGTTTTGATAAAAGAGGAGTTAGGTGGATGTATTAAAAGTGTTTGAGGAAGGTACAGGACATTTGAAGACCGGTTCCCGTTCCGCGTTCCTTACGCAAAATAGAATTGAATATGCCGTGTGTAGGCTGGGAGCACTGTGCAAGATGCAGCGCAAAATGCCCTTTCTGTATTTGTTCAGAAAGAGAAGGGTTGCCGCTTGGTTGGGCAAAAGTATATATATGCTGTTGTTTGCCGAGCGAATCGGGCAATCAAAACATACATTTGGGTAAGAGTGGCTTAGGTTATTAATGAACCTTTCCGTGGTATTGCCGCATGTGGATTAGGGCAAGGTATTGTATTTGTTTTGTGCTTTGCCAATCGAGAGGACGGCAAAACATCTATAATGAGGTAACCTTCAGACTCAGACAAGCCTAACGCATAGCACACGGTGTAAATTTAAATGATATTTACCCTTTGGTGTTTAATAGTATAAGAACGAGTTGGCATGGTCGCCTGGCCTCGAGAGAAAAAATGTTGGTGGGGAGGGTGGTTTCAGATGCCGACTATAGGGGCCTGAGTGCTTTTTATATAGTGACTGATTTGACCATGTGAAAAATGGTGGCAATTTTGAACATATTACCTCCACCCGAAAATGTGGAACATTTTAATGATTATGTAAGTAAGGATGATAGCATATGAAAGTGTTGTAAACAAAATTTATTAAGTTTAAGTATAAGGTAGAATAGTTATCTAAATGTTAGTGTTCAGAACTTATTATTGTCTTTTTTAAATGATAATGATTGAATATAGAGTATGGGTTGGAATATTAATAGATACTAGAGAAGAATTTAAATTATGTGATTGTGTAAATTCTTAAAGCATGCTATTTAAGGTATTATTATCTTAGAGTATAATAACCAGAGATTAAGGGCAAAGTTTTCCCTGCAAATTCTTTATTGTTAAAAATATGAATAGAATGAACCTTTTTTCAGGGAATTCTGAGTTTCTTGAAAAACCATTAAAATTTTATAAACCAAATCAAATTTGTTTTTGTAGAGAGAAAAATTATATGTGGAATCATAAATCCAATTAGAATTTTTCTTGCGTATGCAATTAATATTGAAATTAAAAATTAAAAATTTTATTGAAAATGTTTATTAAATATTTTTCTAAATAAAAATGAAAAATAGCCTTTTTTATGATCCCTTTTAGTGTTGGAGCTAAAGGTAAAGGTAGTTGCTAATGTATAAGCATACCTGTGAATTGTATCCATTTTTGTTTTGTTTGTTTAAGAAATTGTTGGAATGTTTAAACCTTAAAATTTTTGTATAGTTTGAGAAAAATGCATTTGTATAATTTCTATAGATTATTTTGGACAATAGAGAATTTGTGTCTAAGCTATGTTAGCTAAATATTTGGAATTGAGAAAAATATTTTTTTTGATAATGAAAGTAATTAATTTAAATATTTATTCTACGAATTCCAAATTAATATTGTTTGAAAATGTTTGCAAAGCAATGGTTTGCATTATGAGCTTGGATAAAATGATCAAGCGAGCTATTTTGAAATTGACTTAAATGCTTTTTGCTACTATAAAGAAAGTAAATATGTTAATTAAAAATATTTATGAGTCGAATTCCAAATTAATATTGAAAAATTATAAAATAAGGAAGATATTGCTTGTTGAACGATTGAAGAGTCGTAAATTCTGGCATTCATTCAGAAAACAAATCTTTATATTTAGTATCTAAGTTAAAACTAGCATTAATGAAGTATTATTAAAGTTTTAATATTAGCTTAGTTTAGCTTAGAATTAATTTTAATCCGAGGTTTTTTAGGCGTTTGCTAGCCTAAAAGGAGTGCTAGTAATTCACAGGTTGGTGAAAAGCCATGAGAATCGAATTTATTTAAATTTGCTTGCACTAACCTGCCTGGTGTTAAAATAAAAGCGCTATGGAAAATGTTTTTCCTTATAATAGCTGTGTTGGAGGCATTAGAAAATTTAGTTTCTCTTATACCAAGTTCTTTTAAACCAATAACATTATTTTGAAATGAATTGGGAAAAATTACTTTTTTATCCATTTGTGTGAAGAGAGTAAGCTTGTCTGGATCGCTATCATTATGTGTAAATGATAGTAAATCAGAAGAAGCGTTTTTATTCAAATGTAGAGCCTTCTTTGCGGTTGCTTTGCAAGATTGCCCTGGCATATGAATAGTTCTATAAGGAGCTAAAGGTTGATTTTTCCTTGCTGTTGGATTGAAGGAAATAGGTAATTGATTATTAGCTTGAACATTCGTTTCGATTGGGTTGAAAGAATGCTCTGAAATTTGTAAAGTGTTAGAATGAGCTAAGATATCTATTTTTACAAGTGGCTGTAAATGCAATAGATTGAGCTTGCTTAATATTTCTAGTGAAGAATAGGTGTTGAAATTGAAACTTAACTTATTATAAGCAATATGAGTTTCATTAGAGGTGGATGTAATTATGTTTGAATTACCGAATTTGCCATTGATTATGATTGAAGGTTTTTTGGTTACCTGTGTGTGGTTGCGTGTATGTGTGCGTGTTTGTGTGCTATTGTTATTGGCTGAAAAACTTGAAAGTTTTCCATATACCGGGCATTGTATGAGTCTGATTCGTTCGATACAGTCTGATGCTTTATCGAACAGTGTGTCCGCTTCATCATCATTTTCTACAAGCTCAATTCGATAATTAATTTCATCTAATTGGAGCTTGATTTCCTCTGTTAATTTCCAAATAAATTCTACCTCGTTAAATGTTTTATGTTCAATTTTACTTGAATCCAATTCGTTCATTCGCTTTTGAATGCATCTGAGAGATGCGAGAATACTGTCCTTTGTCTCCTGAGCCATTTCCAAGAATATCAATATGAACAACAATAATTAAAACCAGATAATCAATCTCTAGATCGCTTTAATTAAGGATCTGGCTTATGAAGGACCAATGATTAATTGTCCTCAATTAAAGGATTAGGGAGTGAATAATAATCTAATAAAAATTAAATCCGGCTTACAAGGACCAATGTTTGAAAAGTATCGCTCCTTTTGGTTTTGAGGTTTGTAAGACCCCAAGGAAGCTGTTATTTACTTTATAAAAAAATAGAATGTTTCGATAGGGCTGCTGGTTCGATTATCTAGTTAATTAATATTATACATATATGATATCCTGTAAAAAATGCAAATGGAGGGGAGACAAGGTAATTCTTTGCAAAAGCGTATGAAATAAAAAAGATAAAACAATTTAACTTTGATATAAAATTTATTCATTAATTAACAGAGGGAAGGTTTTGATAAAAGAGGAGTTAGGTGGATGTATTAAAAGTGTTTGAGGAAGGTACAGGACATTTGAAGACCGGTTCCCGTTCCGCGTTCCTTACGCAAAATAGAATTGAATATGCCGTGTGTAGGCTGGGAGCACTGTGCAAGATGCAGCGCAAAATGCCCTTTCTGTATTTGTTCAGAAAGAGAAGGGTTGCCGCTTGGTTGGGCAAAAGTATATATATGCTGTTGTTTGCCGAGCGAATCGGGCAATCAAAACATACATTTGGGTAAGAGTGGCTTAGGTTATTAATGAACCTTTCCGTGGTATTGCCGCATGTGGATTAGGGCAAGGTATTGTATTTGTTTTGTGCTTTGCCAATCGAGAGGACGGCAAAACATCTATAATGAGGTAACCTTCAGACTCAGACAAGCCTAACGCATAGCACACAGTGTAAATTTAAATGATATTTACCCTTTGGTGTTTAATAGTATAAGAACGAGTTGGCATGGTCGCCTGGCCTCGAGAGAAAAAATGTTGGTGGGGAGGGTGGTTTCAGATGCCGACTATAGGGGCCTGAGTGCTTTTTATATAGTGACTGATTTGACCATGTGAAAAATGGTGGCAATTTTGAACATAAGAAATTAGACATTTTTGAAATTTAATACCTACTTACAGGCGACACAGAAAAGCGTTATTATCATTATTGTTGTGATTAGATGAAAATAAGAACAAAGTGAGGAGAGAATGCTTTAAATTCCTTGGGAAAAAAAGAAAGAAAGAAAAACATTAAAAAAAGAAAGAAAATGCTGGTATGATTGGCTAAATTAAGGGCAAATTCAGCCACGATATCTGATGAGGTTTTCGTCATAACAGCCACTTGTTCTTTTTATCTTAAACTGAGTGACATTAATTTATAAAAATACCAGCTTATCGGGTCAAGGAGCGCATATCAAAAGGATGAATTATATTTCAAAGTACTGCCCTTAATTATGATCAGACAATGATTAAATAAAAAATAAATTTTATCTAAATTTTTTAATATATACAATGATAAAAAAATTAACAGGATAGTAAATCGGATGGTGGAGGTCCTGTGCCTAACTTGACTATCTGAATTAATCTTTCAGCCTCCCGGATTCCTGTTAATCGGGCTCCATGAGCCAAGCCATAGAATCCTGGACAGGTTGCTTCTCCCGCAAAAAGTAACACGGGATGACAGTTTTCTGGTTCAGGAGAGCTCTAGATCGCACTGGTGAACTACAGTGCTCTCTAATGACATGTAGCTTACACCACCACAAAAGCGTGGATCGGATGACCATTTACTTCTGAGAATGGAATTCGGGTAAGGTAAAGAAGGATCGCCAGTAAAACGCCGAAGGACTTTAGTACAGAGTTCAGCCACTTGATCATCAGTTGCCTGCTCCATTACGACTGCTTCTGGACCTATTTAAGACAATTATTTGAAAAAAGAAATAATAATTATTTTTAAAATAAAACACATATAGTTTTTCAAAGTTTCTGCGCCACGCATTACTTTCACTCTTCGGTGTCGATGCTCTGCCACCAAACCATTATATCTTGTCTATTCCCCCCCCCCCCAGAAGAAAAAAATAAAATTAAAATATCAACTTGTAGATTTTCTTACCCCTCACGCGTGACCCGGAAACTTAGAATAATACATATAGTCCAGTCAAATTGTGCTCAAATGGGGAAAGTTTTGGAGTAGTTCTGATTTTTTGCATATATATGTTTTTTGAGAAAACTGAGGAATTCACTATTTGACAGCCTTTAAAAATAAATTAAAGTTTTGGAGTGGAAAAGGTGGGCTTTTGCGGAGACAGCCGAAATACGCCAATTTTCAACTAGCGCTTGAGTCCAAACGATCCATCGGAGAAAAAAACTAAAAAATAAAATTTGTAGGAAATTTTATGAGCTTTGATTTTGAAAATTAAATTTATTTACAAAAAGTTGATGGTTTCCGAGTTATAAGTGAAAAACCGCCAAAAATGGAAATTTTCACCTTTTTTTGCATTTTCTACAATGTTGCATCACGAAATTTTGTTGGGAAACCTCAGATTTGGATTCAGCGCCCCAAAAATATATATATGCAAAAATCAGAACTACCCCCAAAACTTTCTTAGTAAAAACACAATTTGACTGCACTAATAGGACTATAATTTAATTTTAAAAAAATTAATTACCAGCAACATAACAACAGATGACATGCCGACTTCCTGGGATTTGCTCGATTATCGAGAGCCCCTTGACCCAATCATTCCGATCTTGAAGTTCATCAGCAGACCAGCCTAGTCTTATATTCCCTTCCTGCCATACCCAGAATGGCCGAGTATACTCCAAAAAAATTTTGTTCGTATGACCGTATCCTAATTTTTTTATGGCTTCTATTTTGCGTCTTGGTAAAGCGGGACAAAAAATCTTATCTGCTTGAGTCTTCATAACACCCAGCGACATTGTACTTATAACATAATCAGCCTGGAAGGATTCGCCATCACAGCATTGGACAATTGCCCGAGGACCAGCTCCTTCAATAGTACCCCATCGTACTTGTTGCACAGGTTTATTATAACGAATAGAGGTCTCGGGCAAGTCTCTGAAAAGAGGAGCGAGGATACCAAAGTATCCTAGAGGAACGCGGATTTTACCACCTGGTATCGTCAAGCGGCTTCCAAATTGATCAGCAGCGACTTTTGAGAGATCGTCACCAGGTAACCAACGTAACCAGTTAGACAGGCCATGAAGCACACACGAAGCATCATAACGAGTATCTGGTGGATAGTTATGCAATTCTTTCAGTATTTTTTTAGAAAAATAATTTTGTAGAGTTTCATGTGATCGATCCGAACCAATACTAAAAAGCGATCTAGCTTCATCTACAATATTAATAAAAGATCTTTTTGCTACTGTAGTGACGCCTGGAGATATAGCACGGCCTTCAGTCGTATAGAACACGTCTTTACTAAGATCTTCACGAACTAGAGGTGTCTTCAACAGACCTTCTTGTGCTGCCAGTGTATAAAGTGGGTTTGCTAAACAAGCGCCAACAATCCACTGTGGACCAAGTTCTGCAATAACATCACCCATCCAACATGAGTGGATTCGGCCTCCAGGTCTAAAATATAAAATGAAAAAGTCTATTATAAACACTTTACCAATATGTTGCAGAATATTATAACTAAAACTTTTATTCAAGTTTTGCCGAGAGTAGCAGAGATGTTGATACGTAAAGGGAAATTAATGATGTTGTCCTATATACGTACATTTATATATGTACAATATGTTTATTTGCATCAAGTAGAGGACAAACATTGATTTCACTTTATGTTTAAATAAAAAGTTCAATAAAAATATAATAAAATAAAATTTTGATAAAAAAAAGCATTCTGGGCATCAAGGAGGTCATGTCTCCTACTCCTAGGAGTATATCCATACTCTCAAACCCCTTGGAGCGTAGCTAACCCCTCACTAAATTTTTGTCTGACTACGGCCTTGCTTTGGAGTCATGATAAACAACAGCGACGATAGTAGCCAAGCTGAAAAAATCAAGAATAAAATTATATACTGGGTGTCTGTTAGTATTTTTTTCTTTTTAGAAAAATTCAATGTTAAAATTATCATTTGGTGATAGAATTTTTCGGTTAGAACGAAAGTCTAAATACAAAAAATAATTTTTAAGAAAAAAATAAAAACCGACTTCAAAAATTAAATGCAACAAATAAAATACACTAAAAGGTATAAAATAATTATTATCTTATTTAGTTACAACTAAACGACGAAATATTAACATGAAATTACTTTTTGAAGTCGGTGCCAAACTAACTATACCTATAAAGCGAGCATACCCTCCAAACGTACTAAGTAAGATCCGTCGAGTGCGATTCATAAAAGGTATCCGTTTGGCACCAACTTCAAAGCAAGTAATTTCATGTTAATATTTCGTCGTTTAGTTGTAACTAAATAAGATAATAATTATTTTATACCTTTTAGTGTATTTTATTTGTTGCATTTAATTTTTTGAAGTCGGTTTTTATTTTTTCTTAAAAATTATTTTTATTTTTCTCTTTTTTAGTGATGTTATTAATAGTGATCATATGATCAAGAACTTGACCAAATTAATATGACACCATCCCTAAGACACCCCCTATCGGATAAAAAAGAACCATCGAAATCGGTTCATAAACAAAGAGGTTAGGTCTAAACAAACCTAATAAAAAAGGTCTAATACGTCTAATACTATGAAAAAAATACGAAAAAAATGGGACCAATCGGAAGCTAGACTGGACCCAATGCAGAAAAAAATTTCAAAATCGGTTGAGAATTGGCGGAGATATGAGGTAACATAGGCACAAAAAAAAAAAAAAAAAAAAAAAATTCGAGTCGAATAGAGAACCTCCTCCTTTTTGAAGTCGGTTAAAAAGATGTTCAGAATTAAAAACTGCACAAATTTACTCATTGGTAATTTCTTTGTAAATATTAGAATAACATAGAAAAGAGCTGAAAACTAAAAATTATACCAAGTTTTTTCCATTTTAAGATATTTGGATTTTTCCGCAATTACTAGAGTTAATAAAGTGAAGTTTAGAAAGAAATTTAATTTTAAGAGGTAAATGCTTGACAAGATTTTTTTACTTTATCATACAGGGTATGGTCAAGTATTGTAATCGTGCATGAAAAAAGTGGTTTTCTTTACTTCTTTTTTCGAAATATCTCAAAAACAGCTGAAACTATTTTGATTAAAAGAATTGAGCGAAACCATGGCATTTCGCTCTGCAAAAAAGCCTTAATAAGTGAACATCGAAAAAATTATATTTTTTGAGATAATAATTGTTTTGTCAAAATGTCTGTTAAGAGTTAGTTAGTCTGTCTGGTTGTTCGTTAGTCTGTGCGTTTCCAAATTTTTGTGGACGAGCTAGCTCAAAAACTAATTTGAATATCGAAACTAAATTTCACACGTAGTTTTGGTTCATTGAGATTAAGAGCTGATTAGATTTTGGTGCATATCGACCCAAAATTAAGGGGGATGGAGGGGGGTTAAAATTAAAAATCTAGGTTATTTGAGCAAACTCAACCAAATTTTGTATACATAATCAGTGGACCCCCAGAAGTCTAAAAATGCAAAAACTAACCGCCCAAAATGGGGGGGAGGGTGTAGGGTCAAAAAATTAAAATCTTGACCATTTACCAAATTCAACCAAATGTTGTATACATAATCAGTGGGACACCAGAAGTATAAAAATGCAAAAACTAACCCCCCTACACTTACAATTTTAGGGTCCAGGTTGCATTGTAAAGTCAAGTGGATGGCCACATAAGAACATGTCAGCTTATTTATTCAAAAACTGACGTTTCGGAGGCTTGTTCCCTCCTTCTACCGGGTTTTGAAAGGTGAGTGAAGAAATAAGCCTCCGAAACGTCGGTTTTGAATAAAATTTAAATAACCTCTCTTTTTTTGAATTTTGTACTGCCTCATCAAAATCCACTCAATTCACTTATCAGTCCGTCTCCAAAAACTACTTCAATCTTATAAGAATAAAATATGCTAATAATCATTTTTATTAGTAATTTAAATGGAAACCTGGCTGTAGCTTCTAGGATGATAAACTTGCTTAGACCACACTGATTGAGATGAGCTGCTGCACTCAGACCTGCAATTCCGGCACCAATGATGACAATACGAGGTTCAGGATGGCATGGGTCAAATTTGTCGGTCTGACACGATCCGACCTTCACAGGAATTTCGCCGCATGGTTGTGGTTTAGTCAAATTTTCTTTCGATGATGGTTCATGCTTATTTCTCTTAACAATGTATTGATGATATCCTAAAAAACTTTAAGATTTCATCCACATAAATACCATATATTCTAAAGGCTTGAATAGAAAAATAATAGAAAGTAATACTTTTTAATAGCCCAATTTTGATTATATTTAGAAAATTTAGAAATAAGAAGCATTGTGGTAAAAACATGACCAAAACATAATAAATAATCAATGTTTATATTCTAATGTAAACAAAGATATTATAAGATTACTAATTTTTTAGGAAGATATAATTATTATTGTTAAAATTAAGGTAAAATTTAAAATGAATTGTTGGAAGATTTATGATGGTAAGTCTTAATAAAATAGATTAATTTAATGTATATAAATAAATAAATAAATCTTTATTCCTCGACCTGCTTAAAGGCCCAAATCCTCGGGGGCTAGGTCATCCAAACATCAAGTTAAGGAAACCTGGTCAAAATCTTAACAAGGATGGTATGACATTTCTCTGCCTCAACTAATCTCTGCTTGTGAGGGCTAAACAGAATTTTGTACCACACTCTAGGACTTGACAAAATTTATAATTGAATTAATCATAGTAATGGGCCCAGTTGGGGGGGGGGGGCAAGGGGGGCAATGTTGAAATGGAAGCAAAATTTAAGGGGGGGGGGGTGGTGTTTAAAAGATTTAAATTATAAAAATTTTAAACTAAAAAAAAAACCAAGAGAATTAGAAATTACTATAAAACGGTCCAAAAATAAAAAAAAAGAGTAATTATTTTTTCGTTGACTAAATTGGCTCAAAAAAGTAGAAATATCAATATAAGTCCTAGACCCTTTGATCGATTTGTACGAAATTTCGCAGAGTTGAGTTCGTCATTGAAATTTCTAAGGGGTGGGGGAGGGGTTGAAAATTATATGCTAAAAATAAAAACCGCCAAGTTTTATAATATAACTTCAACAAAAAGTAATAAAAAGCTCTTCTAATTCTTTAGAAGTTGATAAAGTGGAGGGAATACTTTTCTTGAAACTGAGGGAGGGGGTATGAAACTAGGAGGGCACCCCTGATTTTCTTATATTTTATTTAACAAGGTGTAAAGGGCTTGCTTGGTTATAGGGGTGAAAAAAACTGAAAAGGTTAAAAAACACTGCAGAGCAAGAGAGCAGTAGGGTTCCTTTGACTTCGGAACAAAACCCTAAAAGCACTGACATAATCCTCTTTTTTATAATTGTTTTTATACATAAAATGGCATAAAAAATACTAGATATCTATAAATCTAAGAATTTTAACAAAAAAGTGGTACGAGTAACGTTCAAGTCAACAAAATTTACTAGAGAATGAGATAGACGATTCTACCTCACCGACTCCCTCGACTCGCTAGCTCATCGAAGAGATGTCTCCGCCCTTTCCCTTTTCTATAGATACTATCACGGCAGGTGCTCTGACGAGATAAAATCAATAATTCCCCCCAAAGCATGCTTTGCACGCAGCACACGTTTTGCCGACTCCCAACACTCTTTCGCGGTCAAATTGGAAAAGTGCCGGACCACTTCATTCGCGAATACATATATCCCCATGACTTCAAGGAACTGGAACTCTCTCCCAGCCTCTATCTTTCCCAGCACCTATGATCTTCAAACCTTCAAAACCAGGGTGCATAGACACCTGCGTCTACACCCTCTCTCTTAATCAACTTTCCCTTCTCTTCGGTAATGCAAGGGTCTTTCGAGATCCATAGGGGCTACATCTTTACTGGTGCACCCCTTCTTGCATTCGATTGCATTAAAAAAAAAAAAAAAAAAAAAGGAATCAAGTTTCTAGGATGAGTGGTTTTCATTTTATGAAGGAAAAACAGCGATTTTTTGCAAATAATTCAACATGTTACCATTATCCAATTAGAATGAAACGTTATTTAAATTGTAGAAAATTTAATCTAGTTTAAAAATGTATAGAGTCGTCTTTGTCGAAAACGTGCTCCTTCATGGTTAAAATGGGGACAAATCGAAAAAAGTACGAGTTTTAGGGATATTCAAAAGTGATTCCTAAATAGAAAAGATTTTTATCATTTTACGCGTAATTTAAAGAGATTTAATTTATCTAATCAATATCTTTTTGATTTGATAGGTCGTTTTAGAGTTATTCAAGAAAACTGAAAAAACTAATTTTGAGGCGCGTAGAAAAATCTCCACAACACAGGTTTGGAGGGAAACTGAGGGTAATAATATTAGAGTACCAAT
This sequence comes from Forficula auricularia, assembly GCA_024734495.1. Classification (NCBI taxonomy): domain Eukaryota; kingdom Metazoa; phylum Arthropoda; class Insecta; order Dermaptera; family Forficulidae; genus Forficula; species Forficula auricularia. The sequence continues at coordinate 1,830,901 of JALMQS010000189.1, forward strand.
AAAGGTATTCCAAAAATAAAATCTTTACAGGGAATTATTTTCTGTTAAAATCGTAATTTGCCTAGACTATAAAGAAAATAGCATTAAGGTAGTTGTTTCGCGACAATACTAGCAAAAAGTTAATTCTAGAAGCTAGAGTATAAAAAACAGACAATACGGATTCATAATTCATAACCCCAAAGCTTTTTGCTGTTTATCTACCGATTCTAGCCAATCCCGTGCTCGTTTGACAAATCTGGCAACATTGTAAGAGATTGAATATTTTTATATTAAAATGACAGATAAAATACATTTTATATTTCTATAAACATTGTTTTGTTATTTTTTAACAAATGTAATCAACGCCTTCATTACACCTTATGAAAATTATAATTTTGAAAAAATCTAGCGCATGCGCGCTTTATACATCTTTTTTGCTGGTTAAATAAATGCGCTGTTGCCAAATTGTTTTTAGTGTAAATTTATTTTATACATTTTTCATTATTTATTCATTATTATCTCAGAAACTGTGTTGTAACTATGAATCAAAATTGTCTTAAAATATGTATTGGTTATTGTTTTAATGTTGGTTTAGTTTTTTATAAAAATGGTAAAACTCTATTTTTGAAATTTAATATCTCCGGATCTGTATTGTTCATAAATTTCGTTTTGCCACCAATCAATGCACAAGTATTTAAATAATAATCTCTCTAAATTTCTAAAAATCCTAAGAAAACCCATTTGGCGGAAAGCCGTATGGAGTTTTAAAAAATTTCAATTTCCCTCCAATTTCTTCACAGGTTAGCTGTTGCTTTTGACAAAAGAGAGCGTTCCAAGATTCATACCTTTCTAATTTTATATCTATGGGATAGTCTTAAAAGTTGATGTTAAACAAAATAAAACCACATTTATTAACGTCATTTTAATTCATTAATTAAACATAAACAATAGAAAATGGAGGAAGCACATGAATCCGGTTCATTAAAATCCTGGACCCGGGAAGATGTTCTTTTATTAATTGATGAAAAAGAACGAATTGAAGGGGAATTGAATGAAAATAAGACCATTCTAGACGAGGTATTTTAAATAGAAATTAATTCGCTATTATAAATTGCTTGTCATTAATTATAAAGCATATCACTCCGTTCTGTTTTAATTATGATTACAGGAAAAAGTTGGAATGCACGATTCTTTGGTAGACACCGAAGGTTACCCCTTACATGGCATTGACATTTATAAAATACGACATGCTAGGCATCGGATTATCTGTGAGTAAATGGAGTCAACTAAAACGCAATTTCTCTTTACATTTTTAGAGCATTTTAGCTCATATTATGGACGAGAAGCTACTCTTGAAGTTATCATGTTTAGGATTCCGAACAAAACCAATATGAATATAATTTTAAAAACAATATTTATATATTAATTTGTTATTACTTTACCATACAGGGTATGGTCAAGTATTGTAATCGTGCATGAAAAAACTGGGTTTTTTACTTCTTTTTTTTTAAATATCTAAAAAACGTCTGAAACTATTTTGATTAAAAAAATTGAGCGAAACTATGGCATTTCGCTCTACAAAAAAGCTCTAATAAGTGAACATCGAAAAAATTATATTTTTCGAGATAATAATTGTTTTGTCAAAATGTCTGTTAGTCTGGTTGTCTGTTTGTTAGTCCCTGCGTTAACAAATTGTTGTGGACGAGCTAGCTCAAAAACTAGTATGAATATCGAAAACCAAATTTCACACGTATTGATTTTTCGTTTATTGGGCCACGCAGGTGGAGGCCTCCACTAACAAGAAATATTTACATAGTCGGGTGAATTTAATTACAAGAGTATTTACATAATTATAAGAACATTTACATAATATATTTACAAAAAAAAAATCTTTTTTTTTCTTTTTATATACAATTTCTAGCGCATGGCGATTTCCCTATAAGTTCTCCTGTTGAAGCTGTAAAAATTGATTAAAGAACCCCTCATCGCCCTGAAGGTCATATCGCATAAAGTTCTCTGGGAAATTCAGAGTTGATTATATTTTGGTGCCAATCGACCCAAAATTAAAGGGGGTGGAGGGGGGGTTAAAAATTAAAAATCTAGGCCGTTTGAGCAAACTCAAACAAATTTTGTATACATAATCACTAGACCCCCAGAAGTCTAAAAATGCAAAAACTAACCTCCTAATATGGGGGGCGGGGTGTAGGGTCAAAAAATGAAAATCTTGGCCATATACCAAACTCAACCAAATTTTGTTTACATAATCAGTTATTAATATTAATTGTAAATAAATAGACACGTTTTTATTTGCTCCGTACTTGAATGTTTTTTTTGAGTGGTCTAATTTTCAAAACTTTCTAATTATTTTACATCAAACTATTCGTTAAAAATTCTTCTTTCTAGTGATATAATTTACTTAATTTTAATCTTCATAATTTAATTAATATTTGTAATTATTTGTTTGGCAAATCAAATAATTGGCTAAACATTTCCATTTATTTTATTTTTATTTTATCTCAATTCGTTACATTGTGTTTGAAGACAAGAGGATCATCTCACAAACCATAAGTTTCAAATTTCAATTGACTTTCTTTCTATCTTTAATAATTTTTAATTTTAATAATAATATTATTTATTCATTATTGCATGTTGTTTCTTTTTACTTTTAATTATTTTCTAAATTATAATTTTTGCTTTTTCTTTTTTTTTTTTTTTTTTTTTAATATTTTAACTACAATCACTAAATAATTTTTTCTTTTATATATATGTGTGTATATGTATGTATGTGTATGTATGTATATATATATATATATATATGTATTTCTCTTGTTTTATTGCTTACAAGTATTGCCTGTGTAATTGTTTTCATATTTTAGATGTCACAGGAACTCATTTCTGATGAGTACGTGGATTGCGACCACGGGGTTATCCGAGCTAAGTCTGACATTGCTTCCACTTACTTGTGTCAGGCTTCTCTTTTTCTCTCTCCTATACGGCCTCCCTTGGCCAACTCTTGTTTTTTTTTTTTTTTACCGACTCCGACGCTATTAGGTTTTCGAGGGCTAGGAGTTGATTTCCTTTTCATTTTTCTTCTCTTCAACATGTGGAAGGCAACGGGAAACCACCACATTACAAATCCCGAGAATATGCAACATGACGATTTCTCTTCGAGTAAAGAATTCCGGAGGTAAACTAGCCCCTCGTTCGGATCTCCGGGAAGGGGCTACCCGAGGAGAGACCATCATAAAGGGAAAAATAAATAATGACTTTCTACGAGTCGGAGCGTGGAATGTTAGGACGCTAAAGGGAATAGATAAACTAATGAATTTAAAGCGGGAAATGGATAGACACAAATTGGACATTATTGGGATTAGTGAAATGAGATACCCAGTAGAGGGAGATTTTTGGTTTGAAAACAGCCATAGAATCATTCATACGGGGGGCAGAATGGGCAGGCAGGAGTGGGCATTATTATGAATAAAAAAATAGGGCAAAGGGTAAAGAATTATCTTCAGGTAAGCAAAAGGATTGTTATGATCACAGTGGATTCGAAACCGAAAGATACTGTGATAATCCAGGTATACATGCCTACTACATCATATAAGGATGACCAAGTTATAGAAGAAATGTACGAACAAATTGAAAACCTGATGAAGCGCGTTAAAGGGGATGAAAATTTAATAATTATGGGGGATTGGAATGCAAGAGTAGGAAAAGGCAAAGAAGGAAAAGTGGTGGGCGAACACGGTCTAGGAAATAGGAATGAAAGGGGCGAAAGATTAATTGAATTTTGCAGTAAGCACAGTCTAGTAGTAGCAAACACACTCTTCCAACACCATCCAAGAAGGATCTACACGTGGAAAATGCCGTTAGACAAGGGGAGATTTCAAATAGATTACATATTAGTCAAACAAAGATTCAGAAATCAAGTAAAGGACTGTAAAAGCTATCCTGGGGCTGATATTTTTAGTGATCACAATCTAATTGCGATGAAATGCCAACTAAAATTTAAAAAACTAATAAAAAAGGGAGGGTCGCGAAAAAACTGGGATATATCTAAATTAAAAAATAAGGAAACACAAAAACTTTTCGAAAACGTAATGAATAAGAAACTGGAAGAAAAAACACCCACAAATAATAAAGAAGAAGAAATCGAACAAGAATGGAATGCTATGAAATCAAGCCTGACTGAAACAGCCAACGAAGTCCTTAAATCAAAGAAAAACGAAATTAAAAAGCCATGGATAACAGACGAAATACTGCAACTGTTTGACGAACGAAGAAAATTTAAGAACAGAAAAGACGAAGAAGGGAAAGAAACATATAAAAAATTAAGATGGAAAGTTATAAGAGAATGTAGAAAAGCAAAAGAAAAAATGATTCAAGAAAAATGTAAAGAAGTCAACGAAAATCTAGTATTGGGAAAAGTTGATGTAGCCTATAGGGCAATAAAAAGAAATTTCCAAGAAGACAAGCCAAAAAGCAAGAACATAAGAGATAAAGGAGGCCACATTATTCTAAACGAAAACGAACAGGCAAATAGATGGAAGGAACACCTAGAAGAACTCTATGGAGAAGAAAAAACAATGAACCCAATAGAAGAAGAAGAATCTGTGGACGAAAACGAATTAGGAGACCCCATACTCAGGTCAGAATTCGAGACAGCTTTGAAGGAACTAAAAAATAATAGAGCACCCGGAATAGACAATATACAAGCTGAAATCCTAAAGAACTCTGGGGAAAAGGCACTTGACAAACTCTTTGAACTAATTAGCAAAATCTATAAATTGGGAATCATCCCAAAAGATTTCCAAAAAAACAAAATAGTCACACTTCCCAAAAAGACAGGCGCGGATAAATGTGAAAATTTCAGGACCATTAGCCTAACCTCACATGCCTCCAAAATCCTAACCAAAATAATCCAGAGAAGAATAGAACAAAGAGTTGAAGAAAATCTGGGAGAAGACCAGTTCGGCTTTAGAAGAAACAGAGGCACCCGAGAAGCAATTCTCTCTCTTAGACTAATAATAGAAAGGGCTTTTATCAGGGAAGAATCTGTCTACATCGGATTCATAGACCTAGAAAAAGCATTCGATAACGTCAATTGGGAAATTATGTTTAAAATATTAAAACAGGCGGGAATAAAATTCAGAGAGAGAAGACTAATCTACAATCTATATCAAAACCAGACGGCAATTATAAATATTGGTGATGAACAAAGAGAAGCCAAAATAAAAAAAGGTGTAAGACAAGGATGTGTGCTGTCACCCATGATTTTCAACTTATACATAGAAGAAGCGATTAAAGAATTCAAAGACAAAATTGATACAGGTATAGAAATCCAAGGTCAAAAGATCGCTATGTTAAGATTTGCCGATGACATTGCCCTTCTAGGAAGCAATAAAAAAGAATTAGAGGACGCCTTGAATGGAATTAACCAAATCCTAATAGAAGAAATCAAAATGAAAATAAACAAGAATAAAACCAAGGTCCTAGTATGTACAAAAAAAGAACAAACGAGACAGGAATGCATCAAAATTAACCAAGAAAACCTAGAAGGAGTTAAGGAATTCCGCTACCTAGGAAGTAAAATAACATGGGATGGGAGGAGCGAAAACGAAATTAAATCAAGAATTGCCCAAGCAAAAATGGGGTTTAATTCAAAACAAAAACTACTATGCTCCTCCTCAATCAGCTTAGCAAACAGGAAGTTGCTATTGAAGACATATGTATGGAGCATAGCCATGTACGGGTGTGAAACCTGGACAATTAGAGAAGCGGAAAGAAAGAGATTAGAGGCTTTCGAAATGTGGTGCTACAGAAGAATGACGAATATCAAATGGATGGATAAAATTACAAATGAAGAAGTTCTTGGAAGAATCGGAGAAAGAAGAACCTTGTGGAAGAGTCTGAAGAAGAGAAGAGGTCAGATGATGGGGCACACACTGAGACATGGGGGACTGCTTAGGGATATCTTGGAGGGGGAGGTGGGAAAGAAAAGGGGAAGGGGAAGAACCAGATTAGAATATTTCAACCAAATAATTGGGGATATGGGATGCCAGACATTTAGAGAGGTTAAACAGCTGGCGGGGGACAGAGTCGAGTGGAGACGGATTGTTGCATCAAACCAGTCTTAGGACTGTATACTCAATGATGATGAATCAGTGGACCCCATGAAGTATAAAAATATAAAAACTAACCGCCCAAAATGGTGGGGGTCTAAGCTCGAAAAATGAAAATCTTGGCCATTTACCAAACTCACCCAAATTTTGTATACATAATCAGTGGGACACCAGAAGTATAAAAATGCAAAAACTAACCCTCCTACATGATTATAAATAATTTTAGGGGCCAGGTTGTATGGTAAAGTCAAGTGGATGGCCACATCACGGATGGAACACGTCAGCTTATCTTATTATATTAAACGATCAATTCTTATATATATGTATATACTAGGTGAGAAGCCAGCCTTCGGCGGGCGTCTCCACTAGCCAAGGAGTAGCTCCTACGCCCCCTAGACCCACCTCCGCACCCCAACCCCATTCTACCCCCCACAGCTATCCCGGGCTCCCTGCACCCCACCTCTACATTCCACCCTCGAACCCCCACCCCGCACCCAACCCTATTCCACCTCCGCACCCACCCTGCACCCCGCTACGCACCCTTCCCCCCAATCCACCCCTACACCTATCCTGGGCCCCCTGCACCCCACCCGTGCATTCCACCCCTGCATCATTTCTGTATCAATCAACAGCTTAGTCACTCTTAATTACACTTCAAAACTACTTTTAAAGGTATACCAAAAAGGGAAAAATAAAGTTTATTATTTTAAATTTATATATATATATATATATATATATATATATATATATATATATATATATATATATCTTTAGCGAGGAGCCAAACTGTGAGGGGGATATTAAAAATAAAATCTGTCAAGGTCGAAGAGCTATTGGGCAACTGAATGGGGTCTGGTGGAGCAAAGGGATACAACAGGATAACACAAAAAAAAATATATATCGGTCCATAGTGGAAGGCATAGCCCTATACAATTCAGAAACATGAGACATGAATAAGAAAAACGAAAAGAAATTACAAGCGCTCGAAATGGATGCGATGAGAAAGAGTTGCAGAGTGTCGAGATTGGAGCATATCCCAAATACAACTATAAGGGACAAAATGAAAATGGAAAACGACATAATAGATAGAATAGAAAGGAAGAGATTAATATGGTATGGACACCTCAAAAGAATGCCGGAAGATAGGTGGCCTCATAAAATATGGACCTGGATGCCCACGGAAAGACGGAGGAGAAGAGGAAGACCGAGACGAACGTGGAAGCAGGGAGTAGATGAGGCAATGACCAGTAGGCAACTACAAGAGCAAGACATTCTGGATAGAGAGAATTGGCGTGTTGGATGCGAAAAACGGCGCATGCTGTAGAACAAACCGCTTAATTATTATTATAAATTTTTATATACAGGTTTACGAAAAATTTAACAAATTGAAATAATTTTCATACAATTTCATTTATTAATTTGTTAAAAAATTTGAAGGGTCCTTACTGATTTGCCACCATCAGACATTTCCTGCAACCACGTACCCAGAAATTCCATTCGGGGGGGGGGGGGGGGGGGGGGGGGGCTGAGGTGATTTTTCAAATTCATTCTGTAAGTTCGACAAGTGAATTTTTCAATATTTATACTCTATTAATCAAACATGATCTTAATCAAATAGAAAACTAATTTTTTATTACACAGAATTATTGACATTTTCACGAGTTTTTCCATAATCTATAATTTACATAAATAATTGATCCATAATAAATGTATTATAACGCATCAAAAAATGAATTCACAAGTTCAGACGTCGAGATTTCTTAGCTGTTATGATATCAAGGACTTAGTCGAGATCCACTTTGTAGTCCCAATGTATTGAGAGTATGGCAACTGCGCTTAGTCTTTCGTCTATCATAACGCTGCGCAGGAACGTCTTGATTCGTTTCAAACTCGAGAAAGATCTTTCGACGCTTGCAGTCGTAACTGGAACGTAGCAAGAATTGTGAGAAGATGTTTAACAGTTGGAAAATAGGCTCCATCACATTTTTCCAACATCTCCAGAACCTCGATGTCTTTTCCCAGCAATGCAACACGTTTACACCACAACTTGTACTCGGTCTTTACTGCGGAAAGTGACACTCGATCATCAAAATATAAACAAAGATTTGAATTTGAATGGCCAGGATGAAATAGAATTTAATTACGTCTCACAAAAAGCACTAACACTTATGAAAATCAGTATTGTTTTACAATTTTTTCCGAAGTATACTTTTTGCAATGGGCTAGATTCTTCGAATTTTCCAGAATTTCGGGGGGGCTTTAGCTTTAGCTTGATTTCCTGAGTTCCCTGCTAGCTAGAAGCCTGTTGTTCATCTATAGAACATGAACATAATTTGATTTTTTTTTTAAGTTTGACTGGTTTCGGTATTATTATAACCACAATAAACATCTTAAAATAATTCTTCACTCTGTAGGGTTCCAAACTGTGACCTAACAATACAATGTGAGGTTCCTGGAAAATTTCTATTGTGTGGCTCTCTCTAAATTTTTACAGAGGCGCTCATTCCTTAAAATATTGTCATTTGATTTTGTAGGACATTAAATTTAGAAAGTGTATTAAAATAACATTTATTCAAATACGAATTTTGTTTGTTTTCAAATTATGGCAGTTTACTTGATATTAAAATTATAAAGGGAGCAAAATGCCCTATTTTGAGTGTAATGGCTTTATAACTTGTTTTTAATTCAATTGTGAATTTTTATTTAAGGTCTTCAAAATGATCATAAAGATATTATGAAGAAAATTGAAGAAGGATTGAATTACTTACATTCCCAAACCCAGGAGAGCATAAAATCAAATGTACCACCTCCTGTTGTCTACACGGATCCATTTTTCAAGATTGGAGTTGTTACTCCAAGATCGCCTGCAGAAGAAGCTGTAAGTATTCAATGTATAATATCTTATATTGTGTGTTCTCTCTTTTAGCTGAAACCCTTCGGCGGCCCTCTTGCTAGCCAGGGGGCTGGCCCCTGGACCCCCCAACCCACTAACCCTACCCTCACACCACACTCCCCGAAACCCTCCCAGCACCCCCCCCCCCCCCCCGCGCGCCATGCACCCTTATGTATACAAAATTTGGTTGAGTTTGCTCCAAGGGCAATAATTTACATTTTTTCACCCTCCCCCCATTTTTGGGTGGTTTTTGGGGGGAATTTTTTTAATCAAAAGTTGTCCGAAATCACATCCCCTTCAACTTTGCTTATAATAAAATTTGCCGTAGGGTTAATAGTTTAGGAGTTATTTGATAATTTTCATTCGTGCGCCCCCCCAAACCCCCTTTTGAGGTCAAAATATCAAAACGTTGTATAGCTATAAACGTAAGTTAGAAGACATCTGATGCAAATATGAAATTTCATAATAATCCCTTCAGCCGTTTTTACGTGAATCGTGAGCAACTTTTAGCGGAAACCACGGAAACAGACATACAAACAGACAGGAATTTTATTGAGGGTGTTTTCGTTCATAACTTTGCTTGAAACGTGTGCAACCAAAATTTGGTGTGATTTGGACCAATATATAGACAAAACCTTAATTTTATATATAAAGATGTACGCAAATAACTATAGATTCCTGGACAGGGCTCAAATTGGACCCGCCCAAACCAGAACAGTACTGTGAAATTATACATTGTCCAACTCTAGAAACTAAAAACACTTTTATTGTGATTTAATAATAAAATACTACATAAAATAAATACGATTCTTTATGAAAACAATCGAAAATGTTAAATAAAATTTAAAAACGTTTCTGGAGAAATTTTCACTTTATCAATTTAAAATTTGTAAAATATTAAAAATAGTTGCTTTATGGAAGAATAATAAAGCACTTATAAACATGTAAATATTTTGAAATTAGACAATGCTACAAAATTGTCTCGAAGATAAGATTGGGCTTAATAAAATAAAAAATATAAATATGTAGTTAGGAAAAATAATTTTTCTTTAAAAATTTCTGATAAATCTTAAAAAAAAACACTCAATATCTGAACTTAATTTTGGAAATGATTGAAATTTTAACTAACAAAAATCCTATTTACAAAAAGTCGGTGGACAGTTTTACTAAGATTTACCCGAAATTTTTGTAGAAAAATTGTTTTTTGTAAATATTTATATTTTTATTCCAGACAATCTCATCCCCAAGACAATCTGTAATAGTGTCTATTTTTAAAATATTTATGTGTGTACTTGCTTGATTATTCTTAAAGCAACTACCGTATTTTTCGGATCATGAGTCATTCTTTTTATAGAGAAAAGTCGACTTCAAATTGGTTTATGGTCCGATGCGTTTTGTGCACAAAAATACTGTTTTTTCCATATTTTCAATTGATAAAGGGAGAATTCCTCCCGAAACGTTTTTAATTTTTATAAAACGTTTTTCGATTTTTTTTATAAATGTATTTATTTTACTTAATAATATTTCTACAGCAAACTTTTTTGTTACTTATAAATATTTTTTGTATGACTACAATAACGGGAAGCTTGTTGATACAGGTCTTAAATAGTTAGATTCGAAGGAATGGAAAGGCCGGCAGTGAATTAGATAGGTTATAAAATCTGGGGATAAAATAAATATCTTGCAAAGTAAGATTCTAGGTTTTTGAAATTGTACGGTAAAAGGGTTGGGTAGAGCCTGAAATTGTTCTTATTGTATTTGCCAGAGGTGGTATCATAGAGAAAAGATATTTAGAACAGAATCCATGGAAGTATCTAAAGAAGAGAGCAATATCTTCTTACATCTTTATAATAAAAAAATCGTCCTTTGAGATCGCTTAATTTTACTTTTTCAAATGAAATTGTTGAGACAAGTTGTTTTTTCTTTGGGGGTTTCTTACATAAAAGGCAGGTGTTTACAAATTTAAAAATAGTTTTAAAAAGTATATGTCTGATGAGCCAATATTTATTTTAATTTGAATGATATAAACAAAATAATTTTCACTAAAAAAAATATATGGACGTCCCGACCATCCTAGACCACCCAAACACAAAATACAAAGTCCTTATGCCCTTGTGATTCTTTTCCAGCCTTTTTAGTCATTGTATGATTTTAAATTACAAATATAAAGCCTAAAGCTTACAAATCCATTTGTTATTAAGCTTTGAAGGGTAAAATTTACCTTAACTTTGTCGCGACCTGGGGTGGTTATCCCACTGCTGCGAACCAAATATGTCGCGCGCCAGTGGTTTAAGGGCGCCAACACATTATTTGTTTATTTATAGCGGGCAATATCATAGTCCCGGAGGATATGAACGCCTACTAAGGGTAACGTGAAGCCTCGAAGTTGTGGGTTCTCTTGTCTAGCACGCCGTTTGCTGGAAGATGTGTGTCCTGTTGATGGAAAAAGATTCGCTATCTCTATGCAAGGGTTGAATTAAAACGCATTTTAACTTTACATCATGGTTTGTTTTATTTGGTATAAGGGGAATTGTACATTTTAACTCACTCTGGTGGTCTTTACAAACTCACTGCTCTCCAAAAACTGACTGACTCTCTGACGGAAGTCTCTCTCATCTCTCACTCTCTGCTCTGGGAGTTTCCACAAGAAAAGTTCCCGATTGTTCAATCTCCTAATGAGTAGGAGTACATTTCAACCACAGAACCCTCCCATTTTTAAGGGCGTGACTTCAAAACCACGTGACCTTTCTGGGGAATATTCCATTTACTTTTTTTGAAAGCTCATTTTTTATACAAAGATATAAGAGCAAGTAGATTTATAATTAACTGTCAACTCTGGTATATGACTTATTTCCTATCATCATATAATTTTGACTAAGACCCAGGGGTCGGCGGAAAAGAGCGGAAAGGGGATATATAGGGGGTGCTGGTCGGGGGGTGCTAAAAGCATTCGGGTCCGGATGCGTGCGGAGAGGATCTTAATAGCACTCAGTGCATCTGGCTGCTGTGTCCGTAATTAAAAAAAAAGAGAATTCCTTTAAGAATTCAAACAAAATTTATAACAGGGGTTTCCGGTCCGCAACAACTTAAAGCCTAGGTTAAATCCAAAAAACCTTGCACTCCACTAACCCAACTGGTGGGGAACCTGCGGCCTCTAACAGCTAGCTCTTGTATTAATTAATGTTTAATTATTTAGATTACGACAATCTGAAAATTAATATAATAAATAAAGAACGCATAAGAATTACTTGGGTTAGTCAAATAAAAAAAAAGGATTAATATATAACATTTAATGTAGAGAGAGAGTTAGATTTTTTCTTTACAGTAAAATATAAAAAATTATTGCTTCCTCTTTTATTACTCCCTAATGTAATGTGGCCTTCAATGGTAAAAAGATTCCCCACCTCTGAACTAAACCTAGAACACACCCAGAGCTGGGCACAGTTAATTCGAAAGTTAACTTCGTTAATCGTTAATCCACTACTCAAAAAGTTAACTTCGATAATAGTTAAAGTGTTAACTTTTCACAAATTTAACGTAAGTTAAAGTTATCCGTTAAAAGTTAACCACCTAAAAGTTGTACTGATGTTTAAGCATTACCTATATGTATATTAAATATAATAGATGAGGCTTGGCTTTGGTACAGTAGTACAGAGATAAATAAAACAAATAATTTAGTTAAATTAAGTATTTAATGCTTTTAGGAAGAAAACACAGAAACATATGGACCTATTGCATAAAACAGCAATCAGTTGTTGATCCTAATTTTGCATTAAATGCATGTTACTTACCCTTCATAAACATTAGCATATTAAAATTGTCATCCGACAGAGATGATCGTTTCGCCCATAAAACATAATTTCCTGTAGAAAAAAGGCATTCAACTGCAGTGCCAGACAGAATAGCAGTGTTATATTTAATAAACAATTCTATTAAAACGGGTTCTCATAAAAATGCAGCATCTGTAAAAGAGTTTTTTGACTTTTGAGTCCAGCCAAGTTCTGACCAAATTCTGAGCTTTGTTTTCCAGAGATTTGAGGCCTTTGGCCCTTTCTTCAGTCTGGATAACACTGCTGAAAAAATATTCTTCTTCATTATTGCTACTTCCACTAATGCTAACATTATCCTTTTCGTTTGAGTCTCTTTCTTTATGCAGAGCTTCTTCATCTTTGCTTCCATAAGCGTCTTGACCAATGTAACGGACTAAAGTTAACGAAAGTTCGATTGAACGGAAGTTAAGAAAACCGTTAACATTTTTTTAGTTTAACTTAAAAGTTAAATTGTTAAGCAATTTGTTAACTTTGTTAATTAACAATTAACGATGTTGTGCCCAGCTCTAAATACACCGCATTTAGCTTTAAAAATTTCATTAAAGGAGACAATAAAAGAGTGTCTTCTGCTGGAAAAATGCATTTTTTAATTTATTTATAACGAGACTAAAGTTTCACACATCAATTCCTGTGAATCAAATTTAAGGACGTTCCCTAATATAGCTCAGATGCAGTTCGCTCTTTCTCTTACAGAAAGGTAAAAATATTTTCACTGCGTGGTTTCTCGGATCTGGCAACATTGCATTTTTACCGACGCTAAAAGACAAAGAATAAAAAAACACTTCATGAAACAGCTCAATGCGAAATTCCAGATGAGAACAGTATAGTTAGGTTGAGAGAATTAGCTAAAAATCTCAAATGCATCAGCTGCAGAAGTTTTTTAGATATGGAAAAATTTAGTGATTTTAGTGCGACGTTGCCAAGTCGCCATCTCTCACTTGCCATACCATGAGAGAAAAAAATGAAAACCATCAAAAGAACCTAACTTTCAACATTTTTCATACAAAACGAATACCGCTTGATACAATTATTTTAACAGAAAAATATTTGTTATATCTTCAGTTAATGATTCTGTTTTTCAAAATAATTTCAAGAAAATTACGATTGTTATTTAATGAAACAGTCGCTTTAACATCAATCGGGATAGGGTTCGCGTGTTAAATATGCAAATTTCAATGGTCAATATTTACAAATTTAGTGCCGCAAGAACTATTGAAAAAAATTTCTACGTATAAAGAACACTTATAAATATGTGTATTCAAAGTTTTAAAAGGATTGCAAGAAAATCGATTTATTAGGGAACATCCTTAACAGACTGATGAAGGGGGCAAAGCCCTCGAAACTATACTCTCGTTATAAATAAATCAAATAAATTATTTTTCCAGCAGAAGACACACTCTTTTTATTGTCTCCTTTAATTTATAAAAAATTCTGCTACTCTCGTCAAAAAGAAACTTTCAATTTAATTTAAAAATTTTATTTTCAGGGTTTGAAACGAGGTGATTTAATAATCGAATTTGGCAATGTGAATATAACAAATTTCAAAAATTTCGAAGACATCAAGGAGGTGGTGAAGAATTCAATCAATCAACGTATTCGTGTCAAGTTGCAAAGGGCCGATGCTACCAAATTGGTTTCGTTGATTCCTCACATCTGGGAAGGAAAAGGCTTGCTTGGATGCCACATCTTACCAACCGAGGCACTAGATCGATAATTAAACCAAAAAATATCACTTTTCTTTTTTTCTTTATTTATAACATTGTGTATATTATAATTTATAAAGGTAAATAGATAAAAATAGATAAAAAGATAGATGGTTACATATTATAAGATTTCATATATAAACATATTTTAAAAGAGAAATACCCTTTCCTTTAAAATAAAGCATTTTTCCTTAATTTTTTATCACATCACATTACATGTTATATCTCTTTAAAAATTATAATAATTTAAATAATAAATATTTATAAATTTGATGATAAAAAAATGTTTTGATTATATAAGAATGATTTTTAAAAAGAAATATTTCCATATTTGACTTAAATTATTTCAATGGTGTATATATTCGGTACAATTAGTAATAAATATTTTTGTATTCAACCAATCATTCTTTGAATTGTTATTTTTGTTTGTCTTAATAATTTTTGCTTTTTAGAAAATCTGGAATTTGTTTTAATAACTACGATTGAAAATAATAAAATTTAATTTATATAATTAATATAAGTTCTTTTTTTTAGACAAATTAATTTTTAAACGTTAGTTTTAATTTTTTCTTAAACCAATTTGAACCGCGAAAGTTAAATAATATAATCAATAATTTCCCATGTTGATTCTACATATTAGAAAATTATTTGATTAAATTTAGAGAACAAAGAAAAGATTATTTTTATTACAGACAAAAGGATCAGCCGGGGCTCGAACCCGGGATCTTTGCATGTGTACTGCAATGCTTTGTCATAATTAAAGCTACTGATCCCTGAACCCAAACTAATACTTATTGTCTATATGAATTATGGAATTTCTTTTTTAATCCTCTCCTCGTTAATTTTTCGCAGCGTAGGCCTTGATTCATTAATTAAACAATTAAACATCCCAGCGCCTCCCATCAATCGCAGACCCCAATAATCTGTAATAAAAATAATATTTTCTTCGTTCTCTAAATTTAACTTTGTTATTGATTGTATTTAAACGGCCTCGTTGTGGAGAGGGGTGAAGAGAAAATTATTTTCGACCTTTGGGGTCTGCGATTGATGGGAGACGTTGGGATATTTAATTGTTTAATTAATGAATCAAGGCCCACGCTGCGAAAAATTAACGAGGAGAGGATTAAAAAAGAATGGAATTTCTTCTTTTTAATTCATATAGACAATAAGTATTAGTTTGGGTTCAGGGATCAATAGCTTAGTGGATATAGGAGCTAAAGCTCTTATGACAAAGAATTGCAGTACACATGCAAAGATCCCGGGTTCGAGCCCCGGCTGATCCTTCTGTCTGTAATAAAAATAATATTTTCTTCGTTCTCTAAATTTAACTATGTTATTGATTGTATTTACACGGCTCGTTGTGGATGCGCCCCGGGTGAAGAGAAAATTATTTTCGACCTTTGGGGTCTGCGATTGATGGGAGGCGCTGGGATATTTAATTGTTTAATTATTTTATTATTTTTTGAAAAGGAAAAATAAATTGAGCATCCGACGGGATTCGAACCCGTGGCTCTCTTCTTTAGCCCCAAGCCGCTCTTCGCGTAAAGGATAGAGACACGGGTTCGAATCCCGTCAGATGCTCATTTTATTTTCCTTTTCAAAAAATAATAAAATAATTTTCTAATATGTAGAATTAACATAAGAAAATTATTGATTATATTATTTAACTTTCGCGGTTCAAATTGCTTTAATATAAGTTCTATTATTGAATAAAATTATACAATTCATTTTATATAAGAAGACAAACAATATTGTATATTATGTCGTAGGAAAATAGTAATTTCAGGCAAAAATATTTTGTTTTGGTAAATTGGCGAAAATTAGCAACTGCTAGAGGCGCTTAACGGGGAACAAAAACATTTATACCAATAAGAATATCTTTGTTTACTGTATTATTCCTCGTTAACAAACACCCCGGAGGGGTTGCCAATATATTAGAAAATGATTTTACATGTACAGGGCAGTGGCGTAGCGAGGGGAGGGCAAGGGGGGTCATCATGCCCCGGGCGCTACCCACAAAGGGGCGCATTTTTAAGTGTGGAAAGAGAAAAATTTGAAATGATCAACTTTGATGATATTATTGATAAATTTGCTTCATCAAAAGCAAGGAAAATTTATACATAGTAATTAGTTTTATTAATGTATTATAATCACAAATGAATAAGTTAACTGCAAACCGCCTCTGTGGTATATTTTACTTGAAAACGATCACAGATATAATTATAGAAACGTTATATGTATTTGTGTATATTTATTAGTGTTAAATAAGGACCGTTTATTTTGAAAGTGGTGTAAGTCCATTTTTGTTATTTCGAGATATTTGTATTTATATAAATACATATATTTAAAAATATTTCGATATTTTTATTTTGACAAATTCATGAGGATATTGTACTCCAATGATTGGAACTGTCTAACTAAAACTGACATTAACTCATTTTTTTCAAAATTGGACTTTCAACACTTGCAAAATAAACGCTTCATTTATTAAATAGTGCATAATGTGGTATTTCAAAAAGTTCTAATTAACTATTTAATCACTCAAGTTTTAATCAATTTTTAGAGAAATTTTTGCCTAGGGAAAAACTTTGATATTACTTTTTGCCTGCGACATATATTTTAATTATTTAATAGACTTTTATATTAAAAGAGATAGATATTGAAGAGGTTTCACAAAAAACGATGAATTGAATTATCTTTACACTTTTGAAGACTGTTTAAATTATTCCACCAGAATGGAAGTTTACTTTTTACAATAATTTCGAACCAGGGCGTGAAGGGACCTTTTACTTCTTTCATCCAATTATCTAAATTATCTTTTGAAACATAAGCAATTTCACTGATTTCTTCTTTATTTGGGTTCACCGATAAATCTTTTTGAAGGAATAATATATAATCGATTTCATGTTCACCCCATTCATTTTTCCCTGGACCTAAATAATGGATACGTGTTAAGTATTCCATTTTTTCCGGGTTTATTTCATTTAATGGAATGCCCAGTTCCTGATTTAATCGCCGTTGAGCAGCCAATCGCACGCCAATTGCGTTTTTTTCCTCTAATTCTTCTTCGATTTCATAAAGTGGATGTGAACAACAGGAGTTGGTCCAACAGTCCGGAAAGGTTGCCTTGTCGTTCGATCTCTTTTGAAGTAACAGCTCGCCTTTGGAATTGAATAAGAATACACTAAATGCTCGATGCAGAATCAGATTGCCTTGTTTATCTTTCCGATGACAATCGTATTTCGATGCTCTTCCCACTACTTTATCATTTTCGTCTACTACAATGCATTCCTCATTCATTGCTTTCGCTTGTACAGGATTGAGAGCAGCCATCACAGAAAAAGGACTCACAAAATGTTTCCCAATAAAGTTCTAAGAAAAAAAAAGAAAAAAAAATTAATATAGAGGTGAAGATAGAAATTTTTTATTCTTTATAGATATGGTAAATAAAGTGGATATCGATGAGGCAGTCCAAAAAAAAGAAGATAATTTACACTATCTTTTTATTCATAAAACCGACGTTTCGGAGGCTATTCCCTCCTTCTTCAGGGTTTTGAAAAGTCAGTGAAGGAAATTCAATGGGACATTCCCCTCTGTCTCCTCTTTCAGTGGCAGTAACAATAATATATTGTATTTCATTCTCAGCAGAATTATAATGTAGTAATAACAGTAGTAATAGTGTAAATTATCTTCTTCTTTTTTTGGACTGCCTCATCGATATCCACTTAATTCACTTATCAGTCCGTTTCCAAAAATTACTCCAATCTTTTTGTTTTATGATAATGATGAGAGAAGGAGTTACCCCAAAAAGGTGCAACCCCTAAAGGCCTGGGTTGGCCCCTCCATCGTGAAAAGAAGAAGAAAGAATTTTATGGGTTGTGCGGGGGTCGAAGGTATCTGTAGATACGGGTCTTAAATAGCTGAAGGTTATAAGTCGCGGGAAAGATGGTGGCAGGGAGCGAGTTCCAGTCTCTGGAGGTCATAGGGATAAAAGAGTTGGCGAAAGCGCTTGTTCGACTTTTATCCAATTTGACAGCGAAGGGGTCCTGAGCGTTCGAAAACCGCGTGTTTCTCGTAAAGAGGGCATTAGGGGGATAATTGATTTCAGCTCGACTGAACAGACACCGTGATAGTATCTGTAGTACAGGGAAAGGGCAGAAACGGTTCTTCGGTGAGCCAGGGAGTCGAGTGATTTGGTTAGAGCCGGGTCTCCTATTAGTTTACTGCTATGGAACTTGGTATTCGTTTAGATCTCAACTCTTTTGTCAGCGAAGCCGTTTGTACCGAACTTGGCCCCTTTTTAACATTTATGTTTTTGGTCAGATATTAATTTTTGGAAAGTTTTATCCTTTAATTTATCTAAATAATTACATTTAAACATTTATATTAATAATTATTAAATAATTCTCATAAAATATCTGTTAAAAACTCGGTCGGTTTTTCATAAATTTGACCCCTTCATTCGAAGAAGGGAAAGTTTCGGTTTTTCAATTTCCTCCTTTATTAATGTGCAAAACTTTACCAGTAAGCCAAATTTCAGCATTCTAGCTTGATTGTATTTTCACTATATGTTAGTTAAGCCTATAATAAATTCACCCCTTCATTTTAGGTCCTGAACAAGGGAAAGTTTAAATGAAAAGTTTTTGTTTTGCCGAGAGTAGCAGAGTTGTTGATTCACAAAGAGAAACAAAGAGGTTGTCCTCTGCTTGATGCATAAATCATTCAATAGAAATTTTGTTTGAACAATCAAATAGAGTTGTCAAATAGTAATCTGCTTAAGATGTTTGCTAACAAAAGATAAAAGAAAAAAGAAAAACCCTTCCATTGTCAATCTTTCTCTTTGTAAAACAAGGAGAAAGGGAAATATATTTTAATGTGAACCGAAAAGAAAATGTCTTTGTTAGTTACAGGTCGACCACCAGGGATGAAGGAACACCAAGTTTTCAATATCCATATGATATTGACTACATGAAAAACATTTATAATTGAAGAAAGACTGATGATGAAGACCAAGTCTTCAAAACTATAGTCTCAAACAAATAAATAATATATATACAGATATATCATCTCGATATATATGTGTGTATGTTTATTTGCATCAAGCAGAGGACAACCTCTTTGTTTCTCTTTGTGAAGGGAAAGTTTCACTTTTTCGATTATTTTCCTTTAATTGTAGCCCAAACTCTACCAGTATGCCAAATTTCAGCATTCTAGTATCAGTAGTACTTTAGGTTTTTGATATGTGAGTCAGTGTTAAAAATGACACTTTTGAGATCTTAATAACTCAAGAACTATAATAGATTTGTTCATGAAATTTGGGATTCTAGGTGTTCTAGTGGGTCTTATTAGGCATGCAAAATTTAAAGTGTGTAATTCTAATAGTTTTTGAGTTATGGGGGGGGGGGGGGGGTCGAAAGTAGCTTGAAATGGTTCGTGTAAATATACCCATGGACGAACTTGACTGTAGTGTGTCTAGATTACATCCAAGGGTATGAAATAATTGATGGGGCAACAGTAGGGTGATTCATTTTTGTTTGGTAAAATTTAAAATTTATGTAGACTCTGCTCATGTTCTGAGCCCTGTTGATATAAAAATGATATCTGACAAAAATTATGATGATTGGATAAGATTTAGAGGTTGCACACTTTTAACAGTAATATACCGTATAATAAATATGTTTAAAAAAAAAGCAAGATTTTCAATGTTAATCATTTTTATTCTGAAAACCAAAAAAATAAACTTCAAATGAGAAATAAGATTGATCTTGAAAAATAAGACCAGATAGATACCAAAGGTGTCTTTAGCCACTTTTAAAGTGATTTCCTTGATATCTATATCTGGGTAAGAATTCAAATCATTCTTTGGAGCCCATCGACTTACAACTGCCTGATGTCAAAAGTGGACATATATTAGAATGACAAAATCGAAATTTTTCATAGAGGTCTTTTAGGATGAAGAAAAAACCAAGAACATGAACAAAGTGACACAAATATATCAAATAATGAAGTTAATTTTGTCATTAATATATCAAAGAATAATTAACACATTAACGAGAATTGTTTTTGATCACGCTTTTTAAACAAGATATATATCGCGAGACTACTGCTGGTTGAAGCTATTGGAGTCTGCTGAGTCTTAAGTCTGGACCAAGAGAGAATGAAAAAGATGTGATCCATATAGCTGTGGGAGCCCGAAACACACCCCGTCCGGACTAAACTTTCGGAGGTTCGGTTAATATATATTCAGTTCGGCTCGGTTGGGTTCGTATAGCTGCTTTTCGCGCTGGTTTTTAGACGGTTCGGTTGGCATCAGCCAACTGAACCGTCTAAATGCCAGCCCGAAAAGGAGCTAGCTATACGAACCCAAGCGAGCCGAACTGAATATATATTAACCGAACCGGAGTCGATTTGCATTACTCATAAGATTCACGCGGGGAAGGGTTATTTTGTCATGAGATATTTTGTCGGGGATATTTTGTCGGGGGATGTTTTGTCGAGGGATGAAATGTCGCGGAATCAAAAAAAATTTCTCAAAGAATAATCAACACATTAACGAGAATTGTTTTTGATCTCGCTTTTTTTTAACAATATACTAGACTTGCTGGTTTAGGCTATTAGTGTCTGCTGAGTCTTAAGTCTGGACAAAGAGAGAATGAAAAAGATGTGATCCATATAGCTGTAATCCAGCATCATTTCGCGATTGGCCCGCATGACACTTTTTATATCAAACACTGATATGGATCACCAAATGAATTTGAAATCTGAGATGTTATATATTCAATCTCCCAGTCCAGAGCGCCCGATCTGTTGACAATTGTGATAGGTGTTTGCCATTAATTAATCATAAGTTTCCTGTATTTGATTCGATCGCGAATCGAAAGCAGGTGATTTTTGTAAAATATTAAGTGAAAATAATATCCGAATTTATATATTTCTAACTTGAAATAGTGAAGTTAATTTTCTCATTAATATATCAAAGAATAATTAACACATTAACGAGAATTGTTTTTGATCGCGCTTTTTTAAAAATATCAGTGTTTGATATGGTACTTACGTATTAACGCCACCGCAGCTAGATTTGGCGGTTTTTAAATTTCGCCAATCTACACCTAAAGTTTGTTTGGGAACGCATTTTGTATCTAATCAAACCGAGATCATAAACCGAACCTATTCAAGTTGTTTTTAGACAGAGGGGAACTGATTTATTCTATTTTATGATTTATCTTAAAAATTTTAGATGTAGATTGGCGAAATTTAAAACCCGCCAGATCCGGCTGCGGTGGCGTTAATACGTAAGTACCTTTGATATAAAAAATATCATGCGGGCCAATCGCGCAAATGATGCTGGATTATAGCCATATGGATCACATCTTTTTCATTCTCTCTTGGCCCAGACTTAAGACTCAGCAGACTCCAATAGCCTCAACCAGCAGTATTCTCGCGATATATATCTTGTTTGAAAAATCGCGATCAAAAACAATTCTCGTTAATGTGTTAATCATTCTTTGATATATTAATGACAAAATTAAGTTCACTATTTCAAGTTAGAAATATATAAATTCGGTATTATTTTCACTTAAGATTTGACAAAAATCATCTACATTCGATTCGCGATCGAATCAAATACAGGAAACTTATGATTAACAAATATATCAACTTTAGAAAAATGAATCACACCCTAAGGGCTCGAACACACTTGGCGTTTTTTACAGATCGGATTTTTTGCCGCTGCCGCTCTAGCGTTTACACACTGGGCGGTAAACATTCTTGCCGATATGACACTGTTTAGCATAAAAAATAAATATAATCTCACCGATTAGTATAATTATGCTTATGCATATAACAGGTACTATGTCTATTGAAGCTTTAAAAATGTAATATAAATAAAATGCTCTTGAAAATTAATTTTTAATGACTATTAATTATTAGTTATAATGCTATTTAATTGACCTTAATAGTCTTAAATTAATTTAATATAATATGAATGATTTGTTAATTTACTTTTATTAATTTTACTTCGGTGCCTTGTTTATCTTTCTGTGTAATGAACGATGTTTTTGGTTTGTTTTTGACTTCAAAAAAATTAAATGCAACAAATAAAATAATAAGAACTCAAAAATCAAAAAAAAGAACTAAAAGGTATAAAATAATGAGCTAATTTAGTTACATCCAAACGACGAAATATTAACATGAAATCACTTTTTGAAGTCGGTGCCAAACAAATATGTACATTTTATGAATCGAACTCGACGGATCTTACTTAGTACGTTTGGCGAGTACGCTCACTTATATAGTTTGTTTAGCACCGACTTCAAAATGTGATTTCGTGTTAATATTTCGTCGTTTAGTTGTAACTAAATTGGATAATTATTTTATACCTTTTAGTGTATTTTATATTTTGAGTTCTTATTATTTTATTTTTTTGAACTAAGTTTTTTTTTTTTTTATAAAAATTATATTTATTTTTCTCTTTTTAGAGATGTTATTAATAGTGATTTATGATAATACCTTGCATGCATCTCGTAAGAAAGCGTCGGGGGAATGAATCAGAAAATGGTAATAAAATTCAATTCATAAATATAGAAATTCTCTCGAAACGTTAGCGGGTTTTAAATGAACATTTTAAGATTGTTTTTTTTTTTATAAAAGATTTTATTTATAATTTCGATTATTTGCTCATAAGAATTGGAGATTTATGTTATTTCGTCATTGATCATATCTTCAGAACTTGGCCAAATTAATATAGGACCACCGCTAAGGTACCCCCTTTCCAATAAAAGAAGAATCATTGAAATCGGTCCATAAACAAAGAAGTTATGCCCTTATTTATATCGCGAATATAGTTGTCGGTAAAAAAACCGAAGAGAAAAGTAGTGGCAGTGGTCGGCTGCATTGCTGCCGTCGACGTTAAATAATCCGATCGTTTATTTTACCGCCCAATGTGTAAGAGGCAATACCATCCTATACTGGCACGGCGGCATCGGTAAATAAACTGCAACGGATCGTTGCTAAACTTTATCCAAATTCATTTGAAATATTAATATGTTTGTTCCTTTATTATTAATCAGATATCAATTGCAATTTGCAGTTCATATTGACATTAATTCAAAAATAATTCTCATTTAATAGTCGAGGAATAACTATTCTACATTGGATTTTTGACATTTCGGTTATTATTGTAACCATTGCTGAAGAAACCAATAAAAACCGAAACGTCAAAAATTCAATATAGAATGGTTATTCCTCAAGTATCAGATGAGAATCAATCGCTACTTTTGATTTTAACTCGATTCCTCTATGTCTTCAGCAATGGTTACCAATAAAAACCGAAACGTCAAAAATCCAATATAGAATGGTTATTCCTCAAGTACTAGATGAGAATCAATCGCTATTTTTGGTTTAAAGTCGATTCCTCTATGTCTTCAGCAATGGTTATCAATAAAAACCGAAATGTCAAAAATTCAATATAGAATGGTTATTCCTCAAGTACTAGATGAGAATCAATCGCTATTTTTGGTTTAAAGTCGATTCCTCTATGTCTTCAGCAATGGTTACCAATAAAAACCGAAACGTCAAAAATCCAATATAGAATGGTTATTCCTCAAGTACTAGATGAGAATCAATCGCTATTTTTGGTTTAAAGTCGATTCCTCTATGTCTTCAGCAATGGTTACCAATAAAAACCGAAATGTCAAAAATCCAATATAGAATGGTTATTCCTCAAGTACTAGATGAGAATCAATCGCTATTTTTGGTTTAAAGTCGATTCCTCTATGTCTTCAGCAATGGTTATCAATAAAAACCGAAATGTCAAAAATTCAATATAGAATGGTTATTCCTCAAGTACTAGATGAGAATCAATCGCTATTTTTGGTTTAAAGTCGATTCCTCTATGTCTTCAGCAATGGTTACCAATAAAAACCGAAATGTCAAAAATCCAATATAGAATGGTTATTCCTCAAGTACTAGATGAGAATCAATCGCTATTTTTGGTTTAAAGTCGATTCCTCTATGTCTTCAGCAATGGTTACCAATAAAAACCGAAACGTCAAAATTCCAATATAGACTGATTATTCCTCAAGTACTAGATGAGAATCAATAGCTATTTTTGGTTTAAAGTCGATTTCTCTATGTCTTCAGCAATGGTCACTAATAAAAACCGAAACGTCAAAAATCCAATATAGAATGATTATTTCTCAAGTACGAGATGAGAATCAATCGCTATTTTTGGTTTAAAGTCGATTTCTCTATGTCTTAAGCAAAGGTAACGGATAAGAAAACAACGCAGTTGCTATGGTTACTTATAAAAATTTCTCCCAAATTTTTAGCATTTCACAGAGAGAAGGCTATCCATTCTTACTTAATCAAGGCTAAATGAGCTATATTAAAACTTTCAAATGAATAAATTTTAAAGAATTTAAAAATTAAAAAAAGTACTCTCTTACTCTAGAGTAAAGTACTTTAAAATATAATTTTACTAAAAACTTTATTTAACCTTTTTTGTGGTCCCCAAGGTACTTAATTAGGATATTAAATTTAATCAAAATTGGTTAAGTCATTTTCAAGATATTTCGAAAAAACTAAAAAGTACTGTAATAAAGTACTAATGTTTGTGGGCCGATATGTACCAAAAACTAATCAGCGCTTCATTTTGTTAAAAGAATGCCATGTTTTCAATTTCATTTCAATCGGTTCAGCGGTGTGGAAAAAATCGTGGGCCAAAAAAACGATAACATACATCCATCCATACATACATACATACAAACATCCGCACGCACTAAATGAAATAAACTGCAACGGATCGTTGCTAAACTTTATCCAAATTCATTTGAAATATTAATATGTTTGTTCCTTTATTATTAATCAGATATCACTTGCAATTTGTAGTTCATATTGAAATTAATTCAAAAATAATTCTCATTTAAGAGTCGAGGAATAACCATTCCACGTTGGATTTTTGACATTTCGGTTATTATTGTAACCATTGCTGAAGACATAGAGGAATCGACTTAAAATCAAAAATAGCCATCGATTCTCATCTAATACTTGAGGAATAACAATTCTACATTAGGTTTTTGAGTTGTTTACCAAAAAAGAATTTAGTCTTTTTGATTTTAAGTCGATTCTTCCACGTTTTCAATAGAGGTTGCCATTAATGGTCAAAACATCAAAAATGGAATGCAATAAGGTTATTCCTCTAGTATTAGATAAGAATCGATCGTTATTTTTGATTTTATGTCGATTACTCCATGTCTTCAGCAATGGTTACCAATAATAATCGAAACGTCAAAAACCTAATGTAGAATTGTTATTCCTCAAGTATTAGATGAGAATCGATGTCTATTTTTTATTTTAAGTCGATTCCTCCACGTCTTCAGCAATGGTTACCAATAAAAACCGAAATGTCAAAAATCCAATATAGAATGGTTATTCCTCAAGTATTAGATGAGAATCAATCGCTATTTTTGGTTTAAAGTCGATTTCTCTATGTCTTCAGCAATGGTTACCAATAAAAACCGAAACGCCAAAAATCCAATATAGAATGGTTATTCCTCAAGTATTAGATGAGAATCAATCGCTATTTTTGGTTTAAAGTCGATTCCTCCATGTCTTCAGCAATGGTTACCAATAAAAACCGAAATGTCAAAAATCCAATATAGAATGATTATTCCTCAAGTACTAGATGAGAATCAATCGCTATTTTTGGTTTAAAGTCGATTTCTCTATGTCTTCATCAATGGTTACTAATAAAAACCGAAACGTCAAAAATCCAATATAGAATGATTATTCCTCAAGTACTAGATGAGAATCAATCGCTATTTTTGGTTTAAAGTCGATTTCTCTATGTCTTCATCAATGGTTACTAATAAAAACCGAAACGTCAAAAATCCAATATAGAATGGTTATTCCTCAAGTACTAGATGAGAATCAATCGCTATTTTTGGTTTAAAGTCGATTTCTCTATGTCTTCAGCAATGGTTACCAATAAAAACCGAAACGCCAAAAATCCAATGTAGAATTGTTATTCCTCAAGTATTAGATGAGAATCGATGGCTAATTTTGATTTTAAGTCGATTCCTCCATGTCTTCAGCAATGGTTACCAATAAAAACCGAAACGTCAAAAATCCAATATAGAATGATTATTCCTCAAGTACTAGATGAGAATCAATCGCTATTTTTGGTTTAAAGTCGATTTCTCTATGTCTTCATCAATGGTTACTAATAAAAACCGAAACGTCAAAAATCCAATATAGAATGATTATTCCTCAAGTACTAGATGAGAATCAATCCCTATTTTTGGTTTAAAATCGATTTCTCTGTCTTCAGCAAAGGTAACGGATAAGAAAACAACGCAGTTGCTATGGTTACTCATAAAAATTCTTCCCAAATTTTTAGCATTTCACAGAGTGAAGCCAATCCATTCTTACTTAAGCAAGGCTAAATGAGCTATATTAAAACTTTCAAATGAATAAATTTTAAAGAATTTAAAAAATTAAAAAAAGTACCATCTTACTCTAGAGTAAAGTACTTTAAAATATAATTTTACTAAAAACTTTATTTAACCTTTTTTGTGCTCCCCAAGGTACTTAATTAGGATATTAAATTTCATCAAAATTGGTTAAGTCATTTTCAAGATATTTAGAAAAAACTAAAAAGTACTGAAATAAAGTACTAATGTTTGTGGGCCGATATGTACCAAAAACTAATCAGCGCTTCATTTTGTTAAACTAATGGTAGGTTTTCAATTTCATTTCAATCGGTGTAACGGTGTGGAAAAAATCGTGGGCCAAAAAAACGATAACATACATACATACATCCATCCATACATACATCCGCACGCACTAAATGAAAAAATCGCACTTTTTGGCCTCTCGACGAGACCCCTTGTAATATTTGGCAAAACCGTCACGTGCTAAAATTCAACCTAATTGAATACTACAATTTGTGACTTTAATTGAGTCCATGGGTTCCGTAGTCTTTACCTGAGGACCCTTTGAAGCCACGCTTGCCCCGAGAGCGATTACAATACTTTACCCATGCTTTGCATTGGATAAAGTAAAAATCGCACTTTTTGGCCTCTCGACGAGACCCCATGTAATTTTTGGCAAAACCGTCACGTGCTAAAATTCAACCTAATTGAATACTACAATTTGTGACTTTAATTGAGACCATGAGTTCCGTAGTCTTTACCCGAGGACCCTTTGAAGCCAGGCTTGCCCCGAGAGCGATTGCAATACTTTACCCATGCTTTGCATTGGATAAAGTAAAAACGCCAAGTGTGTTCCAGCCCTAAGGAGGTAGATAACTCGTTGTCCAACAACATATGATTAAAACAAGAAGCTATTCTCAATGTTGGATATATATCTACTCCGCGATTTTTTATTAATTCTTAAGCTTTTAAAATGTAAGTATTTTGAAGGCATACTTACTGGAATATTATTCAAGGCTCT
Source organism: Forficula auricularia (assembly GCA_024734495.1). Lineage (NCBI taxonomy): Eukaryota > Metazoa > Arthropoda > Insecta > Dermaptera > Forficulidae > Forficula > Forficula auricularia. The sequence goes on from JALMQS010000189.1 coordinate 1,858,880, forward strand.
TGTAAATAACATTTTTTTTTTATTATTTAAGTTGAAAAACAATAAAATTTTGAAAAAATGCGTTTGGATAGATATAAATTGATTTAATATATAAAATAAATTGGACCTGAAAGAAAAAAGTTTTAACTGGTAAATTGGCAAGGAAAAACGGACTTCTAAAAAAGGAGGTGAAGTGAAAATACCTTTGTGTCTGAGACAGGAGAGAGTTTTCAAGTAAACTGGCCTTCTTCGAAAGCGACTTGCTACAAATTGAAAAATTCTTATATAACAATAATATATTATCATTATCTATTCAAAAAATTATCCAATGAATAAATTTTGTAAATGTCACTTTTTATCATAAGGAAAACATTTCTATAATTATATTTGGATGTAAATAATAATAAGGTTAGACGTTGGCTCATTGATATGTAAATGTCAAAAAATTAAATCAGCTGGATAGAGATCTCAGATCTCTTGAAGAGGTTGCTAAAGAGCTCAGTTAAAATTAAATAATTCAAAGAAAAAACATAATTGAACGGGAAAGGGGCTTAAAAAATAAATGTTAATTAAATGGTAATTTTTTTTTTAATTCATTTCAATTTTTTAAAAAAGGGTTTTTTAAGCGCCAAATCTTAAAATTGCTCTTTCAAAGTCTACAAAAAATTGATGATAAACCGCGTTAAAATGAGTCTGACCAAAAACATAAATGTAAAAAAAAAAGGGCCCAAGTTCGGTACAAACAGCATCGCAGACAAAATAGTTGAGATCTAATCGGGTACCAACGCGTTTTTAATATTTTATTTAAGGGTTCAATTTTCTGCAACCACAACAATTTAATTACCAATCTCATACCTACAGATTTTTGAATAAGATAAAATCAGAAAAATCTAGACACACGGCAGTGTCAGCCAAGTTCGGAAAAATAGGCGACACACCGGCTATGTGTATATTTACACGAACCATTTCTAGCTACTTTCGACCCCCCCCCCCCCCCATAACTAAAAAACTATTAGACCTACACACTTGAAATTTTTCATGCCTAATAAGACCCGCTAGAACACCTAGAATCCCAAATTTCATTATTAAAGCTATTATAATTCTTGGGTTATTAAGGTCTGAAAAGTGCCATTTTTAACATCACTGACTGACTGACTGACATATCAAAAACCTAAGTACTTCCGCTGATCCTAGAAAAGCTGAAATTTGGCATATTGGTAGAGTTTAGGCTACAATCAAAGGAAAAAATCGGAAAAGTGAAACTTTCCCTTTTCCAGGACCTAAAATGAAGGGTTGAAATTTATTATAGGCTTAATTAACATATAGTGAAAATACAATCAAGCTAGAATGCTAGAATTCAGGTCTCAAAAAAAAAAAAAAAATATTAAACATTAATTAATATACGTATGAAAGAATTGCGCAACCAAGATGATTAAAAGCGCAATACCAAATCTATAGAGTGTGTGCTTTAGTAAAAATGAGAATGCACAGTGTAATAGTATTAAAAATATTTAGTTATTATTATTATTATATTCAAACGCCTCCCAATCGTTCACAAACCCAAGAGTCGAAAATAATTTTTCTTTACCCCGGGGCGCAATCTCAACAAGGCCTCGTCGAAAGACAATTATAAATTAAATTGGGTAACGAAGAAAAGAATTTTTATATTGTAGACAAAAGGATCAGCCGGGGTTCGAACCCGGGATCTTCGCATATGTGTACTGCGATGCTTTGTCATAAGAGCCTTTAGCTCCTATATCCTCTTAGCCACTGATCCCCGAACTCAACCTCTAATACCTATCTCTTTCTCGTTCATTTTTATCAGCTCTATAGTGGCCTGACTATTTTTAAACTATATTTAAACGCCTCCCAATCGATCACAAATCACTATAGAGCTGATAAAAATGAAAGAGATTAAAGAAATTCCATAATTCAAATAGACATTAGGTATTAGCTTGAGTTTGGGGATCAGTTGCTAAGAGAATATAGGAGCTAAGGCTCTTATGACAAAGCAACGCAGTACACATGCAAAGAACCCCCGGCTGATCCTTTTATCTATAATATAAAAAAATATTTTCTTCGTTACCCAATTTAATTTAATTTATAATTGTCTTTCGACGAGGCCTTGTTGTGATTGCGCCCAGGGGTAAAGAAAAATTATTTTCGACCCTTGGGCTTGTGATCGATTGGGAGGCGTTTGAATATAGTTTAAAAATAGTCAGGCTACTATAGAGCTGATAAAAATGAACGAGGAAGAGATTAAAGAAATTCCATAATTCATATGAGACATTATAAGATGATCAAGTTTGAATTTTTATTTAAATCTCACACAATTAAATATTATACAGTTTATTGAAAATACAAAATACAATTTAACCACAAAAACAGAATTATTATTATTATTATTAAGAAAAGAAAACAAGGAATTTATTTAGCGAAATCAAATATATACCGGGTGGTTTTTTTTTTTATCTTGAGACACTTATAAATCTAAAACTGTGCATTGTATGGAAAAAAGTTACAAATAAAAGTTTATTTATTTCAAGGGGAAACTAAACTACGCTATTGTTTGTCGACCTAGAACAAGCTTTCAAGGGTATTTCGAGCGAAGTTCCATTTTTTAAATAGAAACCTAAATAAATTTTATAATTTTTCTCATTAATATAAGGTTTATACTAGATGAGGGAGGAGGTATCAGCCAAAGATGGAATCACTGGGTTCAATAAAACACCTTTAATGAGACGTTTCGGCCTAAATTTTATTTGGCCATCTTCAGTCAATTAGGCTAAAAAATTTTTACAAATGGATGTTATAATTGATAGGTATATTTTTTTATAAAAAATTATAAGTTGACCAAGTTGGTTATTTAGACTTACAGTTATACACAAAATGCGGTACACATATGTGATCGAACCAAGCCTTGTCAAAAATAAAAATTTCTTTTAGCTTCATGCGAATTTTTAACGTGCCTGGACCCAAAAGTTTCAGAATGAAAGTAATGAGTTTCTTTTCTATATATTACATTATAATTAGATATTTGACCCTTATGTGAGGTCATCATATATCCCATCATTATTTATTTACAAACAGAAAATCCAAATTAGAATTACTTTTAAAAAATTTCTTCCAGAACTTAAGTGACTTGATTTAAATTTTTCGTTAAATTGAAGGGTTGGTTTTGTCACAAATATAATAAAACAATAATTTTAATAACTATTTGTATTATTTAATTGATAACTATACAGTTTCGGTCACCACTGGTCGACCATCCTCAGTAGTTCTAAAAATTGAAATGAAACACTTATTTACATTTTTTCTTTTTATAGAGAATTATATAACACAACATTTTTTTTTTTATAATAATTTGAAATCATACATACATCTCGTTCAAGAACCGGAATTTGTCATTTCACATGAAACATTCATTCTTAAATCTTCAATATAGATACATCACATAATTCATTACAATCACACACACATATATATATATATATAGCAACAATTTATAAAAACGTTTATCACTGAACTAGAAACTATTTTGAATTAATGATTATATTAAATATTATTTTCAATTTTATTTTTTTCTAATTATCTCATTGCATAGTCAATTATTATATAATTAAAAAATCCATTATAAATAATCCATTCTAGAAACACATTATAAGTTAAATTCATTCTTTATTTTTTATTTTTTATTAATGAAATTAATGAAATATCAAAAAATACACATCTTCCTATTACATTTTTCTTATAAAATCAATACCTGTTTAATCAACATACTAAATCAATTCAACACTCTCACAACAATGACACAATGAGACTGTAGCATTCTGATATGTTTTCCGAATCCATTTTGAAATTTACACAATTATCGATATCCTTCAATATATAAAGAGATTCTTTTATTTTTCTCTTGGTCCAATTTTTCTCATAATCTAGTATCTTTACTCCTTCAAAATCGAAACTATGCTCGTTGTCAATAGCATGAATGGATAACGCGGAGACCAATTTATTTCCATTAATCGATGAAATATGTTCTTTAATTCTTTGTCTCAAATGTCTTGAAGTCTCACCTATATATTTGTGTGTTTTTTTATCTTTTTTACATGAATCACAGACCATCTCATAAATAACCCCCATTTTATCAAGTTTTTCAAGATGAGTCTTATTGTTGAATATGTTCATGAGTGGCCTGCCAACACTGTGTACCAATTTTATGTCATTATTATTCAGAATTCTCAAGATTTTCGCAGATAAATCATGAATATATGGGATGGAGCCTTTAATAATTTTATCTTCTTTTTTAATCACTTCCGTTACTAATTTATTTTTTCTATATTTAGTTAGAACTTTATTGAAAAATTGTTTCGAATATCCATTGCTTTCACATTTCTTTTGCAAATCAATCAATCTTATGTCTCTGTAGCTCTCATCACATATTCTATCCAATCTACCTATTTCTCCATATATTAAACTAATCTTATGCTGAAGTGGCTGCATTGATTTAAAGTTCAACATTCTATTTGTTTTTGAATCTTTCACATACAGGTCTGTCCTCAACCGTTCCTTACTTTTAAATCACATGCATTTTTTCATTCAATCAAATTATACAAAAAATCCAACCCTCAAATAACGTTTACCCAATCGGATAAATCAAAAGTCTCGGTTATTACTACAACTGAGTCATATAATCACAATATGATATCTCTCTTATCGGATAAAGATACATATGAGGAAATTAAACATATACCAATTAGCAGATTAGAAGGTGAAATTAAAGAATTTTTCACAGGTTGCCTAAATGATGATTTAATTGATAGAAAGACCTACAATAAATTGAATTCAAAAAACACCACCTTAGCTAAAATATACTCTGTCATCAAGATACATAAGGGCGCCTACCCTGACCATCCATATAGACCGATAGTCTCCACGGTAAATTATGCTAATTCTGAGTTATCAAAGTATATAGCCAGTATTTTACAATGCCTCACGGCAAACGATAATTATAAAGTGTTAAATTCCATTACAACTAAAAATAGACTAAAAGATAGGTATTATCATACCCCGGGGACAAGTCCTGATTTCTTTTGATGTTGAGAGTTTGTTTACATCCATCCCTTTAGACTTTTTTATGCTCTGTGTTGAGGAGTATTGGGGTGAAATTTGTGAATTTACGTTGATGCCTTTGGCTAAATTCAAAGAAGCTTTGAATATTTGCCTATTTAGGAACTATTTCAGTTTCCGTGGCAAAATTTATTTACAGTTAAGAGGACTCCCTATGGGAGGTTCCTTAAGTCCAATTGCTGCAGAAATTGTGATAAGAAAGTTTTACCATCAATGCGTTGAACCTCTGGGTTTGGTGTTTTATTTGCAATATGTCGATGATTCTGTCTCTTGTGTGCCTGAATGCTCTATTTCAACAATCCTTAAAGGTTTTAATGAATTCCATCCAGATATCAAATTTACTTTTGAGGTAGAGAGGGATGATAGGATTTCGTTTTTGGATTTGGAAATAATAAAGAAAAGCGATGGCTCACTATCATTTGATATATATAAAAAGGCTTCAAATAGTGGAAGGATATCCAACTACCTCTCCAACATACCTTTCCTATATAAGATCAATAGTCTGAACTATTTTTTGAGGAGAATTTTTGTTTTGTGTGATGATGAGTTTAGGCAAAAAAATATTGAGAACTACATAGACATGGCTGTATCGAATAATTACCCTATGCACATTATTAATAGGACAATCAGAGAATTCTCAAATAAACAAAATAATTTAAATGACAATGTTAACATTTTAACAAATAATAATAATTCAAATAACCAGGTCGGACCATACTATTCTGTTGCTTATATTCACGGCATATCCGAAAAAATAAGAAAACTTTTTAAAGTTTACAACGTGAACATTGCCCACAAAAATATAGACAATATTCAATTTTTATTTAATAATAAAGATCCAACCCCTAGAGAATTATGTAATAATATTGTCTATCAAATTAACTGTCTAGATTGTCCATCAAATTCTAGCACCTATATAGGGCAAAGTTCACGTTCACTAAAAATTAGGGTATATGAGCATAAATTAAGTGTTCGAAATAAAAAGACCAACACTGCACTCTCCACCCACGCAGCCGAACATAGTCATTCTTTTGATTACGATAATGCGAAAATATTGGTCAAGATTGATAACTTCTATAAAAGATCCATAGCCGAAATGCTATATATAAAAATAGCAGGTGATAAGGCTATCAATTTTAAAAGAGATTGTATGTTTCTTTCCAATATTTATACATCTATCCTGTGTGATATGATTTGCAAATTTGGCGTGATTTGGAGCAATGTGATGTAATAATTAAGATTTATATTCTTTTAGTTTTTAATTGTTGTAAAAATTTATTGAATAAATAAACAGTTAATTAGAATCCACGAAACATTTTTAATAACACAATGTACAGACAAAACCTTAATTATATATATATATATAGATAAATTTCATTAAAAAATACATAAGATAATAAATCGTGAAAAATACATTCATTGTCTTTTGGAAATCCGGCCCTTGTTGGGGACCATCTATTCTGATCTACTAACCTTAACTTGAATTATTTCACACAATTCAAATCATCGTTTCTAAAATTGACAGATATTAAAAATGGAATTCAAACACCTAGGATGGAAAAATTATAGAGAAAACTACTTTGAAAATCTTATTAAAGAATGTCGTTATGGTGAAATAGATTTTTTTGCCAAGGTAAATCTTTAAAAATAAAAGAAATGAGCAAAGCGACGAAAACAAACTTGCTTTAAATTCTACTTTCCGTTCATTTAAATGGTGCGGCATTAAGCAAATTTGTTTTCAACACTTTTTTCACTTATTTACTGTTATTTCCATTATTTATTATTCTTTAGGGAGAAATTAACTTTCGGAACTATACTAAAAATGCAACATTTCAAAATAATAAAAACAATAAAACCGAAGAAATGAAAATTTTATTAAAAGCTAAACGACAAATCAACACCTGCAAAATGCTCCTGAAATACTTTAATGTACTTAATAGAAAATTTTAATTGTTTTAAGTAGGTTATAATGAAAGGCAGTTCATAAATTATTTACTTTTATTCAATTTCCGACGTCTCGGAACTTTTTTCTCTCCTTCTTCAGGTATTGAATAGTTATTGATGGCTGATTATAACTGGGTTCCATTTCTCTCTTCTTTCAGTGATAGCAACAATATTACAATATTTTTCAACATTATACTATAACCAAGTACCTACACTTATGGTATAATGTTTGAAAATATTGTAATATTGTTGCTATCACTGAAAGAAGAGAGAAATAGGAACCCAGTTATAATCAGCCATCAATAACTATTCAATACCCTGAAGAAGGAGAGAAAAAGTCTCCGAAACGTCGGAAATTGAATAAAAATAAAATAAAATAATTTACGGACTGCCTTTCATTATAACCTGCTTATTTCGCTTACCATTCCGTCTTTCTAAGAAAATAAATAAAATATAATTGTTTTATTTTTCATAGGAAATAAATCAAGTCCGATTATACCTATCCTATACAGTGTGCGGCGCCAAAATCCGGACAATATTCAATATGAATTTCCAGCCATTCTTTCTATACCACTTTGAGAGGTCATGATTGGTATCCAAACAGCTTGATTCATGTACTAAACATTCATAACCTTGAAACAGTCACAATTTTGTAACCAAGTGTGAAGAATAATCGAAGAGCCGTAATTATCAAAAGTATCCGTGCTGAGCGCTCAGCGGCAGAAATCATTCAATTCTTCGGATAGCCAAGATCGATTGTGTATGATGTCATCGCGAAGTATAACTATTCAGAGAAGTCCAACGAAGGTTTTCCAACACCGGCAAGGAAAATTCACTCAAAGAAATCATTCAACGGGCTAGGGAGCTGATTTTTGAGAATCCAAGACAGTCGATTCGAAAATTGTTGTCGTTGGGAGTGAAAACAACTCGAATTATCGAGAAGGACCTCCGCTACAAGTCTTATACAATTAAAGAGAGACAGATGCTTTCCGAAGCTGCCAGGACCAGGACCGGATTTAGACTTGATAAGGCCCCAAGCTTTTTGACATATGGGGCCCTTTATAAGTCCAGATATTATAATTATGTCAGTGCCAAATATCCTATGTTTCCTACATTTGATTCAATCGCCAATCAAATGTAGGTGATTTTTGTCAAATATTGAGTGAAAATAATATCTTAACTTATAAATTTCTAACTTGAAATAATGATGTTAAATAAATTTATAATTTTTCTCATTAATATATCAAAGAATAATTGACATATTAACGAGAATTGTTTTGATCGCGCTTTATTATAAAAATAATTTTTAAGAAAAAAATAAAAACCGACTTCAAAAAATTAAATGCAACAAATAATATACACTAAAAGGTATAAAATAATTATTATCTTATTTAGTTACAACTAAACGACGAAATATTAACATGAAATTACTTTTTGAAGTCGGTACCAAACAATCTATACCTATAAGCGAGCGTAGCCGCCAAACGTACTAAGTAAGATCCGTCGAGTGCGATTCATAAAAGGTATATGTTTGGCACCAACTTCAAAAAGTAATTTCATGTTAATATTTCGTCGTTTAGTTGTAACTAAATAAGATAATAATTATTTTATACCTTTTAGTGTATTTTATTTGTTGCATTTAATTTTTTGAAGTCGGTTTTTATTTTTTTCTTAAAAATTATTTTTATTTTTCTCTTTTTAGTGATGTTATTAATAGTGATCATATCATCAGAACTTGACCAAATTAATATGACACCATCCCTAAGACACCCCCTTTCGGATAAAAAAAACCCACCGAAATCGGTTGATAAACAAAGAGGTTAGGTCTAAACAAACCTAATAAAAAAGGTCTAATACCTATGAAAAAAAAAACGAAAAAAAAATGGGACCAATCGGAAGCTAAACTGGACCCAATGCAAAAAAAAATTTCAAAATCGGTTGACAATTGGCGGAGATATGAGGTAACATAGGCACAAAAAAAAAAAATCAGTCGAATAGAGAACCTCCTCCTTTTTTGAAGTCGGTTAAAAAAGATATATATCTCGAGACTACTGCGGTTGAAGCTATTGAAGTCTGCGGAGTCTTAAGTCTGGACCAAGAGAGAAAAAGATATGATCCATTTAGCTACAATCCAACGTCATTTTGCGTATAGCCCGCATGACACTCGGATGGATCACCAAATGAATTTGAAATCTAAGATGTTATATATTCAATCTCCCAGTACAGAGCGCCCGATCTATTATAAAAAAAATTATAAATTTATTTAACATCATTATTTCAAGTTAGAAATATATAAGTTCAGATATTATTTTCACTCAATATTTGACAAAAATCACCTACATTTGATTCGCGATTGATTCAAATGTAGGAAACATACGATTAATTAATGGCAAGCAACTAATATTACATGCTAATAGATCGGGCGCTCTGTACTGGGAGATTGAATATATAACATCTCAGATTTCAAATTCATTTGGTGATCCATCCAAGTGTCATGCGGGCTATACGCAAAATGACGTTGGATTGTAGCTAAATGGATCATATCTTTTTCATTCTCTCTTGGTCCAGACTAAAGACTCCGCAGACTCCAATAGCTTCAACCGCAGTAGTCTCGCGATATATATATCTTTTTCATAAAGCGCGATCAAAACAATTCTCGTTAATATGTCAATTATTCTTTGATATATTAATGAGAAAAATTATAAATTTAAGTGCCAAATATGATTTTCGGATACCTAGAGGGTTAAACTGAAATACAATTAAGAAGTAAATAGATAGTGAAATAATAAATCTTTAATTTAAAATCATTTTTATTCATAACAAACATAAAAAATGCAAACTCTGGTAAAAAGAAACAAAAGTTCTTTTAAAAGGCTCAATTTACAAAGGCTTAATATCTAATCTCTTGAAACATGTTATAAGGATTAAGGAATTATATTAAACTAAAATATTTTCTTTCTTGCCTTTGCCAGGGCAAAGACATCATCAAATAATAAACTGCGTACTTTATCACTTCTCTGCACATGAGATAATTTTAAAAATTACCGAAATTACCTGCATTTGTTGTCGAAATTTATCAGTAAATCATAATTACCTGTTAACCGGTTATTATATGACAATTGCTCACTCGGACAATTTTTTTGGGAGACTCCCAAGAAAGTGGGGACCCTAAGCTATAGCTTGTGTAGCTTATACGTAAATCCTGCAATGGCCAGGACACCGTCGGACTACATCGACATTTTTTTAATAATGATACTGATACAAGAAGAAGTTGCACCAAGAAGGTACAACCTCTGAAGTCCGTGGTGGACCCTTGTAACGTGAAGATAAGGGGAGATTTAGGGATTGGGTAGCAGTCGAAGGTATCTGTGGATGCTGGTCTTGAAAGATTGAAGGTTATAAGTAGCTGGAAAGACGGTCGGGGGAAGAGAGTTCCAGTCTCTAGATGTCATAGGGATAAATGAATTGGCGAATGCGTTTGTTCGATCTACTTTATGTGTTTTGGTCCAAAGAATTTTGCCCTCCCAACAGCCTAGATTTAAATCCTTTGACTTCTAAGTATGCAGCGTAAGGATCACCAACTAGTCCAGAAATCCAAACGTCGCATTATTGAGAGTCGCTATTTAAGCGACATTCGCCGATATGGACCGTGACTCATTAAAACAGACCTGCGAACGCTTCAGACCGAGAATGGAGGCGGTCATCCAAGCAGAAAGGGGTTATATGGAGTAAATGTGTTCTTCAAAACCTAAGAAACAATAAATTTAGTAAACAAAAAAAAAACTTCTACATTTTTGCAATAAAAATTATGATTCAAAAAATGTTTAATTTGTCCAGATTTTGGCACACACCCTGTATATATTTTTTTTAATTTTCTTAATAATAATCTTAATTAAAGGAGACAATAAAGGAGTCAGTCTATTACAATTGATTCACAGGAATTGATGTATGATTTTTTTTTATAATGATATTGATACAAGAAGAAGTTGCACCAACAAGGTACAACCTCTGTAGTCCGTGGTGGACCCTTGTATCGTGAAGATAAGAAGAGATTTAGGGATTGGGTATGTGTCGAAGGTATCTCTGGTCTTGAAAGATTGAAGGTTATAAGTTGCTGGAAAGACGGTCGGGGAAATGATTGATGTATTACTTTCATATTCATACATCAATTTCTGTGAATCAATTATAATAGACTGATGAAGAGGGTAAAGTCCTCGAAACTACCAATAGCCCCTTTATATAAATTAAAAATTTATTTTTCCAGCAAAAGACACACTTTTTTATTGTCCCTTTTAATTTATAAAAATTGTGTTACTTTCGGCAAAAAGAAACTTTCAATTTAATAATCTTAAAAATAGTTTCACTTAATATTAATATTACGTTAAATTAATTTCAGCTTATTGAATATTTGAACATGGAATACATATGCCCTAAAGAAATATTGATTCAATGGATTGAGCCAATAAAGCCATTCTTGTATGAAATTTTAAAACGAAATTTTAAATATAAAATCTATTTCAAGAATTACATAAAACAATTTAAAATAGGAAGAAATAATATTGAGGTAAATATATTCATTCCAAATTACAGGATTTTGTTTCATATCAGTATTTTTAGTGCTTATCCTTAAAAGAAGTCTCTATGTTATATCAAGCATTAATAACATTGAATCGAATAAGTACATAATGTTTTTGGAACAGATAAACTCTCTTGTCTTTCACATAATTACACTAAGTTTAATTTTTGGGACACTTCAAAAAGGCCAAATATTATTCAGTGGCGCCTCGCTATACGTCCCTAATCTGCTCCAGATCCTTGGACTTTACCAAACAAATTTTTTCCATAAGAAATAAAGGGAAAATGATTAATCCGATCCAATGAAAAAATAAAAATTCTATTGTTATTGGGATACTATACATTTGATGGAGTGTTATAAAATAATTTAAATACTGCTTAATTGAAAGTTTTGGTAGCACATTATATCTCACTACTTTTTCTGGCATAGATTTTTATTACTTGAACTTGACCTATTTTACAGAAGTGTTTTTGCTATGGGATTTATATATATACCAGGTGTATACATATGAAATGAGCCTTTTACGATAGATGGCCATAACCTTATTTTTTCATTGCTTTGGCATCTGTCAACAACGTTCAGTGTTGAAAATTTGATTTGCACTACACAACATAAAAAAATTTCGTGTTTAAAATGTCGAATTTTGAGCCTACATCATACGATATGCCGACAGCATTAAATTTTTTGTTATCATTTAAAGAAAAACGAACGCTTGAATAAGCTTATGATAGTCATGCTCTATCATTAGCAACATGCAAAAGATGGTTTCAACGATGACGATGGGACCAGAAAGGTGTCCTCTATCATGAGCTATTGAAACCTGCGAAACTGTAAATGCTAAACGCTACCAATAACAATTAATTGATTTGAACCGTGCATTGCAGGAAAAACGGCCAGAATATAAAAAAAGACAACATAAAATGATTTTCCTTCATGATAATGCTGGAAACACTCAACTGGGAATTGCTACCCCATGCGGCTAACTCACCAGGCTTGGCTCTTTCCGACTACCACCTGATTTCATCAATGGGTCACTCACTTAAAGAGCAGCACTTCAAAACTTACGAAGAAGTCGAAAAATGGGTCAATGAATGGTTTTCTTCCAAAGACCAGCAGTTTTTTTTGGAAGGGGATCCACCAATTGCCAGTAAGGTGGTCAAAATGTGTAGAAAGTGATGGAGAGTACTTTGAATAAAATATTTTTCTTTCCTATTTAAAAAAATAAGCTGACGTGTTCTGATGTGGCCATCCATTTGACTTTACCATACACCCTGGCCCCTAAAATTATTTATAATCATGTAGGGGGGGGGGTTGTTTTTTGCATTTTTATACTTCTGGTGTCCCACTGATTATGTATACAAATTTGGTTGAGTTTGGTAAATGGCCAAGATTTTAATTTTTTGACCCTACGCCCCCCCACCCCCATTTTGTGCGGCTAGTTTTTGAATTTTTAGGATTCTGGGGGTCTACTGATTATTTATACAAAATTTGGTTGAGTTTGCTCAAACGGCCTAGATTTTTAATTTTTAACCCCCACTCCACCTCCCTTAATTTTGGGTCGATATGCACCAAAATCTAATCAGCTCTTAATCTCAATGGACCAAAACTACGTGTGAAATTTGGTTTCGATATCACACTAGTTTTTGAGCTAGCTCGTCCACAAAAATTTGGTAACGCACAGACTAAAAGACAACCAGACTAACAGACATTTTGACAAAACAATTATTATCTCGAAAAATATAATTTTTTCGATGTTCACTTATTAGGGCTTTTTTGTAGATCGAAATGCCATGGTTTCGCTCAATTTTTTTAATCAAAATAGTTTCAGCCGTTTTTGAGATATTTCGGAAAAAAAGAAGGAAAAAAAAACCACTTTTTTCATGCACGATTACAATACTTGACCATACCCTTATGGTAAAGTAAAAAGTGTTTTATTTTCATAAAAAAGGCTCATTTCATATGCATACACCTGGTATATTATATTTAATATCAGGCCGTTTATTAGCTGAATTTATTTGATTCCTTATAAATTTTAATTTATTTAAACCGTTATTTTATTAAAAATTATTCGTTTAACGTTTAAAAATCCATTTTATGTTTTTTGTTTTAGATAAGACAATTATGTGAGATCACACGAAAATTATTATTACATGTTCTTCCAAAAGATCTATTTGGAAATAAAAATAATTTTGAACACTTTTTAAAAGATATACTTAAATTTATGAAACGACCAATAGGCTATTGTTGGTCTTTTAGTTATAAGGCAAATATAAAGACCGATATACCATGGATTGAAAAAGTTCCATTCAATTTGAAAACAACTATATATTATGGGGTAAATTAGTAAATATATTAATATATAGAATACATATATACAGGATGTACTGCCCAAGTGGTGTATAAAGGGATTGGACCTTGTTTATACCTATTGTTAATGAACTTTATTGGCAATGCCAGACTTTTAAGGAGTTTAGCCGTTGCTTTTCTAGCTCAGATACAAGGCCTTCTTAATAATTTCAATAAGCCAAGATCGTTATATCACTTAATTATTATACCGGGTGAGTTTTTTATCTTGAGACAGTCTTATAATTCAAAAACAGTGCATTATATGGAAAAAAGTTTGTTTATAGCGAGGGAGAAACTAAACTATGCTATTGTTTGTCGACCTAGAACAAGCTTTCAAGGGTATTTCAATGTCAAGTTCTGTTTTTTAAATGGAACTCTATATTTTTCTATACGTCTACTTAATCTACAAAAAAAACTGAACAACTTTCATAAGAACTATTTTTTATACGACATCAAATAAACAAAATACATGAATCAATTAGATCTCAAAAAATCCTTAATAATTAGTATTAACAATTATTTAACTTAATTATTGTAATAGTTGGCAATTAAATGAAACACGTTATTTATTTGAATCACAGGTTTATTCACTCGTGTCCTATATCAAGCTGCTCGCCTGGTTCAGGGCAGACCTCAGCTCTCTCCACATGTCTGTCCTTGCGCATGCGCATATATTACATCTTCTCTCTTTTTTTTTTTTTTTTTTTTATACAATGTAATACCCATATAATATAATTATTGTTACAATTTAAATATTACTTATTTACAATATATACAATTTAATACCACTATGAAATATAGTTACAATTTTATTTACTTATTAATAACAACATTTAACAAAACTTCCAAAAATAAATTTTTCGTAATGCTATTGGCATAGAACTTAATTTACCAAAAAAATTATATAATTTCAATTAATATACCTTATTAATTACCAATTAACATCGATCACTTTATATATATTCTAAGCGTTCAGGTGGATTTACCACCCTTCCACTCCTGGTTATTACTTTCTCAGTAACCTTGACTGGAGATTTATAATCAGAATTATCAAACTCCTTCACTTTATCCTCGTCCTCTATTAAAGCGTATGGGACGTCTATGGCCCTACTTAATTTTTTTAAGTCTTTTCTATTTCTTCTAAATAAAAATCCTCGATCATCCTTTATTATATACGACCTAGGAGCAGAATGCAATTCAACTACCTTTCCTGGTAACCAGCATTTTCTTCTATGATTCCAAACGCCAACTGGATCATTTATTTTGATCTCCGGTAATGGCTTGGTATTTCTATTGAAATAAAATTTTTGCTTATTCATTTTTTCATTCAGTTTTTCTTTAACATCCAGTAATTTGGGTTTAAGCAACTGTTCACAAATGGGTACCTTTGTTTTTAACATTCTATTAAAAAACAGCTCTGCGGGAGAAAAACCCAATTGTTTCAATGGACTATTTCTATATTGCATTATGCTTACAAACATATCTTTACCCTCTTCCACTGATTTTTTTACAATGTTCTTAGCAATTTCAACGCCCTTTTCTGCTAAACCATTCGATCTCGGATAATTTGGACTCCTGAATATAAAATCAAAATTCCACTCCTTAGCGAAATCTTTCAACAACGAGCTATTAAAAGGTACATTATCACTCAAAACAATGTCTGGCACTCCATATTTTGAAAAAATTGATTTAAACTTCATGATCAGTTCACTAGCAGATTTATCTTTCAATAACACTAACTCGAGCCAATTTGAATATGCATCATACAATACCAGATATGAATGATTGTAGATGGAAAAAATGTCGCAGCCAACTCTTTGCCAAGGCCTATCAGGCAATGGATACGGCCTAAGTGGCTCATTACTATTTTTTCTTGAAAATTTTTCACAAATTCTACATTTCCCTATATATCTTTCAATATCTTTATAAATTCCTGGCCAATACAACAGCTGACGTGCTCTATTTTTCGTTTTTTCCATTCCAACATGGCCTTCATGTAATAGCATCAAGACTTTTTCCCTCAAATTTTTTGGAACGACTACTTTAAGTCCTAAAAATACAAGCCCTTGTGTCACTGACAACTCATTCCTGCATTTCCAATAGACTGATAAATATGAAGGGATTTTTTTCTTATCTGATGGCCAACCTTCTTCCAAATATTTTATTAATTCACAGAGCTCCTTATCATTAATAGTTTCCTTCTTAAATTCTATTTTTCTTTCTTCTGACATTGCCATTTGTGTTACTAATGAATTAATACTTAATTCAATTTCCTCACTCCAGTCACTATTTTCTTCTCCTAATGAAGCCCTCGACAGTGTGTCTGCCACTACTATGTCTGTCCCTTTTTCATATTTTAGCGTTAGATTATAGGGGATTATTTTCATCAGCATCCTTTGCAACCTAGGAGTTAATTTTTCTAAATTTTTTAAGCATAAATTAATTAAAGGTTTGTGATCTGTATTTATTAAAATATTTTTATGACCATAAATAAACGTATGAAATTTTTGACAAGCAAAAACTACCCCTAAAAATTCTTTCTCGATCTGAGCATATCGTTGCTCACTCTTGTTTAAACTTCTTGATATAAAAGCAATTGGTTTGTTATTTTGGAATAAACACGCCCCTAGTCCATTTTGGGAAGCATCTGTTTGTATTACCACCGGTTCTTTTGGATTAAAAATCCCAAGCACTGGCGCCTTAATAATCAGTTCTTTTAATTCTTCAAATGAATTTTCACATTCTTTAGTCCATGCATATTTAGCCTTATCCCTAGTAAGTTCTCTAAGGGGAGCTGTTACAGCTGACAAATTTGGAATATATTTAGAGAGATATTTTGCCATTCCCAATAGTCTAAGTACTTCATTTTTATCTTTAGGCTCTGGGAAATGTGTAATTGCACTAACATAATCCTTATCTGTTGACACTCCTTCACAAGAAAATATTTGACCCATAAACTTGACTTGTTGTTTTTTATATTGAATTTTATCTGGATTAAATTTAATATTATTTTTCAGCGCCACGTTTAACACAGCTTTTACTCTTTCATCATGTTCTTTTTCTGTATTCCCTGTAATTATAATATCGTCAAAATACACATTGACTCCCGGAATATCTCCAAAAAGATCATAATTTAATTTTTGGAATACTTCACAACAGCTAGTTAATCCAAACGGCAATCTTAAAAATTGATACCTCCCAAACGGAGATGTAAAGGTACACAAATCAGAACTTTCTTCATCTATCGGAATTTGGAGATATCCATCTTTCATGTCCAACACCGTAAAAAATTTATTTTTTCCCAATTTAATCGCAATATCATCAATCGTTGGAATTAAATAATGCTCTCTCCGAATTGCTTTATTTATATCTCTACTATCAATGCATAATCTTAAGTCCCCATTGACCTTTTCTATTATTACTAATGGATTTAACCATTCTGTTGGCTTAGTCACTTTTCTAATAACTTCCATTTTTTCCAACTCATTTAATTTATTTTTAAGCCTTTCGTGCAAAGCTAACGGAACTCTTCGAATGGGATGAATTTTCGGAACAATCGATTTATCTACAGTGATATGATGTATCTGAGGAAACTTTCCTAATCCTTTGAAAACATCACTATAATAAGTCTTAAGGTCTTCCAACGTTTTAAAATGATCTAAATTAACGCTATCTGTTCTTTTTATCAAACCTAACTCTACACAAGCTTCCAGACCCAAAAGAGGGGTCTCTAAACTTTCAATCACAACGAATCGTACTACACATTTATTAGACTGAGATTCACAAATTAAATCAACCTCACCCATAGGTTTCCACTTAAATTTTGAATTTCCATATGAGTGCAAAGATACGTTAGTATTTTTTATAACATTTTTAGATAACTTTAATTTTTCAAAAATATGTATCGGTAAACACGACACTTCCGCTCCAGAATCCAACTTAAATTCTATTTCACAGTTATTATTAACTAAAATAATTTTCCTCCACACTTTGTCTCTCGAATAACGCTTATCATTAAATGTTTCCTTATTATTTAAAATAGTGTCTATAAAATAATCCTTATTATTTTTTTCTAAATTACACTCCACTATGTCTACCTTTTCCCCACATACCCGCGAGAAATGCCCTTTTCCATCACACTTCCAACACTTACTATTAAATGCTGGACACTTCCGGAATTCACAATAAGAGCCGCATCTCCAGCAGCTGTTTCTCTTCCTTCCTTGGCCGTTCCGATCGGTAGTTGTAGAGGCGCCCCTATTTCTTGACTCTTGACTAGTTGACTTTGTCCTTTTATAACCCGGAAGATTGGATTGAAAACTACTGCATAATTCTACCACCTCATCTTCTTGATTTGTTATTTTCTTTAAATGCACTTTCGTAGACTCAATCGATTTGCTGAGCCTAATGGCGTCCTCAAGAGACAATTTCGACTCTCGAAGAAGCCTTTCTTGGATTTGCTTATCCCGTACACCCAAAACCAGTCTATCTCTAACCATCTCCTCCGGTTTATCGAAGTCACACGATTTCACTTTTGTCTTTAAAGTTAAAATAAATGCATCTATACTCTGCCCCACTTCTTGTACAATACTATTAAATTCAAATCGTTCGAAAATTACGTTTTCTTTAGGCGCACAATATTCCTCAAATAATTGGAGCACAACTTTGTATTTATCTTCTTGGTCCTTTTTTATTTTGAATGTATTATACAACTCCAAACCTTCGTCTCCAATACAATTGAGGAATATAGCCAATTTTTTCTTCCGTTCGCGTCTTCTTTATCACTGGCTTCTAAAAAAATTTCGAACTTTTGTTTGAATTTGTTCCAATTGGAGGCAATGTTCCCTTCTAAACTCAAGGGAGCCGGCGGCTTGAACATCTCTCTATCCATTTTTAACACCTGACACCATGTAATAGTTGGCAATTAAATGAAACACGTTATTTATTTGAATCACAGGTTTATTCACTCGTGTCCTATATCAAGCTGCTCGCCTGGTTCAGGGCAGACCTCAGCTCTCTCCACATGTCTGTCCTTGCGCATGCGCATATATTACAATTATCAAATAATAATGATTAAATAATTAATTATTAAATAAATAATTTAATAATAATTAATAATTTAATAATTTTTCGACATTCTTCTGAGACATTCCAGAGTGTATTGCAAGTCTTCTGGATGAATTCCAGTTCCAATTTCTTCATAGCTTTTACATTTCCTGTTTTTTTTTTTTTTTTTTATTTTTTTTAACAGATTTTACAACACAATAAAATGAAGCATTTGAGGGTGTATTCCTATCAGGAAACCGCTCGACATTCATTTCAATGGCAGCCCCTAACACTTCTTCCACATTCACCGCAAAAATTATGTGTCTTCAACAAAAAATACTCCATTTTTATTATGGTAATATAAAACTATTTACTCGATTGACACGAGAAATAAACTTTTTTAAACTCAAGAATTTTAAGTAGTTCTATTAAGTAGAAAATAATCTCTTAAATCCTGAGTATAAGGGAGTTTTAATATCATTATAAACACTTATTTTCATTGTTGTGACTTTTTGATTTAATGATTATTTATTTAATAATTAATTATTTAATCATTATTATTTGATAATTAAGTTAAATAATTGTTAAAAATAATTATTAAGAATTTTTTTGAGATCTAATTGATTCATGTATTTTGTTTATTTGATGTCGTATAAAAAATAGTTCTTATGAAAGTTGTTCAGTTTTTTTTGTAGATTAGGTAGACGTATAGAAAAATATAGGGTTCCATTTAAAAAACAGAACTTGACATTGAAATACCCTTGAAAGCTTGTTTTAGGTCGACAAACAATAGCATAGTTTAGTTTTCCCCTCGTTATAAACAAACATTTATTTGAAACTTTTTTCCATATAATGCACTGTTTTTGAATTATAAGACTGTCTCAAGATAAAAAACTCACCCGGTATAAATAGCCAGGGACTCTGGTGGGTTTAAATTGGCATTCACATCTTTATTCAGCTTCAACTAAAACTTTTTAAGCTAGATTTAAATAAGAATCTGTTAATCATTATCATTTATAACACTGGTCAACAGTGGTTTTGTTGCCTTTGATATAAAAATAATTTCGAATAATTTTATGCCAACACTTTATGAAACTATGAATGATTTTGGAATATTGGCTCTAGTTTATTTTTAATCTTTATTTTCATATTACACTATAAAAAGCAGTAAATATGAAAAGGGAAAAGCATATATATTCTAAAATATCAATTTTTTATTGAAAAATATTACTTATTGTTTTGCTTTAGTGTTTCATTAATTTATATATGTAAAAAGAGAGAAAAATTAGCAAAAACAATGTTACACTTTAGAGAAACGCCTTTTATAAGCTTATTTTAAATATTATAGGTACACCAAAATCATTAAAACCAGAGCCAATTTAGTACTTTCATGAATATATTCCTAAACTGTGTACTTGAAATTATAGAAATCCGCAGAGATTTCCAGGGCAACAAATTTTTTTTTTTATGAGTTGTGTAATATATATATATATAGTGCCTGGAGCACCGAGTGATGCTCGGTAACTGTTTGCCTCTAAATAGCTTAAATTTCAAGGCTCTGCGACTTACCGAAGACGATATATGAATGAATTTTAATTTTCTCATTAATATATCAAAGAATAATTGATATGTCAACAAGAATTATTTTGACCGCGCTGATTTGAAAAAAATATTTTTATCAAATGTAGAAAGAAAACCTTCAGATATATGAATGATTAAAATATTTATTTTACGACACTCCTAATTTACACCCCCTTCCTTTATTTCAATCAGATTAAAATCTATACACGACTAATAGCTCATGACACTTGATAAGTACACCAATTTGAGAAAAAAAATCGTTAGTGCCGTTTTTGAGAAAATAAAAAAAAAAAAACGAAAATTCTTTCATGTAAATGTCGAACTTTCGGTGTTCCGATTTCAAGCAAAAGGTTTCTGTACCCCGTCTAGCCTATATCGGGCTTAAGTTTCGAATTTCGTAGCTCTGAGATTTATGGTTGCGAAACGCAGGGGGGTACTTACGTAGGTAAACATCAATTTCCGGTATTTATTTATATTTTAGCCAAAATCTTGTGGTACTTCTTGTAGCCTTTAGATAGCTTAAGTTTCAAATTTCAAGACTCTGCGACTTACCGAAGACGAGATATGAATGATTAAAATATTTATTTTTGCGACATGACTAATTTACTCCCCCTTCCTTTATTTCAATCGGATTAAAATTTACACACGACTAATAACTCATGTCACTTGATAAGTACACCAATTTTTAGCGAAATCGTTGAAGCCGTTTTCGTGAAACCTATTCTATATATACAAGAATTGCTCATTTAATATAATAAGAAAGATATTATATTGAAAGAATTAAGTATCTTTTTTTGAAAATTAGATGATAAATTTTTTCAAAAATCAACAGATATCTGAAACCAGAATATATTATTAAGAAAGATTCTAAATTTAACGTCAAAATTTCAAAGATTTTAGTAGAAATAATTTTATATTGTTTATCAGAGGGGGTTCATCCTCTCAGGATATATGGTATATATTTATTATGTACGAACCCTCGGTATGCGAGCCTGCCTCGCACTTGATGACTTATTTTAATATGGAATACCAAATAGGGCCATATTTATAAATAAACAAAATGTAGTATAATTCATTACAATCCCTATGTGAAACCCTCGGTCGTTAAACTTGGTTTAATTTTTTTCATATTTAATAATTTAATAATATTATAGGTTTGTTCCTGGTTAGTAATGTATTATATTATACCGTTTATTGGAAGTAAATTTGCTCGATGTTTTGGTTCAAAATCTGCAGAGTAGGTATTATATATTGTATTTGAAATGAATTTAATCTTGTATACCTATTATATTTATATATTTTTATTCATTTAGTACCCCGTTGTATTTCTCAAAATCAGAATATTATAAAAACCAAAGCGAAGCCTTTGAAAATTATCTTCATAAAGGATATATTGAACCTGTTGGTACTTCTCTTCAGCCAACTAACATAGAATTTTACCCTAAAGTGTAAGAAATAATTTTCCATTAATAAATGGTACAAAACTAAAAAAAATATAATTTATTATTAGAATACCGAGGGATAGAAAAAACAAATATTCAAAAGTAAATGTGGATATTATAAATACAAGGCCTATTATTCGACTTTCAAGGTACTTTTAATTATTCATTCTAATTTTATAGGGCTATTTGTAAATATTATTTTAAAAAAATCAAAAGTACAAGTGAATGCTTTAATTTCAAAGTGATCTAAGTGCCAAATGTAAAATTTTTGGGAAATCAATAAAAACACTGCAGTTTTGAAAAAAAAACAATTTTTAATTGGCTACATTATTATTTAAAGCGCATTCTATGAGAGACTATAAAAACTAACAAATTATTTGGAACATAGATCATGTAGAAGAGCATTGGTACTTAGATCACTTTGAAAAGAAAAAACATTTTTTTTTTGGCACTTAGATCGCTTTGAAATGAAAGCATTCAAGTCTGTTTAATAAATAATTATTGAATTCTTGGGTACATTTAGGTAGATGCGAGGGCTGAACCGCAACCTAATATGGTGTACACCTACTTCGATCTCCACTTTTATTTCCAAATATTTCCAAAAATTCCAGTACTTCCAAATCGAGGGGTGATCCGCGATTGGAAGTAGGTGTACACCTCTTTGGAAGTACTTGGAAATATTTGGAAGTACTTGGGAATATTTGAAAGTGCTTGGAAATATTTGGAAGTACTTTCAAATATTTGGAAGTACAAGTGGAAGTAGGTGTACAGCATATTAGGTCGCGGTTCACCCCTCGTTCCAAATATTTCCAAGTACTTCCAAATATTTCTAAGTAATTCCAAAAATTTCCAAGTAATTCCAAATATTTCCAAGTATGTAATTCCAAATATTTCCAAGTAATTCCAAAATAATTCCAGATAATTCCAATTGCGGTTCACCCCTCGGGTAGATGTATCTTCCATCCTCATGGAGGATTGAGTAAATAATGTTTAACATTAAATACATCTAATTTAATTTAATTTCTTTTTTCCCTCATTAGTAAAATACAGGAAAACTAGATTACTACTACTTTTCAAAAATATCATGCTTTTTTCTGTAACTTGTTTTGTTCTTTTTTATTACTCTTGGAATTTTGGGCAACCATATGTACTTATACATATAAATCCAGTGTAATAAACAGCCTGAGTCTTTTGATTTTTTTTTATGTACGTTTAATTTTAGTTGATAGTAAATGATTAATATTTTTATTTTATTTTAAGGGTAAAAAATAACTCGCTGTTAAAGGAAGTGAATGCATTGATAAAGAATTTACCAAGAACGTCTACTTTTCCAAATAGTTATAACTTATTGGACGCTTTACTAAATTTGAAACCATCTCAGAATCGTTGGGTAATTCGTTGTGATATTCAAGATGCCTTCGGTTCGATAAATCAAACAAAAGTATTTACTTTTTTAGAAGAAATTTGTTTTAGAAATCCAGGTGAGATTTTGAAAACAATTTATTTCAAAAAATTTCAAATAAGATAATTATAATAAATGGTATCCCAATAGCAACATGAATTTTAAATTACGACTTATCTCAAAATTGTTCAACTTACAGCTACATGAAACGTTTGAAAAGTGTGCATTTTATTAAGGACGTTCCCTAATATCCCTATAATCGATTTTCTTGCAATTCTTTTAAAACTTTGAATACACATATTTATAAGTGTCCTTTATACGTAGAAATTTTTTTCAATAGTCCTTGCGGCACTAAATTTATAAATATTGACCATTGAAATTTGCATATTTAACACGCCAACCCTATCCCGATGGATGTTAAAGCGACTGTTTCATTAAATAACAATCATCATCATTGAGTATACAGTCCTAAGACTGGTTTGATGCAACAATCCGTCTCCACTCGACTCTGTCCCCCGCCAGCTGTTTAACCTCTCTAAATGTCTGGCATCCCATATCCCCAATTATTTGGTTGAAATATTCTAATCTGGGTCTTCCCCTTCCCCTTTTCTTTCCCACCTCCCCCTCCAAGATATCCCTAAGCAGTCCCCCATGTCTCAGTGTGTGCCCCATCATCTGACCTCTTCTCTTCTTCAGACTCTTCCACAAGGTTCTTCTTTCTCCGATTCTTCCAAGAACTTCTTCATTTGTAATTTTATCCATCCATTTGATATTCATCATTCTTCTGTAGCACCACATTTCGAAAGCCTCCAATCTCTTTCTCTCCGCTTTTCCAATTGTCCAGGTTTCACACCCGTACATGGCTATGCTCCATACATATGTCTTCAATAGCAACTTCCTGTTTTCTAAGCTGATTGAGGAGGAGCATAGTAGTTTTTGTTTTGAATTAAACCCCATTTTTGCTTGGGAAATTCTTGATTTAATTTCGTTTTCGCTCCTCCCATCCCATGTTATTTTACTTCCTAGGTAGCGGAATTCCTTAACTCCTTCTAGGTTTTCTTGGTTAATTTTGATGCATTCCTGTCTCGTTTGTTCTTTTTTTGTACATACTAGGACCTTGGTTTTATTCTTGTTTATTTTCATTTTGATTTCTTCTATTAGGATTTGGTTAATTCCATTCAAGGCGTCCTCTAATTCATTTTTATTGCTTCCTAGAAGGGCAATGTCATCGGCAAATCTTAACATAGCGATCTTTTGACCTTGGATTTCTATACCTGTATCAATTTTGTCTTTGAATTCTTTAATCGCTTCTTCTATGTATAAGTTGAAAATCATGGGTGACAGCACACATCCTTGTCTTACACCTTTTTTTATTTTGGCTTCTCTGTGTTCATCACCAATATTTATAATTGCCGTCTGGTTTTGATATAGATTGTAGATTAGTCTTCTCTCTCTGAATTTTATTCCCGCCTGTTTTAATATTTTAAACATAATTTCCCAATTGACATTATCGAATGCTTTTTCTAGGTCTATGAATCCGATGTAGACAGATTCTTCCCTGATAAAAGCCCTTTCTATTATTAGTCTAAGAGAGAGAATTGCTTCTCGGGTGCCTCTGTTTCTTCTAAAGCCGAACTGGTCTTCCCCCAGATTTTCTTCAACTCTTTGTTCTATTCTTCTTTGGATTATTTTGGTTAGGATTTTGGAGGCATGTGAGATTAGACTAATGGTCCTGAAATTTTCACATTTATCCGCGCCTGTCTTTTTGGGAAGTGTGACTATTTTGTTCTTTTCGAAATCTTTTGGGATGATTCCCAATTTATAGATTTTGCTAATTAGTTCAAAAAGTTTGTCACGTGCCTTTTCTCCAGAGTTCTTTAGGATTTCAGCTTGTATACTGTCTATTCCGGGTGCTCTATTATTTTTTAGTTCCTTCAAAGCTGTCTCGAATTCTGACCTGAGTATGGGGTCTCCTAATTCGTTTTCGTCCACAGATTCTTCTTCTTCTATTGGGTTCATTGTTTTTTCTTCTCCATAGAGTTCTTCTAGGTGTTCCTTCCATCTATTTGCCTGTTCGTTTTCGTTTAGAATAATGTGGCCTCCTTTATCTCTTATGTTCTTGCTTTTTGGCTTGTCTTCTTGAAAATTTCTTTTTATTGCCCTATAGGCTACATCAACTTTTCCCAATACTAGATTTTCGTTGACTTCTTTACATTTTTCTTGAATCATTTTTTCTTTTGCTTTTCTACATTCTCTTATAACTTTCCATCTTAATTTTTTATATGTTTCTTTCCTTCTTCGTCTTTTCTGTTCTTAAATTTTCTTCGTTCGTCAATCAGTTGCAGTATTTCGTCTGTTACCCATGGCTTTTTAATTTCGTTTTTCTTTGATTTAAGGACTTCGTTGGCTGTTTCAGTCAGGCTTGATTTCATAGCATTCCATTCTTGTTCGATTTCTTCTTCTTTATTATTTGTGGGTGTTTTTTCTTCCAGTTTCTTATTCATTACGTTTTCGAAAAGTTTTTGGGTTTCCTTATTTTTTAATTTAGATATATCCCAGTTTTTTCGCGACCCTCCCTTTTTTATTAGTTTTTTAAATTTTAGTTGGCATTTCATCGCAATTAGATTGTGATCACTAAAAATATCAGCCCCAGGATAGCTTTTACAGTCCTTTACTTGATTTCTGAATCTTTGTTTGACTAATATGTAATCTATTTGAAATCTCCCCTTGTCTTTTGGCATTTTCCACGTGTAGATCCTTCTTGGATGGTGTTGGAAGAGTGTGTTTGCTACTACTAAACTGTGCTTACTGCAAAATTCAATTAATCTTTCGCCCCTTTCAATCCTATCTCCTAGACCGTGTTCGCCCACCACTTTTCCTTCTTTGCCTTTTCCTACTCTTGCATTCCAATCCCCCATAATTATTAAATTTTCATCCCCTTTAACGCGCTTCATCAAATAACAATAGGAATTTTCTTGAAATTATTTTTATAAAACTGAGAATCATTAACTGAAGAGATAACAAATATTTTCCTGTTAAAATAATTGTATCAAGCGGTTTTCGTTTTGTTTGAAAAATGTTAAAAGTTAGGTACTTTTGATGGTTTTCATTTTTTTCTCTCATGGCATAGCAAGTGAGAGATGGCGACTTGGCAACGTTGCTCTAATATCACTCAATTTTTCCATATATAAAAAACTTCTGCAGCTGGTGCATTTCAGTTAGCTAATTCTCTCAACCTAACTATACTGTTCTCATCTGGAATTTTACATTGAGCTGTTTCATGAAATGTTTTTTTTTATTCTTTGTCTTTTAGCGTCGGTAAGAATGCAATGTTGCCAGATCCAAAAAACGATGCAGTGAAAATATTTTTACATTGCATATCAGAGGCTCCATTGCCTCAGGAGTTGAACCCGAGTACTAACACGCTTTCCGGGCTTGTTAGTTCGACCCTCGAGACAAAACACACCCTGACATGCAATATAATATATTTAAGAAAAGCTAAAAATCTTTACTCCATTCAATTAAGTGAAAACTTTTTTCCGATTAGCATGATTTTTACTTTATCCGTTCGAGTTGAATGAATGGAGTAAAGATTTTTAGCATAGAGCAATATAGAGTGGAAGGCTACCGTATATCGAAAAAGCGCTCTATAGCGAGTGCAGGGCGAAAACTCTTAGTTCTTAAGAGCTATCCAAAGATCATAGAACATTCAAAGCCTTTGTCATAGATAAAAGATACATACCCTTTATGTTATATATATATATATATATATATATAAGGGCATTTTTTACTCTTGATAATGTCACTAAAATTTGCCCCGAAGGGAGCGGTTTCCGCCATTTTATTGCCCAATGGTTTCGCCCTGGTCTCGCCAGAGAGCTCTGAAACTCGTATAAGCTAAAATACACTGGCTCCTTATGGAGCCTTTTACTCTATATTACTCTATGGTTTTTAGCTTCTCTTAAATATTATATATTGCATGTCAGGGGGTCTAGAGGGTCGAACTAACAAGCCCGACAAGCGTGTTAGTACTCGGGTTCAACTCCTGATATGCAATGTAAAAATATTTTCTACTTAAATCTGGATTTTGACCTTAAAATTTAAATTCTTTCTTGGCTAATAAATTATATATATATATATGTATTATTTTTTTCATTTTTTTTCATAAATTTAAAATAATAACTTAATGAACATATTTTTAGCACTTCATAAAAAAATAAAAGAAGAATACGAAAACATATTAATTCACCGTAAAAATATAAAATATCGTATAATAAAAGGGTTACCCCAGGGCTGGGAATTTAGTTCATCGCTATGCAATTTATATTTGATAAAATGGGAAGAAGAATATCTCAAACCAATTCTTCAAAAAAAAAATTATTACTTTTTCAGATTTATGGATGATATACTATTTTTAACAACGGACAAATCACTAGCTTCCCAGTAAATTGATATTTTAAATTATTTATTTTCTTTGACTGTGATATCAAAAAAGAAAATAATAATCTTTCTTATTTTTCAGGTTTCTTGATAAAATTAATACACCTTATGAAGGCATAGTTTTCTCCAAAAGAAAAACATTAACTAATCTTGAAAATAATTTGAAATTTATTGATTTTCTCTATTATAAAATTAATATACCTAATTGGACTGTTGTACCTCCGATTCCTGAATTTTTATATATTAAAAGTATATCAAAAGAGATGTGGTTAGTTACTTTTAAAAACATTTGGTAATAATATAATAGTAATTAAACATTATATTAATTTCAGGGTGTCAAGGTCTCCAGAAAATGCCAGTAAAGAAATAAGGTAATTTGGTTTGAAAAATATTTATTTTAAAATTACCTGAAAGATTTTTTTACATTTGTAAAGGATTGAGTGGATATTGATGAGGCAGTCCAAAAAAAGAAGATAATTTATACTATCTTTTTATTCATAAACCGACGTTTCGGAGGCTAGTCCCTCCTTCTTCAGGGTTTTGAAAAATCAGTGAAAGAAATCCAATGCGACATTCCCCTCTGTCTCCTCTTTCAGTGGCAGTAACAATAATATATTTATGTAGTATTTCATTCTCAGCAGAATTATAATGTAGTGAAGAAGGAATTAATACCCTCCGAAACGTCGGTTTTTTAATAAAAATAAAAAGATAGTATAAATTATCTTCTTTTTTTTGGACTGCCTCATCAATATCCACTCAACTTCACTTATCAGTCCGTTTCCAAAAATTACTCCAATCTTTGTAAAGGGTTGGTAGCATAGCTGGCTGCCAACAAGGAGGTCCCGGGTTCGATTCCCGGCTATGCTCAGAAATTTTTCTTTAAGTATAGGGTCTGGAACGGGGTTCACTCAGCCTCGTGAGGATAAATGAGTAGCTGCTTGATTGAGAAGCAGCGAATCTAGGTTAAGAACACTGAAACGAAGGTTGTAGAGATTGCGTTGAGCTAACCACTTGACCCCTCGGTACTGTTTCCAATTAGGACAGCAACCAATTCAGTAAGCCAATACCCATAAAGGGTGGTCGAGCCAGAGATTTTTTTTTTTTTTTTTTGTAAAGGGTGTTCTGAAACCAATAGAGATTTTAAATTGTCCAACGATTCTACAACTTTCATATCTTAAAATTCTAATCTGAATTGAAAGTTTTTGCCGAGAGTAGCAGAATTTTTATATATTGAAGGAGACAATAAAAGAGTGTGTCTTCTGCTGGAATTATAAATTTTATTTATTTATAACCAGACTATAGTTTCGAGGGCTTTTATTTATAATTCCAGCAGAAGACACACTCTTTTATTGTCTCCTTCAATTCTAATCTGAAAAATATAGAAGTAAAAAATGTAACGCTACTCGATTTCAGAACGCTTGCATACCGTGCTATTTTTACATTGAACTGGGTATATTATTATGGCTGGCACATTAACAAAGTAGCTAGTAGAAGAGTTAGTTCAAGGGGCGATGTTAGAAATTAAATTAATAGGTGTACAAATATGTTTCCGCCATTTGACAAAGTTGGTCCCACCAGTAAGTTATGATTAAAATTATCACAATAAAAACTTAATTATCGTAAGGTTGTAATTTGTCAACAACCTAACCTTGAAATCTTAAGTGAATTTTCATCAGTATATTCTATTTTTTTTGTATGCCAAAATGTCGAGTTTTGAGCCGAATAAGCGTCATTTGCGGAAACTTTTGATTTATTTCTTCAATTTGAAAAAATCTCCAGCTGAGGCGCATCGATTGCTTGTAGAAGCATATGGTGAGGCTGCTTTAAGAGAGAGAAGTTACCGTGAGTGGTTTCAAAAGTTTAAGGGTGAATTTGACATCGAAGACAAAGAACTTAGCGGAAGGCCTAAAGTGTACGAAGATGCGGAATTGAAACCATTTTCGGGCTAAGATTCGTGGCAAACGCCAGAAGAACTTGCACATACATTAGGAGTGGCTCAACAAGCAATTTCACATCCGTTGAAATCATTGGAATGATTCAAAAACAAGGAAATTGGGTTCCATATGAACTGACGCCGAGAAACGTTGAACACCGATTTTCCACAAAACCGGTCAAAACCTATTTGGAAACACTCAATTGGGAAGTTTTACTCCCACTCGGTATATTCACCAGACATTGCTCCTTCTGATGTCCACTTATTTCGATCGCAGCACTTCACATCATATGAAGATACCAAAAATTGGGTCAATTAAATTGAAAGTTTTTGCCGAGAGTAGCAGAATTTTTATATATTGAAGGAGACAATAAAAGAGTGTGTCTTCTGCTGGAATTATAAATTTTATTTATTTATAACGAGACTATAGTTTCGAGGCTTGCCCTCTTCATCAGTCTATTACAATGGATTCACAGGAATTAATTTATGAATTAATTTATAAATTAATTCCTGGGAATACATTGTAATAGACTGATGAAGAGGGCAAAGCCCTCGAAACTATAGTCTCGTTATAAATAAATAAAATTTATAATTCCAGCAGAAGACACACTCTTTATTGTCTCTTTCAAAAATTGGGTCGATTCGTCGATAGCCTTAAAAGATGAAGCATTCTTCCGATCCGTATGCTGCCAGAAAGATGGGAAAATGTAGTGGCAAGCGATGGACAATACTTCGATAAAACTTAAGGTTGCGTTCTTTAACAATAAATTCCCAATTTTTTATTAAAAAAAGGCGGAAACACATTTGTACACCTTATAAAAATGTAACAAATGAGTTTTTTGAATTTTAAAAAAATATTATAATATAATTATCAAAATGCCAGATTCATTTGCTCAATATTAAATTTAATTTCGAAAAAAGAAGAAATTAAAAACCATTATCAAAGATCTTATTAATATGTTTAATTTTTAATTTAAATGTAAGAAGGGTTCACTCCCTCGGAAGTCGAACCCAAGGGCCAAATATAAGTTAGTTAATTTGTTTTCACATAACATAACAAGTAGGTACATTTGTAATATTCCGATTATTTTCATAATAAAAAATCTTACACATTCTGCATTCATGTGGAGCTGCATAATCATTATTTACATCGATTTAAATGGTAATTTTTCAATATGGCTGCTTTCATTTGCTTATTGGTACACCCCGAGGGGTGAACCGCGATTGGAATTAGGTGTACACCGTCTTTGGAATTACTATGAAATTCATTATATAATCTATTGTCTTCTACTTGGAAATGAAAGTTGAAGTAGGTGTACACGATTTTAGGTAGCGGTTCACCCCTCGGTACACCCTATATAATCACTTGATTTATTTCTAATTTCATCTATAATTTTCTAGGGAATATTTTAAAAAACGCGTTTTAATGACACGAGTTTTTCCAATTTTTTATAATATAAAATTAAATGGAATTCTTCAAACCAAAATCAATATTTTAATCATTCTTTTGAATGTTGCCAAAAGAGTGAAGCGTATATTATATATGCTTGAAAGTTTTGGTAAAATTCAAGAAAAATATATAAAGAAAATAATGATTCGTTTTTGCGAACAATTCTTACAACGCATGCAAATCCAAGGTAATAATTTTAAAGTGTTTTTTTTTTTTTTTTTTGCATTTGCGGGTTCGAAAAAAATAACTTTTAGGGGTATCAGAGATGTAAGAATAAGGTTGAAAAGCCACTGTACTAAATTAAAGTGCTCGAGCTATACTTGTTACAAAAAATCGAGAACGATTTCACAAGTGTTCAGCTTCTTTAGACTTTTTAAGGTAGTTGTTTCACCATATGGGTTTTCTTAGGATTTTTTTGAAATTTAGATAGATTATTATTTAAATACTTCTGCATCGATTGGTGGCAAAACGAAATTTATGAACAATATAGTTCCGGAGATATTTAATTCCAAAGATAGAGTTTTTCAGACTCTTATACATTGCACTATACGGGATATCGGAAAGTTTACATACCTACATACACTCGTGGACAAAACTAGCGGATCATCATCATTGAGTATACAGTCCTAAGACTGGTTTGATGCAACAATCCGTCTCCACTCGACTCTGTCCCCCGCCAGCTGTTTGACCACTCTAAATGTCTGGCATCCCATATCCCCAATTATTTGGTTGAAATATTCTAATCTGGGTTTTCCCCTTTTCTTTTCCACCTCCCCCTCCAAGATATCCCTAAGCAGTCCCCCATGTCTCAGTGTGTGCCCCATCATCTGACCTCTTCTCTTCTCAGGACTCTTCCACAAGGTTCTTCTTTCTCCGATTCTTCCAAGAACTTCTTCATTTGTAATTTTATCCATCCATTTGATATTCATCATTCTTCTGTAGCACCACATTTCGAAAGCCTCTAATCTCTTTCTCTCCTCTTTTCTAATTGTCCAGGTTTCACTACCGTACATGGCTATGCTCCATACATATGTCTTCAATAGCAACTTCCTGTTTTCTAAGCTGATTGAGGAGGAGCATAGTAGTTTTTGTTTTGAATTAAACCCCATTTTTGCTTGGGCAATTCTTGATTTAATTTCGTTTTCGCTCCTCCCATCCCATGTTATTTTACTTCCTAGGTAGCGGAATTCCTTAACTCCTTCTAGGTTTTCTTGGTTAATTTTGATGCATTCCTGTCTCGTTTGTTCTTTTTTGTACATACAAGCGGAACGCCGAAAAAAAACGTGAAAAATATGCTTATTTTATATAAATTTATATATATTTTTTTAAGTGATTATGATAATTTTGAACTAATTTTGACATTAATTAACAAATTGCAAAATTTTAAAATAATCTAAAATTAAAATAAACTGCAACGGATCGTTGCTAAACTTTATCCGAATTCATTTGAAATATTAATATGTTTGTTCCTTTATTATTAATCAGATATCACTTGCAATTTGTAGTTCATATTGACATTAATTCAAAAATAATTATCATTTAATAGTCGAAGAATAACCATTCTACATTGGATTTTTGACGTTTCGGTTTTTATTGGTAACCATTGCTGAAGACATAGAGGAATCGACTTAAAATCAAAAATAGCGATTGATTCTCATCTAATACTTGGAATAACAATTCTACATTAGGTATTTGACGTTTTGATTATTATTGGTAACCATTGCTGAAGACATGGAGGAATCGACTTAAAATCAAAAATAACTATCGATTCTTATCTAATACTAGAGGAATAACCTATTGATTCATTTTGATGTTTTGACTATTAATGGAAACCTCTACTGAAAATGTGGAAGAATCGACTTAAAATCAAAAAGACTTAATTCTTTTATGGCAAACAACTCAAGCTTGAGGTTTCCATTAATAGTCAAAACATCAAAAATGGAATGCAATAAGGTTATTCCTCTAGTATTAGATAAGAATCGATCGTTATTTTTGATTTTAAGTCGATTCCTCCATGTCTTCAGCAATGGTTACCAATAATAATCGAAACGTCAAATACCTAATGTAGAATTGTTATTCCTCAAGTATTAGATGAGAATCAATCGCTATTTTTGATTTTAAGTCGATTCCTCTATGTCTTCATCAAAGGTAACGGATAAGAAAACAACGCAGTTGCTATGGTTACTCATAAAAATTCCTCCCAAATTTTTAGCATTTCACAGAGAGAAGCCTATCCATTCTTACTTAAGCAAGGCTAAATGAGCTATATTAAAACTTTAAATTTTAAAGAATTAAAAAAATTAAAAAAAGTACTCTCTTACTCTAGAGTAAAGTACTTTAAAATATAATTTTACTAAAAACTTTATTTAACCTTTTTTGTGGTCCCCAAGGTACTTAATTAGGATATTAAATTTCATCAAAATTGGTTAAGTCATTTTCAAGATATTTAGAAAAAACTAAAAAAGTACTGAAATAAAGTACTAATGTTTGTGGGCCGATATGTACCAAAAACTAATCAGCGCTTCATTTTGTTAAACTAATGGTAGGTTTTCAATTTCATTTCAATCGGTGCAACGGTGTGGAAAAAATCGTGGGCCAAAAAAACGATAACATACATCAATCCACACATACATCCGCACGCACTAAATGAAATAAAGTAAAATTCGCACTTTTTGGCCTCTCGACGAGACCCCATGTAATTTTTGGCAAAACCGTCACGTGCTAAAATTCAACCTAATTGAATACTACAATTTGTGACTTTAATTGAGTCCATGGGTTCCGTAGTCTTTACCTGAGGACCCTTTGAAGCCACGCTTGCCCCGAGAGCGATTACAATACTTTACCCATGCTTTGCATTGGATAAAGTAAAAATATGTCTTATCTGAAATTAAGTGATTTAATGTTTGACTGTATTTTTTTTTATAAAAAATTTAAATAGTTTTAATAATGTGGATTCCCTCCTCTGGCTCTGATAATACATTTAACTCTCCTAGGCATGCTCATAATTGTGTTATCAATGAATTTTTGAGGTATTCGATACGCTTCCCCAAGAAGTGCATTTTTCAGTTCCTCTAGGTTAACAGGAGCTAGAGATCTCTTCTTCAATGATCTCCCCAACATGTCCCAAACATGCTCAATAGGATTTAAATCTGGAGAGCGTGCAGCCCAATTCATTGTCGACAAATTCCCTGCTGACAAATAGCGACAAACTTTCTGGGCTAGGTGAGGGCGAGGGTTATCATGCATTAGAATAAAATGCCAATGTATGGTGCGGAGGGCATTCCATAATCTTCCAGAATGTCTGAAATATATCTTTCAGCATTCATTGACCCATTTTCCACCATGTGTAATTCCGTACGTGCCCCCAAAGAAATACCAGGCCAAACCATATCAGAGCCGCCACCGAAAGCCGTCCACGGAAGAATGTTCCATTGATGGTACCTCTGATTGCGACGTCTCCACACTCACCCTTCCATTGCCTGGCTTCAGACAAAATTGGATTCGTCTGTGAACAAAACATGGCTCCAATCCATCTCAGACCAATTCTCATGGTTTTTCGAAAATTGTGGACGCTCTACTCGATGATGTGTCTCTAAAAGGGGACCCTTGACCTGTCTTCGCGATAATAATCCAGCTTCGTTCAGTCTTCTTTTGACTGTCTTAACAGACACGGTCACCTGTCTCACTTCTTTCAGCTGATTTCAGTCACTTCCGGTCTGGGCACGATTTCTCAGAGCAGAGCTAACAATAAATCTATCGTCCCTAGTGAATCCTAGTCCATTTTCTAACTTGCCCTTCACGTTTCTTGTATTGCCTAATGTTGCGATATCGTTGTATCGTAGATTTCGATACACCAATCATTTCAGCCACCTCTTGGTATGCCATTTTGCTTTTTTTAATTAACGTAACAGCTCTGGAGACATCAACTTTGCTCAGGTTTGTCATTTTGCATTTAATGTCGAGTTTAATGTCTGACGAGCCAATTTTAATAATAAGTCAACTTTGTTCAATCAATGTTTAAAAAAAATATGTAATTCTAAGCGAATAAGCAATTTGATACAATGTACCTTATAAAGATAAATTTTATAAAATTTAAATAAAAAATACATTTTTTAAGAAAATTTTAATTCATAGTTACAACACAGTTTCTGAGATACTAATGAATAAATAATGAAAAATTTACACTAAAAACAAGCTGGCAACAACGAATATATTTAACCTAAAAAGTGGGTTAACTTTAGTATCAATACTTTTTTTGACGTTTTTTCGCTTCAGCCATTGTCTCAACAGCTTTCAATCGCTTATTAAGAACTTTTTGTTTTATAAATCTCACTTTATAATGTATTTTATCTGTCATTTCTATCATAAAAATATTCAAGCTCGCACAGTGTTGCCAGATTTGTCAAACGAGCACGGGATTGGCTAGTAGTGGTACAGGGTGGCGCAAATGGATCGGGTGGTTTTAAAATATTTGTCAAACTGTGTCGGGTGGTTTTAAAATACTTGTCAAACTGTCAATTTTAAAGGTATTGGATTGAAATAAAGTGCAAAACGTGTAGTTACAATGGAAGTTTATTAACAAACAATTAGTAAAGTTAGTTTTTAAAACAACTGCACATACCGCTAGGATATCAATGCAAGCTGTACGGGCTCTGTTCCCTGGCAGTTTGATTTCCCGTAATGGAGATCTCCATTGGCCCCCTCGCTCACCGGACCTCACGGTATGTGACTTCTTCTTATGGGACTATTTAAAAGCAAGGGTGTACATGAACAAACCCCGGACCATTCAGGAGTTGAAGGCAGCAATTCACAACGAAATCATATTAATTCCTGGTGATGTGCTTGAGCGGGCAATGCGGAACGTTAAGGACCGACTCCAAGAATGCATCTCTCGAGAAGGAAGCCATTTGATGGATGTAATTTTTAAAAACTAACTTTACTAATTGTTTGTTAATAAACTTCCATTGTAACTACACGTTTTGCACTTTATTTCAATCCAATACCTTTAAAATTGACAGTTTGACAAGTATTTTAAAACCACCCGATCCATTTGCGCCACCCTGT
Source organism: Forficula auricularia (assembly GCA_024734495.1). Lineage (NCBI taxonomy): Eukaryota > Metazoa > Arthropoda > Insecta > Dermaptera > Forficulidae > Forficula > Forficula auricularia. Next base: position 1,895,210 of record JALMQS010000189.1, read on the forward strand.
ATATAAACAGCAAAAAGTTTTGGTCTTATGAATTATGAATCCTTATTGTCTGTTCCATATACTCTAGCATTAACTTTTTGCTAGTATTGTCGCGAAACAACTACCTTAATAGAACTTAAATCTCAACGAAACCCTTCCACTTTACATTTATATATACTACTAGTATAATTTTGTCTAATTTTGATTTTTTTTTTTTAGTGCCATCAATCAAAAAAATATTTAATCTGGAAGGATTCGTTTTGAAATATCTTGGTAAATTTTCTTCGAGAAAATTATTAAAAGGAACGAATAGAATTGTCTTTCAGGATGAAGAAGCTGCATTTAAAGGCGCTCTTGCTTTTTACAAATGATATTTTTTTAAACGCCTCAAACATTACTTAATTATGCATTTTTAGTGATGATGATAATATTCAACTGACACTGTATGATGCTGTATCACTGGAATCAAATTTGATTGTTTATTGAGTGTATATTCTTTCGGGTTGAATTAAGAAACTGGTTGAAATTTTTTGTTTAATCAGGACTCTTCGGTTTCTAATTCTGATAACGGCTATCAAGTGTGCGATGGTCACAAGAAATGACCACCCAAAATTAAAATATCTACTTCATTTCAATAAAATTTAGGGAACGCGGTGTTGGTTTATAGTGAAACATTGTTAAAATTAAATTAGGTTGGAGTTGGTGGTGTTTTTCCTTGTGAAACACCACCAACTCCAACCTAATTTAATTTTACTATATTTCAAATTGAAAATAATAATAATAATAATAATACTAAATGAATAAATTCTTTCTTCAAGTGCCATATCAGGTCTCTCTGACGTTTCGGCACCTCTCCACATATACCTGTGCTGAATGTGTTTAGCTGTTTTACACAGATATACGTACCTACTTTTTAACGCCGGTTCCGAACAGCTAGTTTGGAGAGGTTGGCTAGGCAATTATACTCTTGGTAGTTTGCCATTGCTTTCCAAGAAGTGGTTGAAAATATTTGCCGAGACTTAGTCGCGAACCAGCATACTTCAGGACAGCGGCCCGACACTCTGACCACTGATCCACAGTCGCCTTTTTAATACTATCGAATTCAATTCAATTTGTAAACAAAAATACTAGAAAGCTATTAACCCTAGAAGAGTGCCATATTTAAAAGAAAATATGATTGATTATTTATTGATGAGCCAAAAATTAAGACCGGTTCTTTCGTAAATGATTATAAATTATTTTATTAACCCTTAGCACTCCGCTGTCGCCGCTGAGGCGACTTTGTATGATAAGCTACTACTCCGTTGTCGCCGCAGCGGCGACAATTAAAAGAAACAATGTTTTTATTTTAAATATAAATATATATTTAATTCAAATATTCTTTAGATCTTCATCAAGTTCTACCATATACTCTTAGTTTTTATAAATAATTGCGTTAAAACTATTATCATTTTTTGTATATTTACCCTCGAAATGGAATATAATAATTTCAATGCAATTGATGAATTCTCCGAAAGTGAAGATGAATTCGAATTTAACTTATACATCGACAATTTGGCTGAAATTAATAATATAAATGAAGATGTAAATAGTGATAGTGATAGCAGCGATATAATAGTTAGTCGCCTTTTTTTCTGATGTATTTATTTACAAGAGCTCGATTCAATCAAATATTTTGGATGCTCCATTTAAAAACACCTGACTCGGGAAGCAAAAATCTTAAAACTCGTATACAACGAGCCAACATTTTTTAGACTATTTAGATTCAAAATTTTCTGAACATTTTATTCCTGGTAAAAATATTTGTGTAGACGAATCCATTGTAAAATTTAAAGGGAAAATTTCTTTCATTATTTACAACCCTATTAAGCCCACAAAATGGGGTATAAGAATCTATGCAATGGCGGATTCTGAAACAGGATATATCTATTCTATCTTACCTTATTATGGAAGTATTACATCTGAAAATCTTATTCGTTCAGATTTACCAGTCAGCACTAGAATTCCTCTGCATTTATGTCAAAAGCTGCTAGAACCCCAGAGGCACGGGGTTACCATATGTTTACTGATAGATATTATACCAGTATACCTTTAGCAGAAGAATTAATGAAATTGAAATGCCACTTGACTGGTACTATAAAAGCTAACAGGAAAGGTATCCCGACCTTTATGAAAAAACCTAAGTTTTCGGATAAAAAAACTATTGTTTGTAAAAAAGGAAAAATCAATCTTAATTTGTAACTAATTTGAAATATTTGTGATAGACTGATGATGAAGGCAATGCCTTCGAAACTATAGTCTCTAGAAATAATTAAAAATTATTTTATTTAAAAAACAGAAGACTCTCTCATTTTATTTTATTTTTAACCTAAAAAAAAAAAAAAAAAAAAAAAAAAAAGGAAAAATCATGTTCTTAGCCTGGAAAGACAAAAGGATTGTATCACTTTTGAGTACTTGGAATGATAGATTCAAAAAGAATTCTTCGGGAGGGTACGGAAGTAAATATTAGAAAGCCTAATGTAGTTGTAAGTTACACAAATTCTATGGGTGGTGTAGATCGAGCTGATCATTATGCATCTACCTATTGTTTTTTGAGAAAGTCTCTTAAATGGTGGAAAAAAATGTTTTTTGGGGCCTGGAAGTGTCTGTAATTAATTCATATATCTTATATAAAATTGAAAAAACAAAACAAAACGAAAAACCATTGACACATTTGAAATATGTTAAACTGTTAGTCGATCAACTGAATAATAATTTTCGACAAGAAAAATCTAGAGCCTCTACGTCATCATCTGAGATCAGGTTAAACGGAAAAATTCATGAAATGCGCAAAGGTTAAAAAAGAGATTGCATTGTTTGCTCCAAAAGACAGAAGAAAGGTGAAAGACGAGAAATGAGTGAATATTGTGATACTTGCCCTGATAAGCCAAGAATGCATCTTGGGAATTGTTTTTCAAGATACTATAAAATGAAGAAATCTAAAAAGTGATTTTTATAAAATATATTGTATTTTTATATTTTCATAGTAATATTGTATTAATAAAGCATATTTTTAAAGTGTATTCACGTTTTTTTTAATGACAAAGCAATTTTCAATATTCTACAGCGGCTCGCTCGCGCCATTGAAAATAGCCTGGAGTAGCTGATAGCCCATAGGAAAAATGACTCGGATTTGCTGATAGGTCATATTAAAAATTGTTCGGAGTGCAAAGGGTTAAATATATATAAGAGGGGACAGGGTGTATGGTAAAGTCGGCCTATCAAAGTGATTATTTTCTCTTTTAAATTTTTATATTCCTAAGACTTCTTTACCTTTTTATTCTAAAAACTATACAAGTATACATCAGCTTATTAACAGCTAATTTCTTATCTTCAAATCCTGATTTTGCTTCACTTTTTAATTAATTTAAATCGAGGGGTGATCCGCGATTGGAAGTAGGTGTACACCACTTTGGAAGTATTTCGGAAGTGCTTGAAAATATTTGGAAGTACAAGTGGAAATAGGTAGCATATTAGGTCACGGTTCACCCCTCGATTTAAATATAGGCTATAAATCTTGAGCTGGCTTGAAGGGAAAGTCTTCCATTATATTTTGTTTCTTATATATCTTTCCGACTGTTCTATTGATATATTTTAAACTATACCATAAATTTAATTTTACCACACACTTGCAAATTCACACTGTTATTGTTTAATAAAAAAAAAAATTTTTAAGAAAAAAATAAAAACCGACTTCAAAAAATTAAACGCAACAAATAAAATACACTAAAAGGTATAAAATAATTATTATCTTATTTAGTTACAATTAAACGACGAAATATTAACATGAAATTACTTTTTGAAGTCGGTACCAAACAAACTATACCTATAAGCGAGCGTACCCGCCAAACGTACTAAATAAGATCCGTCGAGTGCAATTCATAAAAGGTATATGTTTGGCACCGACTTCAAAAAGTAATTTCATGTTAATATTTCGCCGTTTAGTTGTAACTAAATAAGATAATAATTATTTTATACCTTTTAGTGTATTTTATTTGTTGCATTTAATTTTTTGAAGTGGGTTTTTATTTTTTTCTTAAAAATTATTTTTATTTTTCTCTTTTTAGTGATGTTATTAATAGTGATTATATCATCAGAACTTGATCAAATTAATATGACACCATCCCTAAGACACCCCCTTTCGGATAAAAAAAGAACCATCGAAATCGGTTCATAAACAAAGAGGTTAGGTCTAAACAAACCTAATAAAAAAGGTCTAATACCTATGAAAAAAAAACGAAAAAAAAATGGGACCAATCGGAAGCTAGACTGGACCCAATGCAAAAAAAATTTTCAAAATCGGTTGACAATTGGCGGAGATATGAGGTAACATAGGCACAAAAAAAAAAAAAATCAGTCGAATAGTGAACCTCCTCCTTTTTTGAAGTCGGTTAAAAAGTAGAAAGATTCTTATAATATTTATTTGCAAGTGAGTAAATAGAGATTAAATTAATAAGGCTTTAATGTATAGGAGAAGAGAAATAAAAAGACCAAATTATATGTATATTTTAAGGACATTTAATGAATAATTTTGTATTACAAAAAGTTAAAAAAAAAATAATAAAATAAAAAAAAACCAGATACACAAACTATTTTTATTTTATTTTGTTTTTTACTATAAATAGATAAGTGCCTTTTTGGGATATGAATAATATTCACACAAGAAATGTATATATAATATATATATATATAAAGATAATTTTTTAAATGATCACTTAATAGCTAGTAAGTTCAAAATCTATTATTTAAGAAGAATAAATCTTGAGGAATTCGCATCATTTTTGTGGGTTTGAATGCAGTGTCATTGGAAAAAAGCCCAAATATGAAATTATTATTGTTCTTAGTTAATTATATAGTTTATAGTTAACAGTGGGAAAATATTTACATGGATTTGATATTTTTCCCCCTCCAACTATTTATTAAGTTAATAAATACTGTTATCATCTTAAAATAGAATGAATATCCAGATGAGATTTAAATAATCATTTTCGAAATGATTTTTTTTTTTTTTTTAATATTACTATTCAGTCTGTTTTCACTGAAGAGTACATTTTATGCACGAACGCGTATGAGGCAACGAAGCCTATGGTAGCCGTCAGGAGCCAATAAGTAAATGCCATGAGACAGGAATAGCCGGCGTAGAGCATCGACGGCACAACCTCACTGATCTCCAATTTTGTAAAAAAGTATAAAACACTATATAAGAGAACGTAAATAGCGGATCCTCCTGAAACGATAAATGATCTCCACCACCAGCGATAATCCTGAAAAAAAACAAGAAAAAAGTTATCAATTTTTAATATATTTTTTTATTTTATTAATGTAGGTTTGAAATCTTAACAAGAAATTTTTTAATTAGGCTCATTTGCAACCAGATTTAAGGGTCAACTGATTTCCACCCTAACGCCCTTTCCGCCCCGATAAACGAACCCTTACTTGTAAAAGACGTCATCCGCCCTTTTCAGTAACGCATGTACCTTCTCTAAGATTATACTAGGTGTGCCGGTTAATAATGTCCCTTTTTTCTAACAGATGGCATTTCGGTATTTTTCCACCAAACTCATCCAAATATTTTTTTGGTTTTATATTGTTGGTAATCACCTTTCAAACGGCATATAACATGTCAACATTCGGTTCATTTGTGTATGAGATATTGGCTTGTAAACATGGCGGATTTTGTGCCGAAAAAGAGCATTTGCGGGAGGTGATGTTGCACTATTTTTTAATGAAGAAATCGGCTGCGGAAACGGCTCGTATTCTCGGGGAAGTTTATGGGGACCATGCTCCATCTGAAAAAATCTGCCAACGTTGGTTTGGACGGTTTCGAAGTGGTGATTTTGATGTGAACGACAAGGAGCGGCCTGGACAGCCGAAAAAGTTTGAGGATGCTGACCTGGAGGACTTGCTGGCAGAAGATCCGCGCCAATCGCAAGGAATGCGCTACAGACAACAATTGATCAATTTGAATCATGCATTGATCGAAAAACGGCCGCAATGGGCTCGAAGACATGGACGTGTCATTTTGCTCCACGACAACGCTTCGTCGAACACCGCCAAATCGACGAAAGAAACCATCAAAGCGCTCGAATGGGAGGCCCTACCCCACCCGCCCTACTCTCCAGACCTCGCTCCATCGGATTACCACCTCTTTAGGTCAATGGCACACGGATTGGCTGACCAGCACTTCGCTAATTACGAAGAAGTGGCAAAATGGCTCGAATCTTGGCTCGCCTCGAAAGGGGAGAAATTCTACTGGGAGGGGATACACAATTTGCCGGATCGTTGGTCAAAATGTGTAGAATCCGATGGTGCATACTTTGAATAAACCACTTTTGCCAGTGCTGAAAAAATTTGTGTTTTCCTCATGCCGAAAAAAGGACATTATTAACCGCCACACCTAGTATGCCGAAAGGAAAAAAGTAATAAATCAGTAGTTTAATGACAGGGTGATAAATTATCCTTTTAAAGAATGTTTTTACCATACACGGAATTTTCCATGTTTGTTACGTGATATTTCTCCCTCCACCCTTAACGAAGTAATGTTGACCGAGAGGCACTTGCACTAACACTTGCAATCTGGCTGGCAAACAGACGAGATTCAAACGTATAACGATACACGACAGATTCACCCCTTAACGAATAACGAAGTCTCTCTTAACGATTACGATAATACTACTACGCCTTTATAATTAACTCCATTCGAATGAAAGTTGTCATTCACCTGTATATAGAATATTATACGTGTTAATAAATATTTTATCTTAAGTGAACCTTTTATTTGATAAACCCCTAGACATAACGCAACAAGCCACAATTGAACCCACATGACAGCGATTAGTGAAGAGTACAGATCCCACATTAATAAATACAATTATTTTGTTTATCGAAAGAGAAGGTGACCACCTTAATTGGAAGATCTCATAAGCATGCACGATGTTTCGACTCTAGAAATAAGTGTCGAAACGTAGTGCATTCTCATTAAAAATGTGCAATCAAGGTAGCTTCAAGCAGGGCCGTATTTAGAATCTATGGGTCCCTAGGCTGGACTTGTGGCGCGGGCCCTACCGGATAAAATATTTTTTCAAAATTAACCTACAAAAAGCAACCCTCGGTGATGCGGGCCCATAGGCTAAAATAATCATAGATTTCCGTAGTAAATAAATTTGTGGGGAAAACTAAACGACGCTATTGTTTGTATGCCTAGAACAAGCTTTCGTGGGTATTTGAAGGTCAAGTTCTGTTTTTTAAATGGAAACCCATATTTTTCTTTACATAGCCTAGATCTAAAAAAAAACTGAATATTTTTTATTCAACACCAAATATAAAAAATAATAAGCCAATTAGATCTCAAAAAATCCAAATAATAATTTTTTTTAACAATTATTCAAATAAATTATCAAATAATAATGATCAAATATTTAATTATTAAATAAATAATTTAATGATTAAAAATGATTAAAAATCTCGAATGCAAATTAAAATTGAAATATAGGGGGTGCTGCATACCTGGATTTTTGTGAGGCATTATTTAAAATTGTCTTTCTCTCTATTTCCATTTTTCATTCAAATTAGTCTTTAAATTCATAATATACCAATATCCGATATTTTATTATTTAATACAAAACTATTAAATTATTATTTGATGATTAATTTGAATAATTGTTAAAAAAAATTATTTTTTGGATTTTTTGAAATCTAATTGTGTTAATATTTTTTATATTTGGTGTTGAATAAAAAAATAGTTCTTATAAAAGATATTCAGTTTTTTTTTTAGATCCAGGCTATGTAAAGAAAAATATGCGTTTCCATTTAAAAAACAGAACTTGACCTTCAAATACCCACGAAAGCTTGTTCTAGGCATACAAACAATAGCGTCGTTTAGTTTTCCCCTTGATATAAATAAACTTTTATTTGAAACTTTTTTCAAATAATGCACTGTTTTTGAGTTATAAGATAGAAAACTCACCAGGCATGTTCTTGTAACTCGCCTATTTTCGGGACTTAAATTGCTCTGTATCTTAATTAAACAACCGAATTTTTGTCAGTCAAATTTATTTTGTATTCTTTGAGTGCTGAACTATATAGATATTAAAACGACAGACGGTTGAAAATGACTTTATTATTATTATTTTTTAATTACTTTAATTGGATCTGTCACAATGTTAGCAACCAGATAGGTGTCTGTCAACTAGAAATTTATAATGGTAAAGATACATAGAAAATTATAAAAAAAAATTAGTCGGTTGAGAATGAATTTAAAATATCGATTTTTTACCTCTACAAACTACATGGGCAGTAGTAAACGCAACCGCTCCCAGGTGCCAGACTTATTGCATCCCTATCTAGTTTCAATAAGAAAGGGAAATATCGAAAAATTAGCCGGTTGAGAATAAACTTTTTCGCGACGTTGCTAGCTCTTAGACTATAAATAAAGAGAGAAATTTTCTAACAATAATTTCTTTAAAAAACGTTAAGCTTTTAAAGTAAATCGATTGATAAATTGCAACTTACCTCTGCACAGAGTTGTAAATAGACTAGTACTACTGCTATATGTGAACATGAGACCGCCAAAATCACAAAAACAAGAAAAAGAAATCCGAACATGTAATAAAATTGATTTTGCCAGAGTGCCGTAAAAATAAAGTACAATTCGATAAAAACAGCAGCAAAAGGCAAAACTCCCGCCATCAGTGTACTAGAAAAAAGAAATAGATTTCGAATGATTAAAAGAAATTAGTAACTTTTAAGGAGATAGGTGTTGGTTCTAGGTGAAACATTTTTATATAATAATATAAAATTGGGTAAAATTGTGAGGTGAGTTTCACATAAAATGAAAATAAAACAAAAGTGAGTTTAGATTTCGATATCTAGACAGACGGCAGTGTGTCAGCCAAGTTCGGAAAAACGGGCGACGCACCGGCGGCGGCGCGAGCGGCCATGTGTAAATTTACACGAACCATTTAGAGTTACTTTCGAACCCCTAATAACTCAAAACCTATTAGATCTACACACTTGAAATTTTTTTTTTGCATGTCTAATAAGATCCACTAGAACACATACAATCCCAAATTTCATGAATAAATCTATTATAGCTATTGAGTTATTAATGTCTGAAAAGTGCCATTTTTAACACTGACTCACTGATTGACATATCAAAAACCTAAAGTACTTCCGCTGATCCTAGATTGCTGAAATTTGTCATACTGGTAGAGTTTGGGCTATAATTAAAGGAAAAAGTGAAACTTTCCCTTTTTCAGGACCTAAAATGAAGGGGTGGAATTTATTATAGGCTTAATTAACATATAGTGAAAATAAAATCAAGCTAGAATGCTGAAATTTGGCATACTGGTAAAGCTTGGCACATTAATAAAGGAGCAAATTGAAAAACCGAAACTTTCCCTTCTTCGGGGTCCAAAATGAAGGGGTGAAATTTGTGAAAAACAGACCGGGTTTTTAACAGATATTTTATTAGAAATATTTAATAATTATTAATATAAATGTTTAAATCTAATTATTTAGATAAATTAAAGGATAAAACTTTTCAAAAATTAATGATATTTGACCAAAAACATAAATGTGAAAAAGGGTCCAAGTTCGGTACAAACGGCTTCGCCGACAAAAAGGTTGGGATCTAAACGGGTACCAAGTTCCATAGAAATTGGTTAAATCATAGCTATAGGGATGAACAACGTTCTTCAATTGATTTAAAAGAAAATTTGTAACGTTCTTTGATATCAAATTTATAACTTGGCAAGTTTTATATCCAACTAAATTGTTTGTGGTATAACATAGAAAAAATAGCAAATCTAAATTTTAAGAAGGGGAAACAAAGAGGTTGTCCTCTGCTTGATGCAAATATACATACACACATATATATCGAGATGATATATATGTGTGTATGATATTCGCATCAAGCAGAGGACAACCTCTTTGTTTCTCGAATCAACAACTCTGCTACTCTCGGCAAAACAAAAACTTTTCAACTAAATTTTAAGCTTGTATTTAAATATCATCACATTAAACGTAATTTATTGACTATTATAACTTGCCAAGTTATAAATTCAATATCAAAGAACGTAACAAATTTTATTTTAAATCAGAACGTTGTACATCCCTATAGCTATGATTTAAGCAACTGCTATGGAACTTGCTACCCGTTTTAATTTCAACTCTTTTGTCGGCGAAGCCGTTTGTACCGAACTTGGCCTCTTTTTCACATTTATGGTCAGATATTTATTATATTGTTCCATCTGTCGAGAAATATTAATTCTCAGTACGTTTTCTCCTCTCCCTGACTTTCCCTCTCCATAAGTACCAGTTTCCAAAAAAAAAAAATTATCATTTGTAAATTTTTTTCCAATTTATATTCAGTTTTCTCTGACTCCTGTCGATGGGCTGACAACCCGGAATATATCGAAATCTAAACTCACTTTTGTTTTATTTCATTTTATGTGAAACCCACCTCGCAATTTCACCCAATTTTTTATTATTAAAAAAGAAATTAGAACAAATAGAAGAAAAAAAGGAGTAATATTTACCAAAGAACTGGGTTGGTGTACCAGGGTTGCTCAGGGACTTGTCTCGGGATCTGATTAGTTCTAACTGGATGCTGAATCGCTTGTTTTCTGTAGCCAAAATAGAAACCAAGAAAGACGAGCGGTAACGAGATTCCGAACCAGAGGAGAAGAAGCTTAACGATGGTGGCGAAGGGGACAGCCCCCGAGGACGCTTTCCCCCAGACAAGTAGATTGAGTACAAAGCAGACGCCAAACAAGCAGCTTGGATACAGAGTGGCGGTCAGAAAAGCGGCGCGTTTCCATTGACGGCCGCGCAAGGTCTTATAGAGACGAGCCGCGAAGTAGCCAGCGACTAAACCCATGAGCACGTAGAGGAGAATCGCCGCAGTCATCAAAGCACCCCGGGACGCGGGGGATAACATTCCTAACATTGCTAAAACTGGAAGAATTCAAATTCAATAAGGAATTAAAATATACTTTACCATACAAAAAATATTTAATAATTTACTAAGGGTTTAAGGTAGTTGTTTCAGCATATGTGTTTTCTTAGGATTTTTTTTGAAATTTAGACAGATATAGTTCCGGAGATATTAAATTCCAAAGATAGTTTTTCAGACTCATATACATTTCACTAAACGGGATATCGAAAAGTTTACATACATATTTAATGATAATTATGAAACTCTTCTTACCATTGTTATAAAAAACTAAACCAACATTAAACAATAACTTATACATTTTTTAAGAAAATTTTAATTCATGTTTAGAACACAGTTTCTGAGATAATAATTAATAAACAATGAAAAATCCACTAAAAATAAGCTGCCAACAACGCATTTATTTTACCTAAAAAGTGGGTTAACTTTACTACTTATTTTTTGACGTTTTTTCGCTTCCGCCATTGTCGCACAGCTTTCAATCTCTTATTAAGAACTTTTTGTTTTATAAATCTCCCATTATAATGTACTTTATCTGACATTTCTGTGATAAAATATATACAAGCTCGGACAGTGTTGCCAGATTTGTCAAACGAACACGGGATTGGCTAGTAGTGGTACATAAACAGCAAAAAGTTTTGGGCTCATGAATTATGAATCCTTATTGTCTGTTCTAGATACTCTAGCAATAACTTTTAGTATTGTCGCGAAACAACTACCTTAAATAAGAGACGTGCAGCTTTCATTTATTTCTGTTTATTTATGAACTCCCGCTAACGTTTCGGCTATTGGTTGTAGCCACCTTCAGAGCACTTTGCATCTCATCTTAAACAGAAAAAGACAATAATACTAGGTGTGCCGGTTAATAATGTCCTTTTTTCGGCATGAGGAAAACACAAATTTTTTCAGCACTGGCAAAAGTGGTTTATTCAAAGTATGCACCATCGGATTCTACACATTTTGACCAACGATCCGGCAAATTGTGTATCCCCTCCCAGTAGAATTTCTCCCCTTTCGAGGCGAGCCAAGATTCGAGCCATTTTGCCACTTCTTCGTAATTAGCGAAGTGCTGGTCAGCCAATCCGTGTGCCATTGACCTAAAGAGGTGGTAATCCGATGGAGCGAGGTCTGGAGAGTGCGGCGGGTGGGGTAGGGCCTCCCATTCGAGCGCTTTGATGGTTTCTTTCGTCGATTTGGCGGTGTGACGAACCAGCAACATTTCAGCCATCATTTTTCGCTTCTCCATTTGCCGGTCGTTCAAATCATGTGGCACCCATCTGCCTTCCTTGTGGATCTTTCCCAATGCTTTCAGCCGGTCACCAATTGTTCTGCGGTCTACTCCGAGTCTCCCTGCAAGCATTAGTTGCGATTGGCGTGGATCTTCTGCCAGCAAGTCCTCCAGGTCAGCATCCTCAAACTTTTTCGGCTGTCGTTCACATCAAAATCACAACTTCGAAACAGTCCAAACCAACGTTGGCAGATTTTTTCAGATGGAGCATGGTCCCCATAAACTCCCCCGAGAATACGAGCCGATTCCGCAGCCGATTTCTTCATTAAAAAATAGTGCAACATCACCTCCCGCAAATGCTCTTTTTTCGGCACAAAATCCGCCATGTTTACAAGCCAATATCTCATACACAAATGAACCGAATGTTGACATGTTATATGCCGTTTGAAAGGTGATTACCAACACTATAAAACCAAAAAAATATTTGGATGAGTTTGGTGGAAAAATACCGAAATGCCATCTGTTAGAAAAAAAGGACATTATTAACCGCCAAACCTAGTAGTCTTAATAGTATTACATATTTTGACGAACGAACACCCTGGATATGGTTTTGTATATATCATATGTATGTATATAGTTTTATCTGATGACTGGTGTATCCAAAATTTTTTTTATATAAATATTGACAATTCCCGCTCTTAAGATGGCTACAACCAATAGCCGAAACGTTAGCGGGAGTTCATAAATAAAAATAAATAAATGAAAGCTGCACGTCTCTTGTACCATTACTAAATTAATACAACTACAGCTATAAAGAATTCATAAAATAAAATATTTAATAAGTATATAATGAAATATAAATAAATATATGAAATATATGTATAATTGAAAAGATTTTGTTTTGCCGAGAGTAGTCGAGTTGTTGATTCATAAATAGCAATCACTGAGGTTGCCCTCTGCTTGATATAATGCTACAATAACAAAACGGATTTTTCTATATTCAATCAGGTAATCGAACCCATGAGAAATAACAGATAAAATATTTATAATTAATAGACTAATGATGAAGGTCAAGCATTCGATACTATAATCTCAAAAGATAAAATTTTTTATATATAATTTGGAAGTTAATAGTGGGAAAATAAGGACAAGTTTTTATGGGTGACTTTTTTATTTATCAGCCAAAATTTCAAAAAATATTTCGGCACATTCACATAAACAATTTTTCTTTTTTTTTTTTTCATTCTATCTATGTTATTTCTGTTTTATATCTAACTAGTTGACGACGGGCCTTCGGCCCGGCGTCACCTAACGCCCCTGGCGGGAAGCGTCTCGTTCATACCAATTTAATAATTGAAATTTAAAATGATACTGTAAGTATTGAAATAATGTGCTGAATTAAAATGATTCAACAATAAGGAACAATAAAGAAAGATTTATTTAACACATTGGCTAAGCACGATCACTATCTGACCAATCAGAATCGTTCTAATAATTTATTTAACACATTGGCTAAGCACGATCACTATCTGACCAATCAGAATCGTTCTAATAATTTAACGCTTTGCCATTGGCTATGCACTGGCCAATCAGATCGTTTCCACATACATATATATCCACATACTTTTCTATTTTATATATATAGATAGATAGATAGATAGATAGATAGATAGATAGATAGATAGATAGATAGATAGATAGATAGATAGATAGATAGATAGATAGATAGATAGATAGATAGATAGATAGATAGATAGATGTAATTGTTAATATGAAAAGAAAAGAAAGAAAAATTGTTTATGTGAATGTGCCGAAATATTTTTTGAAATTTGTGTTTCTGATGGTCTTCAATGGTAACGAAGATAACAAGAAAATTTAGACGAATGTGTGGCATGACTATTTGAAGCCCTGAAGAAGTCGGCAAAGTCGACGAAACGTTGGCTGATAAATAAAAATTATTGATAAAATACTTGGTAGGTTTCACATTAAGATATAAAAATAAAACGAATTTATTTTTAGAGAATCTTTAATCTTAATGTGAAACCTACCAAGTATTTTTATCCAATAATTTTAAAAAATGTTTCACCAAGTACCAACACCAAATTCCTTAAAAACTGATAAATAAAAAAGTCACACATAAAAACCTGTCCTTATTTTCCCACTATAAACTTTCAAATTAATACAAATTATGGACGGAAATGATAATAATAATTTATATATAATATATATAGGTAGGTATATATATCTATCTAATCTTATTATACGAGCAAAAGTCCAGGAGGGCTTTCTGGAATAATTAAGAATTCTAAAATACAATTGGGGGTTTCTGAAACTAACTTGATATTTTCTAAAATAAAATTGGAAAAGGTGAGAGAATAGTAGAAAAATATAAAATATTATTATTAATATTATTAAATGAATTTAACTTTAAAGGACATCATAGATATTAGAGAAATATTTTTACATTGCATATCAGAGAGGTTCGTCCCCTTAGGAATCGAACCCAAGCGCTAACTAAGCTTGCCGGGCCAGTATTAATATTCAGTACGTGGTACTTGGCTTTGGCCGTAATTTATGTTGATATGGTGATGAGTTTCTGTGTTTCTATAGACTGAAGATAGCAGAGAATTTCTACCAAAACTGTATCGAATTTTTTGCGATTTCCAAATAAATAAATCTATTTTCGACTTATAGAAAAGGAATTTTTATTTATCAGAGAAGTCACCAACTGTTTCTCCAGGAGGCCATATTATCTCAACTCCCCTCACCATATCAAGATAAAATATTATTTTTAATTGCAATTAAGTTAAAAGCTTCGTGCATAGCCATTCATCCCATGGAGCGGGTCAAAATGTTGGGGAAAAAAATTAATTTAATTTTCTTTAATTCTGGCTTCAAATAAAAATCGACCTTTTAAAAATAATATTAATATATCACTTTTAACTAAAGCAAAAAATTACAGAGCAAAGCTCAGTGTTCCAGGTACTATTTATTTATAATTGATAAGTATGTTGATTTTCATCAATGAGAGGGCAACCTCAGTGATTTCTCTTTATACAGTGTATTCTTGCATTATTTATTAATTACAATTTTTAATATTAATCAATGATAGTTCAAGTCAAAATAGAGAATTCGTAAATTCGTACAATTCTTTGTTGATTTGAAAAATGTTATCGGTTTTAACTCTGCGAACTCATCGGAACGCATTCTAAGCCTACCTCCAGGCCAATGTTTCTGGTTTCGGCTATAAGTTTATTGATTTTTCAAAATAAAAAATATTTTTAAATAAAACTATCAATTAATATTAAAATTTTAGAATTTAAATTTCTATACAAACACACCTTTTTGATTCAACCTCTTATTGATACTTACATAATGTAATAAGGACCATGAGGAAGATCTGAATTCCGGTTCCGACAAGAGCGCTTAACAATCGTGGATTTCTAGGTGGTCGGAAAACATCGCCGTGAACCAATTTCCAGCCAGTTTCATCAAAGCTCGGATCATCCAGAGCAGCTTCGATGTTATACCTAGCTATATCACGTCTCACTGTTCTCAGCATAACAAGAGTTAATAGACCTGAAATCAAAAACATAAATATAATTATAAGAATTTTGCTGGCTTGGTGTGTACTGGATATATTACTTTTTTATTGTTAAGTGATAAATAAACTGAATTTGCTTCTTTCCAGTAATTTATTTTGTTTTTCAAATGGTTATTCAAATAGTTGAGAGTTTCAGCATTCTTCCCAGTGGAACCACTCCACCATTGGAGATCCCATCAGTTTGTAACAGAACATTGAAAAAAGCTCACATACATACATACATTCGTATGTTATCTCATTTTAAATTTGTATATATATGTATGTGTGTGTTGTGTGATCGAGCTTTTTCAATGTTCTGTACAAACTGATGGGGTCGGCACATTGGTGGGGGAGTGGTTTCCACTGAGGAAGAGATGCTGAGAACGCTCTCGAAATATTTGGAATAACCATTTGAAAAACAAAATAAATTACTGGAAAGAAGCAAATTCAGTTTATTTATCCTCAATAATAAAAAAAAATACATTTTTTTTTTTTGGCTTTTCGGCCCTTCTAGCCATAAGCCAATTTACGATACTATATATTTTTTAAATTTTGTCTCTACCCCGGGGGTCAGATTTTAGCCGAATGCCTCGAGTCGGATTCGAACACGGGTCCACTTGGTTAGCAGGATGATACGCTACCGCCTAGCCTATCTGACCTCCCTAAAATTATATTTATAATAAAAATAATTTTTAAGAAAAAAATAAAAACCGACTTCAAAAATTAAATGCAACAAATAAAATACACTAAAAGGTATAAAATAATTATTATCTTATTTAGTTACAACTAAACGACGAAATATTAACATGAAATTACTTTTTGAAGTCGGTGCCAAACTAACTATACCTATAAGCGAGCATACCCTCCAAACGTACTAAGTAAGATCCGTCGAGTGCGATTCATAAAAGGTATATGTTTGGCACCGACTTCAAAAAGTAATTTCATGTTAATATTTCGTCGTTTAGTTGTAACTAAATAAGATAATAATTATTTTATACCTTTTAGTGTATTTTATTTGTTGCATTTAATTTTTTGAAGTCGGTTTTTATTTTTTTCTTAAAAATTATTTTTATTTTTCTCTTTTTAGTGATGTTATTAATAGTGATCATATCATCAGAACTTGACCAAATTAATATGACCCCATCCCTAAGACACCCCCTTTCGGATAAAAAAAGAACCATCGAAATCGGTTCATAAACAAAGAGGTTAGGTCTAAACAAACCTAATAAAAAAGGTCTAATACCTATGAAAAAAATACGAAAAAAATGGGACCAATCTGATGTGGCCATCCACTTGACTTTACCATACAACCTGGCCCCTCACTTATATTTAATATTTAATAAAATTATTTATAATCATCACCCCCCGTTAGTTTTTGCATTTTTAGACTTCTGGGGTCCCATTGATTATATATACAAAATTCGGTTGAGTTTGGTACAAGGGCCTAGATTTTTGACCCCCCCCATTTTGGGCGGTAAGTTTTTGCATTTTTAGACTTCTGGGGTCCCGCAGATTATGTAAACAAAATTGTGGGTCGATATGCACCAAAATCTAATCAGCTCTTAATCTCAATGCACCAAAACTACGTGTGAAATTTGGTTTTGATATTCACACTAGTTTTTGATCTAGCTCGGCCACAAAAATTTTGTAACGCACAGACTAACTAACTAACAGATATTTTGACAAAACAATTCTTATCTCGAAAATTTTTTTCGATGTTCACTTATTAAGGCTTTTTTTGTAGAGCCAAATGCGATGGTTTCGCTCAATTTTTTTAATCAAAATAGTTTCAGCCGTTTTTGAGATATTTCGAAAAAAAGAAGGAAAAAAACACTTTTTCATGCACGATTACAATACTTGACCCTGTATGGTAAAGTAAAAATAAAAGAACAAGCATGTTTATTAAAGCCTTGATAACGTTTCGATAAATGTTTCTGTTATCCTCAATATTCGGTTTAGTCAATAATGTATATTGTTAAAATTCTTAAAAAAATATTCTTTTATACAGACTAATAGATGAAAAATTGAGAAATTTATTATAGACAAAAACGATGAAGCGAGACTCGAACACAGGACCTTCGCGTGTCCAGTGCTATGCTTTTAAAGAGCGAGGCTTCTTATCCATTAATCATATAAAATTTTTTCATACTTTGGGTGATGTGATTAAATTGGTAATTAATAGTTTTAATAAATATTTTTTTTCCTTTTTAATATTTTTCTAAATAATTAATAGGAAACCGAAACAGAATTCCTAAAATAAATATCAAGAGATGATTATTTTCTTATGCTAGGCCATTTAACCAGAATAAATAAATTTTCATGGTTCTTTAGTTTCATGGGTTTTAATGGAAATAAGTGTAAGAGTCAGATTATAGATATTAATTAATTTATTTAATATAAACATTGGAGTGCCTTATTTTTGAAAAATAGATGGATTTTTTTTTAAAAAGGGGGCGAAACCTTCTGACATACCATATAATATATATGTTGCAGTAAAAACTAGTTTTTAGTAGTTAACGGGTTCTTACTAGTTAAAACGCGTTTCACTGAATACCTTTGTGGCAACTAGAATTTACTGATGTTGGTTGAGTTTGGTTCAAAGGTCTAGAATCCTCATTTTTGACCTTCCGCCTCATTTTAGGTGTTTATTTTCAAAACTTTTTAAAGGAAAATGTCAAAAATTACATCCTTTACAACTTCTTCTAATTTTTGACATTTTCGTTTAAAAAATTTTAAACATAAACACCCAAAATTATTCTAATTTATTAAAAATGAGGCGGAAGGTCAAAAATTAAGATTCTAGACCTTTGAACCAAATTCAACCAACATCTAAAGATAAAAGTAAATAAATACATATTTTATGAGATATTAATTTACTATAAGTTAGTTTTCTAGGTATAGTAAATTAATATCTCATAAAATATTCATTTACTTTTATCTTTATTAACGATGTTTCACCTTGCACCAACACCACAATCTCTATTAATTATCAACCAACATCAGTTCTTACTAAAAAACGAGGTTTTACTACAACATATACATAATTATCTATTAAAATTTTTGATTAAATTGACCTTATTCATTTTCTCATTTGATTAATTCTATGTTCATACAAACACAACAGCCTGGGACTCATCTCCGATACCCCATATTATAAACAGATAAGCAAAGATTTAAGTATCTTTTTGAGTGTCTTTTTTTGAAAAAAGATGGAAATTATTTCAAAAATCAACCCAGACCTATAATATTAATAAATGAATTTAACTTTTAAGGACCAATCATAGATTTTAGAGAAAATATTTTTACATTGCATATCAGAGAGGTTCGTCTCCTTAGAATCGAACCCAAACGCTAACTAAGCTTGCCGAGGCGTTAGCCAAACCCTTAAGACAAATCTCTCTCTGACATGCAACATATATAAGTATTATAGCTAAAGATTCTTCACTCTTCAACTCAAAGGGAATAGTGAAAATTCCTGCTAAACATGAAAAAAGTTTCAATTTAGCAGGAATTTTCAGTATTCCCTTTGAGTTGAAGGGAGTGAAGAATCTTTAGCTATAATACTTATATATGTTGCATGTCAGAGAGAGATTTGTCTTAAGGGTTTGGCTAACGGCCCGGCAAGCTTAGTTAGCGCTTGGGTTCGATTCCTAAGGGGACGAACCTCTCTGATATGCAATGTAAAAATATTTTCTCTAAAATCTATGATTGGTCCTTAAAATTTAAATTCATTTATTAATAAACAGATAAATTTTTACAGCGAGTGCAACTTGAATTCGAGTCCCAAACTCAAACAGTTCGAATCTTAAATCAACTCTCGTTAACACGGCCCCACTTCAGAAATTAACTTCTGCCAAATCTATTGTTGGTAAGGTATATATTATAGTATCGATTAATTATTCCACATATCTAACCCTTTAACATCGGGTTTGGTTTATAAACCACTTCTAGTAGCACAATGTTTCAAACTATATAGTAACTATATAGCGCCTATATAAATTTCGAGAATCTATATAGCCCCTAATAGTTAATATATAGTTTGAAACATTGTGCTACTAGGGGCACATTAAAATTATAGCCAGACGCAGATATGGCTTATAAAAGCATTGTTGATTTTTCTAATATCAAATAGCTACTGTGGCTTATATACCACTAAATTTTGGCGCAGATGAAGGGTTAATTTTCTGTTTTTGGTCTTGAAATTTTAAAATAGATAAATAGATATTTGTCTTTCAAGTTAACCAACCGTTTCCTTTACCTGATAGAAAAAATACCGCAACCAAAGAGTTAACAATGGAGAACCAGTGGATCTTGGCATCTGTCATTGCGAGATATGTATCCCAACGTGAAGCCCAACTGACGTCACTGCGCTTCCACTGCACTCCATAGGTGAAATAAAGACTAGTAGATCCGCCATGGTTGAGAAATTGAGGCTTAGCTCCATCAGGAATTTGACAAGTCCCGTCTGAACTGAATTGATACTCAGAAGATGCAACGCTCGATACTTCGGCCTCAAATCCAACAACTCGGTAGATTTCCCTTTTAGTGGACACAAACAAAATACATTAAAATATAATTTAAGAAATAATAAATATACAAATCAAAAAGGAGAGGAATTCAGCCAGTAAAGAAAGCATCTACATGACTGCCCTTTTAATTTTTTTCTGGGTTTCTGTTTAATTGCAGAATTTCTGATATTAGGTATCGAAAAACACCAAAATATTCATTCTTAGATTTTAAAATTTGCTTTTGTCTGTTTTACGTCGATAAGTAAATTTTGAAGATTTTAATTGATTTTACGAGCAGTCCCATAAACTTCATATGCTACATGCTCACCTGGACCAATTTAAAGGTAATATCGATGCAAAGAGAGCGTTTTCATAAAGATGTGATGGACTTTGATCGACGTTACCAAGGGCAGTACAACGAGAATATGATGGGAGATTACATTTAGGGTTTAATATGAGAAAGTCCATCCCATAGAGTAATGAGAGTGGAAGCTTCCATAAGGAGCCAATGTATTTAAGCGTATCCGAGTTACAGAGCTCTCTGGCGAGTCGAGGGCGAAACCATTGGTAGAAACCGCTCTCTTCGGGGCAAACTTTGGTGACATTATCAAGAGTAAAAAATGCCCTTATATATATATATATAACATAAAGGGTATGTATCTTTTATCTATGACAAAGGCTTTGAATGTTCTATGATCTTTGGATAGCTCTTAAGAACTAAGAGTTTTCGCCCTACAGTCGCTAGAGAGCGCTTTTTCAATATACGGTAGCCTTCCACTCTATATTACTCTATGGTCCATACAAACATAAAAAATCACTAAAAATATTCATTTTTAAACTTGATTTTTTTATATTTGTATGCTATTATTAATCATTATTCTTGAATTAAAAAGACTCCGATGTTCAGCAAAAAATTTTCTGATTTTAATAAAATTATGAAAAAATCAGTCATTTTTATTAAAATTCGAAAAATTGCTCTGGTTTCTACAAAAGTCAAACTTTGATCAAAAAAATTATTTTTTCCTTTATTAGTAACGTAGAAGAAACCAAAATTTGACATTCAAAAGTCAGACCCAAAAATTGTGCCGACCGGTGTAATGAGAAGGGGATGAATTTTGGAGGACTTACTCATCTTGTGTGTGATAATGGAGTATCAAACGTAAATGATTATTAATATATTTCTTGTCCCCGTGAGATCCACCGAGGCGATATCCGTGTAAATAAATGAAATTTTCTTTCTCAAGATCCATAAGTTTGGTAGCGACTGGAAGGTTATCGACCAACTCTGAAAGTTAAAATATATATATATATATATATATTTGTTGTATAGTAATGGGAATTAAATAGTAAAGTAAAAATAAGTATCCAAAGTTCAGAGAAGAGTAAAGAATTTTAATTGATGGATATTTTTTATTTAAGAGCAAATCAAAGAAGGTTGATTATTATTATTATACATACAAGTACTTAAATACACATATCAATATATATTTTTAATTGTTAGAGACTATAGTTTCGAAGATTTGGCATTCATTTTCATTTCTTTTTATAAATAGACGGATACATGTTGAAGCGAAAGACCACTACCTACAATCGGATATTCATTCTAATGAGACTTTATGCTAAAAAGAGAATAAAAAAAAAATTAAATTAAAACATAAAGAATTTTTTTTTTATATATACACCAGGACCATCCAAGACTCAGATCTGAGACCTCACATTTCTGGTCCCAACCAAACCCAATATAAAATAAAATAGATGAAAAGATTAAAACCAATTATTTATTAAAAGAAAATTGAATAAAAATGTATTTATACTATACCCCCCCCCCCCCCCCCCCGCCACCTGCACCCCAGCATAACCTCACCTCCGGGTTCTACTACCGAGGGGGCGAAACCCTCTGACATATAATATAGAGTGGGGCATAAAGATTTCACACATTTTGAAGAGGTATAAAAAAAAAAATGAAAAAATTTAACTAGAAAAAACTGAATATATTTTTGAAAAGAACATAAAAGTTTAGGTATCCCCAAAGAAAAAAGTCACAGGGACTTAAATCTGGTGACCGTGCAGGCCACCCTACGTCTCCTCTAAAAACTGATCAAACGCCCAGGAAACATTTCCCTCAACACTCCGAGTGAACGTCTTGCTGTGTGAGCTGTGGCCCGGTCCTTTTGAAACCACAGGTTTTCAAACATCATGGACCTCAATCTCTTGAGGATTTGAAGGAAAGGATCCGACAGGAAATCGACGCTATTCCACCTGAACTAACGCGGAGACTGATGATAAACTTCCGGGAACGTCTCCAGCAAGGTATTGACAACGACGGCTGCCATTTGTTTGATATACTGTTTAAGGTAGTTCTTTCACAAATGCAAAAATTTAAGAAGTCTTCGAAACTTGGAATATAAGTCATTAAAAGCATAATAAACACACTGTTAAAATTTGAAGACGATTTACGACACCAAACATGAAATAATTGCAATTAAAAATGACATTTTTTTTTCATATGGTAGATTGGGAAAGGGTGGGAAAATGATAATTATTTTATTTTTTTTCATTGAAGGATTTTCACCATCTTGATGAAAAACTAATATTTGTTAGAATAATATATTCGGAGTAACTTAAAAAAAATTGAACTTATTTACCTCGTAGTTTTGATAAAAATAAAATATTTGAGCGATTATTTTTGATAGAGGGGATATAAGATCAATGGCTTGGAAATGATCCATTCATAAAGAGAATATAGGAGTATTAAAGGTACAGTCATGGTAAAAAAACATAACCTAAAATTTTAACACCGTTCATATTTATAGAGTGGTTACGAGGCTAAAACTTTTTGTGTGGATTGTCGAGAAAGAACCACCATAAGACACAAAAAAAAAAAACTATGTTCTTTTCAAAAATATATTCAGTTTTTTCTAGTTAAATTGTTTATTTCTATACCTAAAATGAATAGTTTTTTAAATAAAAGATATTTTAAATTTCAATCTTATTTATTAATTTATTATGTATAAATAATTAAGATCTGGACGAGTGAAATTTAAAATATTTTTTATTTAAAAAACTATTCATTTTAGGTATAGGGAATATTTAATAAACTCCTATTGGATTTTTATGTAGAATTCAAAAATACTAAAATTTATGCCATGTTCCATTTGAAAAAATTGAGTATTAACAACTTTTTGATTTTCAGAAATAAACGATTATTATGGTCATCCTGGATATAAAATTCGAATTTTCATGATTAAGTAATATTCTTTAATGTCTAATTAAGAGTTCTGAATGATCAAATTAATTCTACAAACAATAGTCTTAATTATTATCTATTAATTTTTAAAAGCTAAATTGGTAGATTTTACAAACTATCTAAAATAACTCAGAAATTATAAATTTTAGACATCAAGTGCATTAGACAAAATCACACTTAATCTAATGATGAAAAAATATTTTGGGGGTTCCATAGAAAATAAGAAAGTTGATAGCGATTGCGGAAAAGCAGAAAGTGTCCAAAAGTTGTTAATAATTTATTTAAAAAGAGCATATTCCAAAACATAAATATGTCAAAGTTCAACATTTTCTCTCAACTCCTTCCATGGAAACTTTTTAATGAATGAGTTCTGTGGAACAGCCTGTATAGCTTTTTTTTTTTTTTTTTTTTTTATAAAGACGTGGAGGCCTCTATGTGATTACACACTTAGGGCAGGTTGTATGTCGCAAAGTAAATGCTTTGCCTGGCATCTGATTGGCCATCCCAGTGCCTCCATTTACCATCTACCGTTTGTTAGCGTGGTAAAAAGCATTTACTTTGCGACATACAACCGGACCTTAATGGCTTGATGAAAACAATTTTCATAAATTATTTTATTTTTATAGAGTGCTGATTGATAGATATTTAATTATAGTTTAAAAAATATTTATAAAAAAGAGTGAAGATAAAGGGCAAGTAAGTCTTTTAAAGTAAAATTTTGAAAGAAAATAAAAAAATAAATATTGTAAATAGAATAGAAACTTACAAATGAATACAATAATCTAATTGAATTCGATCTATCACTTTGAGAGAATCCTCACGGCTCCAATTCATCGGATTATTTGGCGAATGGCAAAGAAGCCGACAACTGATATCCTCTGCCATACGGACTTCATAAGGCGTATTTACAATCCGATCTCCTCGTAACACCTCACCTGAAAAAAATTACATTTATCATTTTAGAATAAATATTTTGAAAAAAAAACTAAATTACGGGATTTTTTTATTAGACAATTCAAAATTACATAACCAGTGATTTAGAAAATAATTAATTTTTTAATGAAAACTGTTACAACTATTACTTACCGAGGTTTTCGCTTTTATATATGAACGTGCCATTTTTCGGTGCACAAAATGGCAATGAATAATATTCGTAGGGAAGCTGCGTATGTGTAGAAGTCATTTTGACTGCCTTGACATCGATCAAAGAACCACGTTTGAATTCCACGGGTGCAACACCCGGGACATAGAAGCTCCAACTCACATTTGGCAGAAGAAAAAGAATAATATAATATTTTACTTTGGAGAACATCTGTAAGTAAAAAAATATATATATATAATTAAAACATGTTATTTTATTATGAAAAATAAATATATCTGTGCGATTTTTGTTTTAAGTAGACAGACTGGAATATTGCGAACCTTGCACAATATTGCAGCAACATTGAAGTGGCAATATTGGCAATGTTGCTGCAATATTGCTGTAATGTAAAAGAGGCGGACATAGGAATATTGCTGCAATGTTCCTGCAATCTCCCTGCAAGGTTTAATCTTGTAATGTAATATTGTTGCAATATTCCCTTCTGTCTGGGAAGTATACATATATAGAGTGGGCCATCTAACGTTTGTAATTTGAATCAGCTATAAAAAAAAACTAATGGATATTTTTTCAAAATTATGAGTTTATTAGAAAGATTGGACATTTTCATTTAAGAATGAAACACAACATCATTCAAATGACTGCCACGGCTGGCTTGACAGTACCCCATCCGATCAACCCAATTTTTCAGTACATTTTCAATTTCAATGAGTTTATTAGAGATTGACATTATTTATTTAAGAATGAAACACAATATCATTCAAATACTGCCACGGCTGTCTTGACAGTACCCCATCCGATCAACCCAATTGAAAATGTACTGAAAAATTGGGTTGATCGGATGGGGTACTGTCAAGCCAGCCGTGGCAGTCATTTGAATGATGTTGTGTTTCATTCTTAAATGAAAATGTCCAATCTTTCTAATAAACTCATAATTTTGAAAAATATTCATTAGTTTTTTTTATAGCCGATTCAAATTCCAAACGTTAGATGGCCCACCATATATAGATAGCTTGGGCCATCTAACTTTTGGAATTTGAATCGGCTATAAAAAAAACTAATGAATATTTTGTTCAAAATTATGAGTTTGGACATTTTCATTTAAGAATGAAAAACAACATTTTTGTTTCCAAAAATTGAAAAGGATGACATGGGTGACATTTGGTTTCAACAGGACGGGGCCACTTGCCACACAGCCAACGTAACAATCGATCTTTTGCGCACTGTTTTTGGAAATCGAATAATGATTTTGTGTTTCATTCATAAATGAAAATGTCCAATCTTTCTAATAAACTCATAATTTTGGAAAAATATCCATTAGTTTTTTTATAGCCGATTCAAATTCCAAAAGTTAAATGGCCCACCCTATACATTTATAGACTTATCACAATGGTCTAGGACAGCGTTTCAAACTTTTTAGCTCCTAGAACCCAAAAACGTAAAAAATTAATAAAATTAATCCTTCGCGAGAATCCTTAAAATTTATTTCTCAATAATAACTTTTGTTTAATGGGGATGGAATTTTGGGAAGTAGTTTTAAAATAAATGAGTGAATAGAAATGTGTTTTTAACAATTATGACTAATAGGATAAAAAGTTTTGAAATGTATTCGTTTTATCAGAAAAAACTTATCTTTATTTTTATTACGCGAAACCTCGAGTTCTTTAGGGCTTACACATAAAATGAATTCATAGTGTAACTAAAAATCCGCTATTGAATGTTTGTGAAGATTATAAAGAGAATGTAATATATCATTAAATAGCATTAAAAAGAAGGAATATTTATAAGTATGGTCATGTATTGCACTGGAAAAAGAAATAATAAAACAAGTGAATCGATTACTATTTGTGCCAAGCTTTAGTTTGATATAATATCATCATCAGAGCCTATTTATTAAAAAACAAAATAGATGAACATACTTCCAAATTTTCTTTCTTTTTAATACTATTTAATGGTCGATTACTTTCTCTCTATAAAATCTTCAGTCTAATTAAAATATTTCACACGAACATTCAATAGCGGATTTTTAGTTACAGATTGAATTCATTTCATGGGTAAGCTTATCTTTGAACTGAGATAGATACTGGTGCATAAGACATGAATTTTATTTTGAAAGAAATTTAGGTTGGGGTCTCTTCTAAAAGACTTTCTAACAAGTTTCTGACCATATTTATTTAAAATGTTGCTTGACACTTAGTAGGCAGTAGTTTTAAAATAAATGAGTGAATAGAAATGTGTTTTTAACAATTATGAATAATAAATCGTTTTGAAATGTATTCGTTTTTATCAGAAATGTATGTATTACGTGACACCACGAGTTCTTTGGGGCTTACCCATGAAATTAATTCAATATGTAACTAAAAATCCGCTATTGAATGTTTGTGTGTAAAATATTTTAATTAGACTGAAGATTATAAAGAGAAAGTAATCGATCATTAAATAGCATTAAAAGAAGGAATATTTAGAAGTATGGGCATTAGTGGCGTGTTGTCCATGCGGCGCATCCCTAAAATTTCAAAAAACGTCAAGAGTATTTTCATACCGTGTCATAAAAAATATAAATTTCAAAATAACTGAAAATTTTGCGATGAAATTCTCAAAAAGGGGCGAAAATTATATAAAATTTTAAAAAGATGAAGGATTCTTTTTGGGAGCATCCTCTGTTGAAAATTCACCACCCGCCACTGATGGTCATGTATTGCACTGGAAAAAGAAATAATAAAAACAAGTCGAATCGATTACTATTTGTGCCAAGCTTTAGTTTGACAGGATATCATCTTCAGAGCCTGTTTATTAAAAAACAAAATAGATGACCATACTTTCAAATTTTCTTTCTTCTTTTAATATTATACTATTTAGCTGGTCGATTACTTTCTCTCTATAAAATCTTCAGTCTAATTAAGATATTGCACACGAACATTCAATAGCGGATTTTTAGTTACAGATTGAATTCATTTCATGGGTATAGCTTTTCTTTGAACTGAGATAGACACTGGTGCATAAGACGCCGAATTTTATTTTGAAAGGAAATTTAGGTTTGGGGGTGTCTTCTTCAAGAGTTTCTAACAAGTTTCTGAAACAACTCTACCTATTTATTTAAAAGTAATATATTGCTTGACAGTTTGTTTCCTCTAAATAAATGATGATAGCTTTCACTGAGAACTCTTGATGAAATATAAAGTCGAAAAAAAATTTCTTGAATTCATTGAATTTATGAATTAGAGTGAAGATGAAGGCAAATTATTCGGAACTATGGTCTCAAATTAAGAAAATAATATATCCGTATATACTATATACTAATACAGTGAAAACGCTCAAATCCGAACTAATTATGGGGCTGTAGCCTGTTCGGATTAGCCGAAAGCAGCTTCGACAATTGAAGATAACTGATATCAAGTGAAAGATTAAGTGATATTTTGTGTGTTTCTATTATTATTTCATTGTTTTTGCAAAGTGATTAACCTAAAGAATTTCAATAACCAACTTTTACCGTTTTTCAATCCTGGATGACATAAGTATGTAGACACATTTACACTTTGTTAGGTATGCTAACTGTACTTCTTTGTTAATTTTTCAACTAATTATGTAAGGTTATAATGTACAATATATACATAATTGTTTTATGACTAAATAAATAAGTTTCTCTTTGTTGCGTTCGATTTGGGGAGTTTCACTGTATTCTTTCTCTTATAAAAAACTTTTTAAAACATTTTATGAGAAGTTTTTCACACTTGAAACCTTGGAAGAAAAATTACAAAGAAAGTGGAAAATTCTATCTAAGAAAAATAATATATATTATTTATGTATTTTTATTAAAATAATTTTCCTTTCTAATTTAGGTTATTCTAATGGATATGTATATTATATATATTCACACGATAATTTAAAAATACATTTTTTTCGACGTTATATATTTTAACAAGAGTTATCAGTGAAAGCTTATCATGTTTAGAGAAAATAAAGTGTCAAGCAATACTTTACTTAAATAAATAAGAATTTATATACTTCTTAATATACTAGTACATTTTATAATAGTTAGAGAATTTTAAATAAATGATAATAAAACTCAAAATAAAATGAAAAGGGTTTATTACCGAAACTAGCAGTTTTTGAATTTATATTAGATGAAGGAGGAGGTATCGGCCAAAGTTGGATGCGCTGGGTTCAAGGGTACAATAAAACGCCCTGAATAAAACGTTTCGGCCTGATTTATTTGGCCATCTTCAGTTAATTGGGAGTACACAAAATGGGGTACATATATGTGATCGAACAAAGCCTTGTCAAAAATAAAAATTGTAGCTTCATTATAAATAAAATAAATTTACACTAATTGTTATACCGGGGGGGGGGGGGGTAAAAAGGAGAGTTGAAAAAAATTAAAATTCCAGACTCTGCAGAAACATTGGTTGTAAAAATCAACTACCCGAAATATAAGTCTTGTAAATTTCAAAGACTATAAAATATATATTTTTAGTAGTAGGTATATGAAACGATTTTATTTCAATATCCACTAGAAGAGCTAAGAAAATTTTTCCTGTGTTTTTGAGTTGTAAACCAAACATAGAATCAATTCAATATTTCTAGTACTTGAGGTGAGTGGCCAGAACGATCGACAATCAATCAAGTGGTCTCGGAATCGATTGGCGCTCGGGTCAGAAAATGTTCATCAATGAAAAAAATTCAAGGCGACTCATCGAATACAGGGGATGGGAACCAACGATCCCACGATAAATTTCCCAGAATATTACAATACTCACTGTATCGTGAAGATAAGAGATTTAGGGATTGGGTAGGAGTCGAAGATGTCTGTGGATGCAGGCCTTGAAAGATTGAAGGTTATAAGTTGCTGGGAAGACTGTCGGAGGAAGAGAGATCCAGTCTCTAGATGTCATAGGGATAATCGCATTGGCAAATGTATCCAGTTTAAGCGCGTTGGGGTGTTGAATCTTAGAAAATCGTGTATTTCGAGGAAATGAAGCCTTTGGTGGGATTATAGATTTTATCTCTAAGTTAGATGGCCCACCCTATATATGGATATTTTTTCAAAATTATGAGTTTATTAGAAAGATTGACATTTTCAATTAAGAATGAAACACAACATCATTCAGACGACTACCACCTGATGCATACCTCATCCGATCAACCCAATTGAAAATGTACTGAAAATTGGGTTGATCGGATGAGTACTGCCAAGACAGCCGGCAGTATTTGAATGATGTTGTGTTTCATTCTTAAATGAAAATGTCCAATCTTTCTAATAAACTCATAATTTGAAAAATATCCATTAGTTTTTTATAGCCGATCATCAGAACAAAAGCCATGGTAATATCCATAAAAAAGAGAAAGGGCGGAGACAGATCTACGATGGACTAGGGAGTCGAGAGTGTAAGTTAATGCGGATCTCCTATCAGTCTGATTTTTATTAGAAATCCAGCTAAATAGAGGTAAAGGTTCGAGGCAAAAGTGGTACTTTTTTTAATGAAAATGATGAGAGAAGGAGTTACACAAAAAAGTGCATCTCCTAAAGGCCTGGGTTGGCCCCTCAATGAAAAGAAGAAGAGGGGATTTTATGGGCTGGGCGGGGGCCGAAGGCATCTGTGGATACGGGTCTTAAACAGCTGAAGGTTATAAGTTGCTGGAAGCGAGTTCCAGTCTCTGGAGGTCATAGGAATAAGAGTTGGCGAATCCAATCGGGTTTTATCCAATTTGACAGCGAAGGGGTGCTGAGCGTTCGAAAACCGCGTGTTTCTCGTAAAGTGGGCTTTGGGGGGGGATAATTGATTACAGCTCGACTGAACAGACACCATGATAGTATCTGTAGTACAGGGAAAGGGCAGAAACGGTTCTTCGGTGAGCCAGAGAGTCAAGTGAGTTAGTTAGGCCCGGGTCTCCTATTAGTTTAAATTGCTCGCTTCTGAATTGCATCCAGTGTGGCAAGAGAATGCTTGGACCCCCCCCTGCTGTAATCTATAAGGACGTTTAAAAACTAAGTTTGGACCACTCTGTCTATTTATTTTTATCAAAAACCTACTTGATTATAGAGGTTTATCAGCGAAAATGAGATTTGTGGGTTGGTCCATTCTACTTTTGAACGCCTCAATTGTAGTATCTAAAATGACGCAGTCAATTAAGAAGTTTCCTCTTCCCCGAGGGGCGAACCGCGATTTGAATTAGGTGTACACCGTCTTTGGAATTATTTGGAATTCATTAGATAATCTATTGTCATCTATTGTCTTCTACTTGGAAATGAAAGTGGTATTAGGTGTACACGATTTTAGGTCGCGGTTCACCCCTCGGCATTCCCTGTACTAGAACAAGTAGATATCCAGGAGGCCACCAACCATAGCAGAAGATATGAGATTTAAGAATTAACTTTATTTATTAATGGGTGAGAAAGACTTCAAAAGCAGCTGTCAAAATGTAATCAGAATTTTAGAAAAATTCATTTAGGTAATTTTAAAATTTCATCATTGATGATCTAACCAGCAAAAACCTTGAAATCATCAATCTGACAACACCAAAGTCTCAATTAAAAATTTAGATATTCATATTAAAAATATACAAATCATCAGCAATTTATTATAAAAATTGTTATGTGTTTCGAGATATCTTAATGACATTTGAAGGGTTCGCATAGAAATAAATAAAGTGGTTAAATAAAATTTAAAACAAGTAATTTTTCATTTGTATATTAATGACAAATAAATAATAAGAAAAAACTAAATTTAGGTTTTAAAAATGTACTTATAAGTTAAAATACCTTTGTTTTTAAAGTATATGATGTTCTCTTTTTAAAAGAAATAAATATTTTCGTTGATATATACTATATTACATTATATAGTATAATAGTATATTTTGCACAAGATATAAATATAATACATTGCGGAAAAAATATGATTTCTACGAGATTATCATTGTGTGCAGAAATTGGTGGGTTTCTTTTTTTTTAATTAATTTTTTTAAATAATAAAAATGTATAAAATGAAATGACTGGCATGGCAAAATGCCGATGTGTCAAAGTATGATAAGGGGGGCTCAACTCAAGAGGCGCTCTTCTGAACAAGAGGAATTGCCGCAAAATTTGAAATTAGCCAATTATAGGCTTATTCATGAAAGAAAATGCCATTTCAACATTTTAACACATCTATTTTGAGTAAAAAAAAACTGATTTTTTTTACTTTCACATTTATATTCATAGAATATAATGTGTGGAAGTATTGCGATTGCCTAGTCTGGGTCCGTGACTCTTCTGAGAGCCTTTGTATCTCGGAAGATAAGAAAAAAGTTAATTTCATTCTGTAACTTCAAGGTGGAAGGAATCGATGCTCTTAATAGTTGGAAATCGGGTTTAGGCACATGAGGACATAAACCGGATATTGTGGTCCCCAGGGCCCAAAAAGGGTCCAAAAAATCCATTGGTCAGTGCCTGGGTATGTACGTATGTATGCACCCCCCCCCCCTGCGTTTCGCAACCATAAGTCTCAGAGATATTCAGATACTCCGGGGTCCCTGCACCACCCCCGAATACCCCCCCCCCCCCCCGAACCGTAAAACCAACCCCATTCCACCTCCGCACCCACCCTGCACCCCACTACGCACAATTCACTCGACTCCCTGGCTCATCGAAGAACCGTTTCTGCCCTTTCCCTGTACTACAGATACTATATCACGGTGTCTGTTCAGTTGAGCTGAAATCAATTATCCCCCCTAATGCCCTCTTTACGAGAAACACGCGGTTTTCAAACGCTCAGCACCCCTTCGCTGCTCAAACCGGTTAAAAGTCGCGAACAAGCGCTTTCGCCATCCCTTTTGTCCCTGTGCGACCTCCAGAGACTGGAACTCGCTCCCTGCCACCATCTTTCCCGCGACGTATAACCTTCAGCTATTTAAGACCCGTATCCACAGATACCTTCTTTCGACCCCCGCCCAACCCATAATAGCTCCTTTCTTCCTTTCACGAATGGAGGGGCCAACCCAGGCCTTTAGGGTTGCACCTTTATGGCGTAATCCCCTTCACTTCCTTCATTATCATTAAAAACACCCTCCCCTATTCCACCACACCCACCCCGCCCCACCCCCCCCCCCCCCCCCCCCCCCCCACCCCAGCACCCGGCTTTTGCATTTATAGCTCCCCCTAGAGGCCCACAGAATATATAAGTACCTATACAAAATTTGATTGAGTTTGGTACAAGGTCAAGAAAAATACGAAGCCTTTTGTGTTTTAGACCACAAATTTGAATTTCAAAAAAATTTCTAACACACCCATAAATCGTTGAAAGAATATACACTCCAAATTTCATCTTTTCTAGGTCAAGCGGTTTAGGCTGTGCGTTGATTATGAAACATCACCTTCTCTTTTTATATATAGGATAGTAGCTGGCCTCCGAGCGATGCTCGGTAACTTTTTGCTTCAAGTTAAAGTTATATATAGTACACGCCCCCTGGACCCCCCGAACCCCACACTCATACCGCAGCAACTTATATATCCAAGATTTGCTCATTTAATAACATAAGATAAGATTAAAACTAAGTTAACCTTTTTGTTTTTTTTGAAAATACACTGCTCTTTGATTTTGATTTATTGAAGACAGATCTCTAAGGCCTAGGGAATTTTTAAGGATCATTTTTATTAGAGATTCCTATTATTTAATTTTTAGTATTGTAAAATATTTGTAAATCTGTCCCTTGTATAGGAACCACAAGCTGATTAGAAATTACAGAAATAAAACAAATCATATTCTTAAATTTTATTTCTTAAATATTAATATTAATCTTTTAATATAATTTAAGTTAATTATGCTTATTTTTATACTATTTTTAAGAAAATCCTAATAGTTTAATGCTAAGTTTGGCATTTCTTTCTTTTGGTCGACTCCTAACTTCACATTGGACGACTGTGTTTTCAGTCGGTCAGTTGTTGCCATTGGATCATGAATGTTGATTAAGCCAATTCAAATAAAAAACAGTGCTCGCGGTTGTGCCTGGCTGTTGTCCGACTCACAAATAAACAAAACATTCAAGCTCAACTCAGGATATTTTTGGAAAACTTTATGTGAATGTAGTGAAAACCATGATCTCAGCGATAGTCTCACGTTTAGTCATGTAAGTCAATGCAATTTATTTACCAATTTTTATTTATAATTGAACTGAAAATATTTTCTTTGTTATCGAAACTCTTCTACGATCTTTTTTTTTTATAATATCAAACAGCCAGTTTAATCAAACATTAATGATTTCTTTACGAATGATTTAATTAATTTATTGAACATTATTTTTTTTCTACTTTATAAATTCCCACAGTTGAAATCGATTTTATTTTTAGTGAGTTAAGCAACATTATGTATTGTTTGTTATTGAATGAGTGACCGTCTTGAGCCCTTAATGTGTTGTTGACATATTACAGCCAGCCCAATCCAAATCTGTTGCTTGCATCCCACTGGATTTGATTAGGGAAACTTAGGTAACCACCCTTGATATGGAGGGACAAAAAACCCACCCTTTAAAACACGATGACATTGCCTGTACAACCAGGAGCTAGCCAATAAATTATATTTTATAATTTCATTGACTATTTTTTCTCTATTTTTCTACCCAAGATAAATTTTTCTTAAAAACATCTTTATCAATCAAAAAGTGTCAATTTTTCTAAGTCAATCACAAATTTTTAATTTTATTTATTTTCTTAGAAAGATGGACTGGTAAGCAAAATAAGTAGATTATAATGAAAGCAGTCCATAAATTGTTTAATTTTATTCAATTTCCGACGTTTCGGAGACTTGTTTTCTCTCCTTCTTCAAGGTATTGAATAGTTATTGATGGGTGAGTATAACTCGGTTCCCATTTGTCTCTCTTTTCAGTGTTAGCAACAATCTTACAAAATTTTCCAACATTATACCATAAGTGTACTTGGTTATTGTAATATTGTTGCTATCACTAAAAGGAGAGGCAAATGGGAACCGAGTTATAATCAGCCATCAATACCCTGAAGAAGGAGAAAAAGTCTCCAAAACGTCGGAAATTGAATAAAAGTAAATAATTTATGGACTGCCTTTCATTATAACCGACATATTTTTACTATACCATACCCTCTCAAGTATTGTAATCGTGCATGAAAAAAGTGTTTTTTTCCTTCTTTTTTTCGAAATATCTCAAAAACGGCTCAAATTATTTTGATTAAAAAAATTGAGCGAAACCATGGCATTTCGCTCTACATAAAAGCTCTAATAAGTGAACATCGAAAAAATTATATTTTTCGAGATAATAATTGTTTTGTCAAAATGTCTCTTAGTTAGTCTGGTTGTCTGTCTGTTAGTCTGTGCATTACCAAATTTTTGTGGACGAGCTAGCTCAAAAACTAGTGTGAATATCGAAACCAAATTTCACATGTAGTTTTGGCCCATTGAGATTAAGAGCTGATTAGATTTTGGTCCATATCAACTCAAAATTAAGGGGGGGGGGGTGGCGGAGGGGGTCAAAAAATGAAAATCTAGGCCCTTGTACCAAAGTCAACCAAATTTTGTATACATAATCAGTGGGCCCACAGTAATCTAAAAATTCAAAAACTAACCGCCCAAAGTGGGGGGGGGGGGGTATAGGGTCAAAAATGAAAATATAGGTTCTTGTATCAAACTCAACCAAATTTTGTATACATAATCAGTGGGCCCCCAGGAGTCTAAAAATGCAAAAACTTACTCCCGTCCCCTACATGATTATAAATAATTTTATTAAATATTAAATATAAGTTAGGGGCCAGGTTGTATGGTAAAGTCAAGTGGATGGCCAAATCAGAACACTTCAGCTTATTAATTTTTTGGACGACTACAGAGATGAATATTTTAGGCATTTCCCAGGTTCATTTATTTATTCTCTAAGTAGAAAATTGAAATAATCTCACTAAGTGAAATTGGCTTACTTTTGTTTGATTTGCGCTGCATCTTAATTAGAACCATTGAAAACGAATAGAAATAGAATCGAATAAAAATTTTAAATAATTCTACACAATATACCAAGTAAAATTGTATTTATAAGAAATCTTTTTTATTGTCATAAAAAAATTTATTTAAAGAACATTTTTTTCGGAATTTTCTATTTTTGCAAACTTACAAAGCTCATAGTCTACTGAACTTATGTTAATCATATAATGATGAAATCACAGGCCAAATAAATAATTAAATGAAAACAATATTAAAAAAAAAAAATTACAAAATCAATGATTGTGAATAACACTTTTAAAGGTGACTTCCAATTTTAGGGTTCCATTTAAAATATAAAACAGGACCCTACTTAGTGCAGGCAATGTCTGTAGCTCGTAAACTAAATAAGATAAAAAATCTAAATTTACATTGAAAAGTTTTTGTTTTGCCAAGAGTAAATTTACAACTTATATGTATTCATTTTCCTCAAAAATAAAAAAATCCTTTTAAAATTTTTATCGAATAATTATTTTGGGGTGGGTCGAATTTTATGTGGGGTAAAAAATAAAACAAATATTGTTTTATCTTAGATTATTAGTAGAGACTGGATTCCTATGCAATTGCATATTTTGTTTGCCGCCACATACGACCCAGGGGATCAATTATCTATCCGAATCATGCATCTAGGATACTGTGGCTTAAATTTTATACTGCATATTTTTGCATATTTGAACAATATTGCATAAAATTGCATATTTGAAGGATTTTTTGTCAAATATTACCAATTTCGCGCATTTCTTAAAATATATTTATAATGAGAATTTTGTGAAATTTTTTACTCAATAAAAGTACATATTTGATTATTTGACACTTGGTGTCTTTAGCTTACTTTATCATTTTATTTCTTTCATAGCACTCCTTCAAATATATAGTCTTTTTGTCTTCAATTTTAATTTTTTAGTGCCTACAAAATTTATTCTGCCAATTTTTACTCCATATATTTGCATATTTCAACGTATTCTGCATATTACTTGCGTATTTCAGCCTTTTTAACTGCATATTTTGGTAGTTTATACTGCATAAAAATCCGGTCTCTAATTATTATTAGATATCCTTGCAATGATCTCAAATAGGTTTAATTTTTAAACATTTATTTCGATTTAAAATGAACTGTAAGCGAGCTCCAATGTGGATGTTTTAAGGTGATTTTAATAGAAACGGCTTAACTTAAAATTATTAAAAAATTTCACAAATTCATTTATTTTTTCATTATTAACGACAAACAAGAACGAATTTAATATCTCAAGTATTTTGGGAGTTATTAGGTACGGAACCCTCGGTATGCGGTCTGACTCGCACTAGACTTATTTCGAACTTTAGTTAAGGTTGTTCAAAGTTTTAGCCTCGTAACCACTCTATAAATATGAACGGAACTAAAATTTTAGGTTATGTTTTTTTAACGTGACTGTCCACTCACACTACGAAATCTCTATATGGATACACACATACTAACCGGATCGTTTCCAAGCCATTGTGCTTATATCCCCTCTACTAAAAATAATCGCCCAAATAGTTTTTTTTTTATCAAAACTACCTGGTAAATAATTTCTATTTTTTTTTTTTAAGTTACTCCGAATATATTATTCTAACAAATATTAGTTTTCCATCAAGATGGTGAAAGTCCTTCAATGAAAAAAATAATCATCATTTCCCAACCCTTTGTAAAAAATGTCGTTTTTAATTGCAATTATTTCATGTTTGGTGTGGTAAATCGTCTTCAAATTTTAACAGTGTGTGTAATATGCTTTTAAAAATTTATATTCCAAGTTTCAAAAACTTCTTGAATTTTTGCGTTTGTGAAAGAACTACCTTAAGGGAGAATGGTATAGGTTCTTGGTGAAACATTTTAAATAAAGTAAAGAAAATTTTGAAATTTTTTTTAGAAACTTTTTTAAACGTATGTGAAACTCACCTAGTATTTTATATTTTAAATTTTAAAAAAGCATCTAAAAAATTTTTCAAAATTTTCTTTACCTTATTATTTCCAACTGTTATAAAACTCCTATTTTAACTAAACTTAGTTTAGTTAACTAACGAAAAGGAAGTTAGTTCAATAAATTTAAATGGACATTGAAGAATCAAACAAAAACCTTACTTACGTCTCTTAAACAAAGAATAAGATTAACTCTAATTTATTATTGAAGATTGTGAATTATGTTAAAATTCCTGTCTGAACAAATAAATAATCTCCAGGCTGAGGCTTGTGATCAACTGAAAAATTCTTTCGGGTTGAACCACACATGATGAAATCAAAAAATTGTACTTAACTCGAAAAATTTTACAGATCAAATAAATTAGTTATTAATAATTACTTTAAGATATTTAAAAAAATATTCAGGTCAAATCACTTTATCTTGTAGTTTTTAATTAACTCTTGAAGCTATTAATTTAAAAAAACATTTACAAAAAGTTAATTACCTATGATGACTACAAATATGATAGTAAATCTTAAATTAAAATGATAACATTTTATAAATAGCTCTCTTTATAAATAATGTTATTAATATTTAATTTATTTATGGAATAATATATATATATTTTTCATTTCTCTATATTATTTTGGAGACATTTTGTCAAGATCTCACATGACGTTTCTACACTTGTTAATTATTGATTCTTTAAATCATCGTCTAGGATTATTTTCCTGCTTTCATTTTTTCTTAATAATACACCCTTCTAATCTTCCAATGCAATCCTTTTCTTTTTCAAGTATGCATGGTTTTCCTAGGCACAAGATTTTTTAGGTTTTCGCAAATTTTTATACTTTATATTGAAAAAAAAATCTTGATTTAAAAATCTAAAATTATGAATTTTTTTTTAGAAAATATCTATTGTTTTGATAGTTAATTCTATACCTGTATAACAGTGGTTCTCAACCGGAGGGATCCCCTCCAAGGGGTGAATTAATCTGCATAGAAATTTCAAAAGTTTTAAAGAACGTATTAATGTAGTTGTTTCACCATATGGGTTTTCTTAGGACTTTTTTGAAATTTAGAAAGATTATTATTTAAATACTTCTGCATCGATTGGTGGCAAAACGAAATTTATGAACAATATAATTCCGGAGATATTAAATTCCAAAGATAGAGTTTATCAGACTCTTATACATTGCACTATACGGGATATCGGAAAGTTTACATACATATTTAATTATAATTAAGAAACTCTTCATACCATTATTATAAAAAACTAAACCAACATTAAACAATAACTAATACATTTTTTAAGAAAAATTTTAATTGATAGTTACAACACAGTTTCTGAGATAATATTGAATAAATAATGGAAAATGTATAATGAAAAATTTACACTAAAAACAAGCTGGCAACAACGCATATATTTAACCTAAAAAGTGGGTTAACTTTAGTACTTTTTTGACGTTTTTTCGCTTCAGCCATTGTCGCAACATCTTTCAATCGGTTATTAAGAACTTTTTGTTTTATAAATCTCCCTTTATAATCTACTTTATCTGAAATTTCTATGATAAAATATATACAAGCTCGGATAGTGTTGTCAGATTTGTCAAACGAGCACGGGATTGGCTAGTAGTGGTACATAATCAGCAAAAAGTTTTGGGCTTATGAATCCTTATTGTCTGTTCTATATACTATAGCATTAACTTTTTGCTTGTATTGTCGTGAAACAACTACCTTAAAGAACTGACAAAAACAACCTCACCTTTCCTATTAGGTAAATATTACTTATCTTTATCTCTAAATTAAAATATGATACCTTGCATTTTCAATATTAAAATCATATTTGAAATAAACTTTTTGAGTTAGAAAATCCTGGAAAGAGGGAATGGCATTCTTACAAAATTGCAGAAGGGGTTCATTGAAAGAAAAAGGTTGAGATCCTCTGCTGTATAAGTACAGTAGAGTATCACTAATCCGGCACTTCAATAGACCGGCACGTCCAATAATTCGGCACCCTCCGCCCTAGATTTGGTATCCGTTTGTTACCCATATCGGTTGAAATTTTTTTTTTTTATTTATTATGAAGTTTTCTATACAATCCAGTAATCCGAACATTCCAATAATCCGGCACCCCTAGTTTTTAATAGTGCCGGATTAGTGATACTCTACTGTATTAACGTTTAAAAATTAGAAATGAATTCGCATAACCTGAGGATGTTAAATAACTTGGATGGTTACACAATAGAAACATGAAACGGAAAGGGTTCTTCTTTTTCACGCTTTACTTTTCTCAGATAATGATTTAAAAACGAAAGTGATCATTAAAAAATACCTATATATATATATATATATATATATATATATATATATATATATATATATATATATATATAAAAGGCTTTTAAAGAGTATTTAAGAAACTATTATTATAAAAAGCCAGTTCCAAAATTAAAAAACAAGTTCTTAGCAAATGCACACAAAAAATCTTTATCTTGATCAAGGTTTTTTTACCTCATCATACTAGTAAATTTTTCCTGATTAATATTTATTCATTCAATGCCGAATCCAATAAGAAGGGTTCGAGGGTTCAAGTATTGTAATCGTGCATGAAAAAAGTGTTTTTTTCCTTCTTTTTTGCGAAATATCTAAAAAACGGTAGGAAGTATTTTGATTAAAAAAATTGAGCGAAACCATGGCATTTCGCTCTACTTTTTTTTTAGCTTTTTTGCTCTAATAAGTAAACATCGAAAAAATTATATTTTTCGAGATAATAATTGTTTTGTCAAAATGTCTGTTAGTTAGTTTGTCTGGTTGTCTTTTAGTCTGTGCGTTACCAAATTTTTGTGGACGAGCTAGCTCAAAAACTAGTGTGAATATCGAAACCAAATTTCACACGTAGTTTTGGTCCATTGAGATTAAGAGCTGATTAGATTTTGGTGCATATCGACCCCGGGGTGGAGGGGGTTAAAAATTAAAGATCCAGGCCATTTGAACAAACTCAACCAAATTTTGGATACATAATCAGTGGACCCCCAGAAGTCTAAAAATGCAAAAACTAACCCCTCTCCCCTTCATGATTATAAATCATTTTATTAAATATTAAATATAAGTGAGGGGCCAGGTTGTATGGTAAAGTCAAATGGATGGGCACATCAGAACACGTCAGCTTATTTTTTCCCCTTTCTTCAATACATATTGACAATTCTTCGTTATTAATTTAAAATGGACAAAGATAATAAGGTATAAGAATTATTAATTAAATTATTAATTTTTTTACTTTATTTACTCGGATTCGAATTGATTTAATTATAACATTTAAAGTTTTTTATGATACTTTAGTTATACTTATTTATGTTTGTCCGTGTTTTAGTTTAAATAAGTGTAGGAACCAGATTATAGCAGGTTTTAAGTGTGTGGATCCAGAACTCGTGTCCCTCGCTCAGAGAGCTATAACGTTGCACTTGTGGTCAA
The DNA here is from genome assembly GCA_024734495.1 of Forficula auricularia. NCBI lineage: Eukaryota > Metazoa > Arthropoda > Insecta > Dermaptera > Forficulidae > Forficula > Forficula auricularia. Next base: position 1,936,207 of record JALMQS010000189.1, read on the forward strand.
TATGGCTTCAATAAATTCTTGCAAGTGTTTTAATAATTTTGCCGTTTAGTCTGGTTAAATTCAAAACGAATTTTATTCTAATTAAATTATTATTTTTTATTTTTAGAAAAGCACGACAAATCGTGCTTTATTTCAAGAACAGCTATTATGAACTAAGGGTAAGAGTTGGAAATAAATATATAATGTGTAAAATATAATTTTCTTGTACTTAATCGCCGAGGGGTGAACCACGATTGGAATTAGGTGTACACCGTCTTTGGAATTATGTGGAATTATTTTGGAATTCATTAGATAAAGCCCCTTCATCTTTGTCTTCTATTTGGAAATGAAAATGGAAGTGGAAGTAGGTGTACGATATTAGGTCGCGGTTCACCCCTCGTTAATCACTAATCTAAACAAAAAACATTACAAATAGGAACCACCAAGTGTTTTTCATCTGTCATCCAAACTAATTATAACAACCAAAATATTTTTCTTCTAATGTGCTCACACTTAAGCTACTTTCTAGAATTTTGGCCTATTTTTAAAGCCAAAGATTGCAAAATTAGTGGAAGGAATACACATGTAGATAATTTATAGTTTCATAGCTGACGACTCTAGCGTCAAAATAATAACCCGGTCAAATGCGAGTCGGACCTCATAACGAGAGTTCCGCATCTTATAACTTCCAAAATACTTGAGAAATGTGTTCTTATTTGTCGTTGATATAGACTGAGGTAATTTGTGCATTTTTTTAGAAATTTAAGTTAAGCTACTTCTAAACGCTGAGAGCTACGAAAATCACCTAAAGATTAACATTTTGAGACTTTCACACCGTCATTTTAAAGCGAAATAAATTTAATTAATAATTTAAGCCTATTGTAATTAAAAAGATCTTTACAGCAATTACCTCACACACCATGATAAAAAATTTTTTTTATTTTTGATTCCATAGAAATTACGAACTTTTCATTCGATTAAAATTTTATTACGAAATGATTACTTACATATAACTTATAAATTTCAAGTTGATTTCTTATTTAGATTAGTTCTGACAGACATACAGACAGACACGGTTGCCTCTCTATTAGAGCCCCATTTTACTTTTGAACAGAACCATAAAAAAATAAAAAAATGAATACAATGTTTTTAAAAGGGACTAAGTCACTAACAAACAAAGCTTACGTCCTTTTAAAAAAATTGGATTCAAATACATGAATTTTTTAAATTTTATCATAGTCCAGGCAATTTACGATTTTAACAGGAAATAATTCCCGGTAAAGATTTTATTGCTGGAATATCTTTATTGATACTCCAATATTACTACCCTAAGTTTTCCCCCAAATCTGTTTTGTAGAAATTTTTCTAGGCGCCGCAAAATGAGAAAATTTCGAAGTTTTTTCAATTTTTCTTGATTAACTCTAAAACGGCCTATCAAATCAAAAAGATATCTATTAGATAAATTAAAGCTCTTTAAATTACGCGTAAAATGATAACAATTTCATTTATTTAGGTTAATTAGAACCGGTACTACTGTCTGTCGAAAAACAACCCCCTGAATCACTTTCGAATATCCCTAAAATTCGTTCTTTTTTCGCAGTTTGTCTTTCATAAAATGAAAACCACTCATTCTAGAAACTTGATTCCAATCTCATTCTCTAGGAAATTTTTATGACTTGAACGTTTACTTGGACACTTTTTTGTTAAAACTCTTATATTTATAGATATCCAGCATTTTCCATGACGCTTTTGAGGATTCGCATCATATCCACTCCCAAAAATGTAACATATCTATAAACCTAAGAGTTTTATCAAAAAAGTGGTTCAAGTAAACGTTTAAGTCAATAAAATTTCCTAGACAATGAGATAGAAATCAAGTTGCTATGATGAGTTGTTTTCATTTTATGAAGGAAAAACTGCGATTTTTTGCAAAAAACTGCAAACTTCAACCTCATTTCGGCACGGCTTACCATTATCCAATTAAGATTAAACTTAAATTATAACAAATTTAATCTAGTTTAAAAATGTATAGAGTGGTCTTTGTCGGAAACGTGCTCCTTCATGGTCAAAATGGGGAAAAATCGAAAAAAGTACGAGTTTTAGGGATATTCAAAAGTGATCCCGGGGGCTGCTTTTTGAAAGGCGCTAGTACTGGTTCTACTTAACCTAAATAGATGAAATTATTATCATTTTACGCGTAATTTAAAGAGCTTTAATTTATCTCATGGATATCTTTTTGATTTGATAAGCCGTTTTAGAGTTATTCAAGAAAAACTGAAAAAACTCCGAAATTTTCTCATTTTGAGGCGCGTAGAAAAATTTCCACAACACAGATTTGGGGGAAAACTTAGGGTAGTAATATTGGAGTACCAATAAAGGTATTCCAGCAATAAAATCTTTACCGGGAATTATTTCCTGTTTATGCCATTTTTCACGTAATTTGCCTGGACTATCAACCAAATTGCTCATTTGGCTTATCGAAACTATTGTTTTTCTGAAATGGCTCATCTAAGGCGATTGGAAAACAAGTTTTTCTTAATATACAATTTCTAAACCAATTTCTTTTATACTACAAACTATCCCACCAATTCATTTCTATTTATCTTTTTAACAAGCAAAATGTAAAGGGCAGTTTTGAAATATAATACTATAGGGAGATCGTTGGACCAACAAATTTCACTTTTCCTCTATTTATACAACCCCTTCTAGCTGTGCCAGTATATCTTTACCTTCGAAATCCTTTGTAAAATATTCTTGTCTCTCTTCTCTTTGGTCCATTTAAATGTAGATGTTTTTAACCGACTTTTTATATTTAGCCAGTTTGATCTTCACCTTTAGTAGAGGGTTGCCAAGGACGAGACTATCCCTTGGAACTAAGTTAACTTAACATCTCTCTGGTTATAATTACGATTGAAAAAATTTAAATACTCATTATCTCTATTTACAAATCAATTCAGTAATTCTGACGAAGCACAACTTAACTCGTTAGATATTTTTAAATTATGTAAATTTCCAATAAAACAATTGAAATGATTTGTAAAAATAATCAAGCCAATTACTGAACGGTTTCATTTGGCACGCATTCTATAAATATCAGAATAATTCTTCGCTCTTTTAAAAAAATCATTAGGATATTTTAAAAAGTTAATCTCGTCTGTTTTCAAGCATTTTTTAAGCTATTTATGAATTTGTGTTTTGGGGAATAACAAAATAACCAACCTGTCTACTTAATTTTCAACATACGAATTAATCTACCAACCCAACGCCCTAACTCACTTGAGAATAATAAAGCTTTGTTGTCTGTGATGATATTCAGAAACTAGATTTTGCGTCCGGCTTGTTACCTCTGAACATCTAACAATTCGTTTCTCCCTATAAATAATTAAGGCAATAGCTAAGGGTCATGAGAGTGTTGAATCCCTGAAATTTTAGGAAATATAAAATTTACTTCCATTTTCGGAGAATTTTTCGGCTTAGAGTGAAATAAAAAAAAAAATATTCTCAGTCTCGTTACCAATTTAGAAGCATTGACCAGCCCAACACTATTTTCAGACCGCGAGAGGGTAGCAACCCTTACTGATGTAGCATTCGAACCCTCACTTAATACCGAGGGGTGATCCGCGATTGGAACTAGGTGTACACCTCTTTGGAAGTATTTTGGAAGTACTTGGAAATATTTGGAAGTACTTGGAAATATTTAGAAGTGCTTGGGAATATTCGGAAGTGCTTGGAAATATTTGGAAGTACTTGGAAATATTTGGAAGTACTTGGAAATATTCGGAAGTGCTTGGGAATATTCGGAAGTGATTGGAAATATTTGGAAGTACTTGGAAATATTTGGAAGTACTTGGAAATATTTAGAAGTACTTGGAAATATTTGGAAGTACAAGTGGAAGTAGGTGTACAGCATATTAGGTCGCGGTTCACCCCTCGGGTAATACTTAGACTCTAAATTTAGAATTTTTTTCTTTACATCACACATTTATTGAGGGGTGATACTACTAACTACTATTTTTGTTTTTCTATTTTTTCTTTTATTGACCTCTAAGCCCTGAACCCCAAACCTCCCTTTGTGGAACCCCATTTGAGAATCACTGCTCTAGTGATTTATAAATTATTTTTCCCTCTAGACAGTTTGTTGAGTTATAATCGATTTGTTTTTATGTGGGGTCCGCTTGAATTTGTCTAGCGACCGTTTTAGGATCGGAAACAAGGATAGCTTTAATTATTTTTTTAATTTCACAATACGTGGATTAATCCTGCGATAATATCCAAACCTGAATTGTAATATTATTTTTGGAATAAATTAAGAAAAAAAGGTGTTTTTTACATTGGTTATTGAATTAATCGTGTACATATCGATTTTATTTATTTGAAATTAAACATGATATTTTAATAACTTTTAAGGAGATAGGTGTTGATTCAAGGTGAAACATTTTTAAATAATAAAAAATTGCTACATTATATATCTATAGTGCGTTGTTTCAAAGATTCCAGAGTTTGGATTTTGACGGATCTCTGTTTTCAGCTGTTAGATTATAGCTAATTATTAACAAAGGAAAATTCAATTTTTACTTAAAATTTCATAGACATTTGAAATGTTTTGCTAATTCAGTTATCATAAGATTCTGGTTGAGGAAACTATTGTATGAAATTCTCTTTTAAACGTTTAGTAAAAATAATAATTTTAAATATTTATTAAGAAACTAGCTGACGCCCGGGCCTTCGGCCCGGCATCATTCAACCTTCTGATTGGTTGATTAACAGTAGTATAATACTAAAATGACTTCCATATTATCGGGTTATAGGTACATTGATAACTTCCTGTTATAAACAATAACAAAAGAGTGTCAGGGTATAATAACCCGATCACGATTTATTATTTTTGACACGTACAAACCGAAAAATCGTCTCGAGTCACGAACTCAATAGTTTACCTGGAGCTAGTTTATTAGTAAAAACTTCATCATTGCACTTCTGCAGATGTTACTAGGTTAATATATATATAAATATGACCAATATTTAATTTAAGACGAAATGGCTACCTTGAAAGAGCCGGTTGCTCCCCGGCCCCGTCTCCGACCATGGCCTATCTGACCATATATGTCGCTGCCAGTTTTTACTCTTTTCTTTCACTCTCGACTGAGATTGAATGACAGCTGTTTTCGGGAAGAAACCAAAACTATACCAACTAATTCCTAAATAAATAAATAATCAGATTTTCATTTATATCACTCAATAAATAAATAATTCACCAAACAACATTCCGAAATATTCACGACTTGTTAAACCATTTATCATTTTAATTTTCCATACCTACTTAGTACAGGGAAGTATTCTAATCTGGAATAAAAATAATTCAGATTTTTGCAGATGTTGACATTTCAAGGTTGCTTGAGTTAAAAAACTATTATTTTTTTTTATTTATTTCTTAATATGTGTGTCTGGTCAAATTTGAAGTGCACTCTAATTATAAAAATTAATTAGAATTTCAAAATGAAATTGCATATTTAATACTTTTATATTGAGATTAAGAATTGATTAGATCTAGATTCAAATTGCTTAAAAGTTAATCTCTTAATTTTTCTAAAAATAATTAACTTCTTTTAAAAATAACTTTTACGTAGCTTATTTATAAAACTTTTTGTTAGCTCTTCATATATAATAATTTGTTTCAAACTATTTTCAGGTATTTTAAAAAATTTCACAAATATTAAAAAAGTACTTACTTAAATATTCTTAAAAAATAAAATTTAAAATGTCATTACCTCCGCGCGAGGGTGAACCGCGACCTAAAATTGTGTACACCTACTTCCACTTCCAATTTCATTTCCAAGTAGAAGACAATAGATGACAATAGATTATCTAATGAATTCCAAAGTAATTCCAAATAATTCCAAAGACGGTGTACACCTAATTCTAATCGCGGTTCACCCCTCGTCTCCGCGTGGTAATAGTTGAGTATCATTAGTGGCAAACGTTCTTTTCGGTCGAGTATATTTTGATTCGAGTCTTGCTAATTAGTCGATGACTCCAATAATACTCGAGATCATTAGGTATTGGTGGCCTTGGCTTATTATATTTCTGAGGATTTTACAAACGAGTGGCTAAGCAAGCCTCTTGAGTAAAATTTCTCTACTGTACTTAATATGTATACCTATACAAATTAGATATGTATACCTATACATATTAGATATGTATACCTATACATATTAGATATGTATGTGAAAGGTATATTGTCCCGAAGGTTGAGCCCTCTAGCCCGGCAATCGAATCTGGCACTCGGGTTCTATTTCCGAGTGGACAGTGGCTCCTTAAACATGTAATTAAACATAGTAATTTTATTCCTAAGATACCGCCTTTTATTTTACTTTTCTATACGAAATATGGCTAAGTTTTTTTTTCTATTAAATTAAGAAATAGCTTCCCTTAATTATCGATTAATTATAATTGTGATTAAGATAGATCCCTTCTAAACGAGTTGGATCTATTCCCACATTTGCTATTTTTTTTTCAAAAAAAATTAATATTTTCAAAAAATCTATATTTTTTAAAATAAAATAAAACTGATAAGGCCATCCACATAACTGCCCCCTCTCTTATTTTTAATATTTAATAAAATAATTTATAATCACGTGGGTCATTATCAGTTTAACATAGTCATTTCCGTAAGGATGCATATACGAAATTTTCGAAATTGATCAAAGGCTCTAGGATTCATATCTATAATTCCATTTTTTTAATCTCCATCCCCCATTTCAGTCCCCGAAAGAAATAATTACATCTCTTTTTAGATTAGAATTTGAAAGTTTATAATAGGAAAATAAGGACAAGTTTTTATGTGTGACTTTTTATTTATCAGGCAACGTTTCGTCTACTTTGGCCACTTCTTCAGGGTTTCAAATAGTCATGCCACACATTCGTTTAAATTTTCTTGTTATCTTCGTTAGAAGAAGAGAAGAAGTCGGCAAAGTCGACGAAACGTTGGCTGATAAATAAAAAAGACACACATAAAAACTTGTCCTTATTTTCCTATTATAAACTTTCAAATTAATACAAATTATGGACGGAAATGATGATAATAATAATTAGATTAGAATATTAATTTTCAGGTAAACTTGTTTTTTTTTAGTTTGAAAATTTTTTAATTAAATTTTTAAAAGCGCCTCCCTCCCCTAATTTGTGCACATTAACAATTAATCATATCTCCTTTTAAATATGAGTCTCTTCCTTCTATTGTAAATATATCAGCTTTCTTCGATTTTTGTGGAGGATTGTTCAAAATTCATCTTATTCAGTCTAAGTAAAAATCACTAACTTTGCATGTTCCCGAAACCAATTATTAAAAAAATATTGTTATTTTTTAAACTAATAATTGAGATAAAATCTCAATAAACTTATCAGAACTACTTTAAATAAAATAAATATATGTATAATAACTAGTCGACATCCATGAACTACTTAATTACTTAGGAAAATTAAAAAAATACTTTGAAAAGGATTTTAAAAACAAAATGTAATCATAATATATCAATCTTAAAGTAAGAGAGAAAGCATCAAGTATATTTCCCAAAGGATTTCCCTTCAAGGCAATGAAATTCATTCTATTTTAGAGAAGAGGTTTTTCCGTATCATCGTTTCTCAAACTGCTGTGCGACTTCGGGGGCCCAGGCAGGTTTTTCCCGGTTAAACCATCTAAAGTGGGCGAAAAGTCCCCCCCTCTCTTTTTTTGGTGGGAAATTGGTTAAACTTTATGTTTTAGCTTAACCAATTAATTCTTTCAAACTCTTGTGAGAAAGTAGTTTAAGATAGTGAGTATTGAGCTCATTCGATAGTTTTTTTTCCTTATTCAAGCTTAGAAATGTCTGAAAAGTATAAAAATTCAAGATAATTTTTGTCTTTTTGTATTTCGAAATACGCAAGAATGGAAAGTCGTAGAAAGTTTGTTTTAGTGCCAAAATGCTTTAAAAAAAAAAAAAAAAAAAAAAACAGAAAATTAGAAAAAATAGCTAATGTGCTAAAATATGGCAAACAAGTTTGTATTAATATTCTACTCATTCTTACCCCGTTTCAGCTTTCTAGCTAACACTTTTCACTGCTAAAAAATCGCCTGATATCAAAATCTGCATTAAAAAGGTATACTATATTGGCCAAGAAAAAATATTGCCATTACACTTATAAAAACATCCTTTTTTATTTGTCGTCAACCCTAATAATTTTTAAGAAAAAAATAAAAACCGACTTCAAAAAATTAAATGCAACTAATAAAATACACTAAAAGGTATAAAATAATTATTATCTTGTTTAGTTACAACTAAACGACGAAATATTAACATGAAATTACTTTTTGAAGTCGGTGCCAAACAAACTATACCTATAAGCGAGCGTACCCGCCAAACGTACTAAGTAAGATCCGTCGAGTGCGATTCATAAAAGGTATATGTTTGGCACCGACTTAAAAAGTAATTTCATGTTAATATTTCGTCGTTTAGTTGTAACTAAATAAGATAATAATTATTTTATACCTTTTAGTGTATTTTATTAGTTGCATTTAATTTTTTGAAGTCGGTTTTTATTTTTTCTTAAAAATTATTTTTATTTTTCTCTTTTTAGTGATGTTATTAATAATGATTATATCATCAGAACTTGACCAAATTAATATGACACCATCCCTACGACACCGCCTTTTGGATAAAAAAAGAACCATCGAAATCGGTTCATAAACAAAGAGGTTAGGTCTAAACAAACCTAATAAAAAAGGTCTAATACATATGAAAAAAAACGAAAAAAATGGGACCAATCGGAAGCTAGACTGGACCCAATGCAAAAAAAATTTTCAAAATCGGTTGACAATTGGCGGAGATATGAGGTAACATAGGCACAAAAAAAAAAAAAAAAATTCAGTCGAATAGAGAACCTAAATTTTAATTTTCTCATTAATATATCAAAGAATAATTGATACGTCAACAAGAATTATTTTGACCGCGCTGATTTGAAAACAATATATTTTTATCTCGCGAGACTACTGCGGATTACGCTATTGGAGTCTGCGGAGTATCAAGTCTGGACCAAGAGAGAAAAAGATGTAATCCACTTAGCTACAATCCAACGTCATTTCGCGTTTAGCCCGCTAGACATTCGGATGGATCACCGAGTGAATTGGAAATCTCAGATGTTATATATTCGATCTCCCAGTCCAGAGCGCTAGATCTATTAGCATGTATGTTAGATGCCTGCCATTAATTAACTGAAGGTTTTCTACATTTTATTCGATCGCGACTCTAATGTAGGGAATTTTTGTCAAATATTGAATGAAAATAATATTTGAACTTATATATTTCTAACTTGAAATAATGATATTAAATAAATTTTAATTTTCTCATTAATATATCAAAGAATAATTGATACGTCAACAAGAATTATTTTGACCGCGCTGATTTGAAAACAATATATTTTTATCTCGCGAGACTACTGCGGATTACGCTATTGGAGTCTGCGGAGTATCAAGTCTGGACCAAGAGAGAAAAAGATGTAATCCACTTAGCTTCAATATTTGTCAAAAATTCCCTACATTAGAGTCGCGATCGAATAAAATGTAGAAAACCTTCAGTTAATTAATGGCAGGCATCTAACATACATGCTAATAGATCTAGCGCTCTGGACTGGGAGATCGAGTATATAACATCTGAGATTTCCAATTCACTCGGTGATCCATCCGAATGTCTAGCGGGCTAAACGCGAAATGACGTTGGATTGTAGCTAAGTGGATTACATCTTTTTCTCTCTTGGTCCAGACTTGATACTCCGCAGACTCCAATAGCGTAATCCGCAGTAGTCTCGCGAGATAAAAATATATTGTTTTCAAATCAGCGCGGTCAAAATAATTCTTGTTGACGTATCAATTATTCTTTGATATATTAATGAGAAAATTAAAATTTATTTAATATCATTATTTCAAGTTAGAAATATATAAGTTCAAATATTATTTTCATTCAATATTTGTCAAAAATTCCCTACATTAGAGTCGCGATCGAATAAAATGTAGAAAACCTTCAGTTGAATAGAGAACCTCCTCCTTTTTTGAAGTCGGTTAATAAAAATGAAAGCGATCTATGGTAATAGTTGATGTATTCATTATTATTAGTATCTATCGGCTTAGGGAGATTCACAGCAAAGCTGGTTATCATAAAGTCATTGTAATTAAGAAACATGTAACTCCTGTTTGTTCTGAGATGGGTAACCGTCTACAGACATGGTTTTTTTGCTGTCTTCTTAGTCCCAGTCGTGTTGCTTGCATCCGCATCCTCGTAGAACTTAATGGGTAGAACGATATACATAGGGTTCCACAGAACTCGTTCATTAAAAGTTTTCATGGATGGAGTTGAGAGAAAATTTTGATCTTTGACATATTTATGTTTTGGAATATGCTCTTTTTATTAAATAAATTATTAACAACTTTTGGACACTTTCTGCTTTGCCGCAATCGCTTCAACTTTCTTATTTTCTATGGAACTCCCCAAATATTTTTGCATCATTAGATTAAGTGTTAAAAACTAAGATGATTTTGTATAATGCACTTGATGTCTGAAATTTATAATTTCTGACTTATTTTAAGATAGTTTGTAAAATCTACCAATTTAGCGTTCATCTTTAAAAATGAATAATAATTAAACTATCGTTTGTAGAATTAATTTGATCAATCAGAACTCTTAATTAGACATTAAAGAATATTACTTATTCATAAAAATTCAAATTTTATTTCTAGAATGACCATAATAATTATTTATTTCTGAAAATCAAAAAGTTGTCAATACTCAATTTTTTCAAATGGAACATGGCATAAATGTGTATTATGTATAAATAATTAAGATCTAGATGAGTGAAATTTAAAATATTTTTCATTTAAAAAACTATTCATTTTAGGTATAGGGAATGTTTAATAAAATCCTATTGGATTTTTATGTAGAATTCAAAAATACTTACATTTATGCCATGTTCCATTTGAAAAAATTGAGTATTAACAACTTTTTAAAAACGGATAAACGATTATTATGGTCATCCTGGATATAAAATTCGATTTTTCATGATTAAGTAATATTCTTTAATGTCTAATTAAGAGTTCTGATTGATCAAATTAATTCTACAAACAATATTTTAATTATTATTAATTTTTAAAGATGAACGCTAAATTGATAGATTTTACAAACTATCTAAAATAACTCTGAAATTATAAATGTTAGGCATCAGTTGCATTATACAAAACCATCTTAGTTTGTAACACTTAATCTAATGATTCAAAAATATTTGGGGGGGTTCCATAGAAAATAAGAAAGTTGACAGCGATTGCGGGAAAGCAGAAAGTGTCCAAAAGTTGTTAATAATTTATTTAAAAAGAGCATATTCCAAAACATAAATATGTCAAAGTTCAAAATTTTCTCTCAACTCCTTCCATGAAAACTTTTAATGAACGAGTTCTGTTGAACACCCTGAATATAAATAAAGATATGAGAGTTACAACCCTCCATCTTCACTAAATACAGCTATACACATTAAGAGTCAAGACTTTGCTAGTAAGTTTGCCAATATAAATAGTTAAATTCATGGTGTTATGTCAGAGATGTTGATACCACAATCCCATTTATATACAGATAAAAATTACCCATGCTTCGCATTGGATAAAGTAAAGAAATAAACTGCAACGGATCGTTGCTAAACTTTATCCAAATTCATTTGAAATATTAATATGTTCTAGAGTAAAGTACTTTAAAATATAATTTTACTAAAAACTTTATTTAACCTTTTTTGTGGTCCCCAAGGTACTTAATTAGGATATTAAATTTCATCAAAATTGGTTAAGTCATTTTCAAGATATTTAGAAAAAACTAAAAAGTACTGAAATAAAGTACTAATGTTTGTGGACCGATATGTACCAAAAACTAATCAGCGCTTCATTTTGTTAAAAGAATGCTAGGTTTTTAATTTCATTTCAATCGGTGCAACGCTGTGGAAAAAATCGTGGGCCAAAAAAACGATAACATACATACATCCATCCGCACGCACTAAATGAAAAAATCGCACTTTTTGGCCTCTCGACGAGATTCCAGGTAATTTTTGGCAAAACCGTCACGTGTTAAAATTCAATCTCATTGAATACTTCAATTTGTGACCTTAATTGAGTCTATGGGTTCCGTAGTCTTTACCTGAGGACCCTTTGAAGTCGCGCTTGCCTCGAGAGCGATTCCAATACTTTCTCCCATGCTTCGCATTGGATAAAGTAAAAAAATAAAAACAAAAAACGTCAACTTTGAACTCTGTTACAATAGAAGACGAGCTGTCTTTCTTTATTTCCTGGTCTGTTCATGACAGCCGACATCCATTGCGAGTTGGTACTGGTTATTCTTAACAGCTCTGAGAGCCCGGCTCGCTTCTTCTTATTTTAGCCCACAGCTCCGCATCATCTCTCTAATAACTTTTTATTGATTTCTCGTTATTGACAATTTTTAAGACACGTTCCCATTCAATATTTAATATATATATATAATTTCTACTTTATTTATTTTTTACTTTAACATACTTTGTAGGTATGCTCCGAATTTGCATACGTTTTGCTCACCATTTTTTATATTATCAGGATATGCCAATATATATACAAATACTCGAATATTAAACGAATAATAAAAGCCATAAGGAATCGTTAGGTAAAGAATTTAATTAGCAAAAAAAAAACAACTTAAAAATAGTAAATTAAAATATCAAAGGTTATTAGGTACCTTCTTACACTTCACGAATACTATAACACAATTTATTGGTATTTGTATTTGTAACCACGAATACCTACAGATTTTTGGCTATTCGGAACAACCCTGTAATACCGTAGGCTAAATCGAAAAATATAAATACGTAGTCCAAAATCCAGAATAAAAAAAAACTAAACATTACATATAATAATATTATATTTAAAAATAACATAACATAAATATATATTTAACAACCCTAAAAAAATAATTAAAAGTTTAATTAAAAAATTAAAATTTTAATAATTTTAGAATATTAGAATTATAAATGCCATATAAGTTATCACTTCTGTCGTGCGGTCTTAAGAACACACCCGAATTTTTAATTATAACATATATTATTCAATATCTCTCCCTACCCTTCGTCTTTTTAATTATCTTATTTTTCTTATGCACACCTTAATGATTTACGAAATACCTTTATCTCCTTGTAGCTACTTTAATCTTTTTTATCTATATTAATTATATGTATTAAGGAAGAGGAAGATATATTATTTATTTTATATGATCTATCCAACCCTCAACTTTCTAAAATATTAATGAATCTCAAGAAAATATTTTTTTGAATATACATATCGTCGCCTTAGAGTGTAAACCTGCTAACTCACAACAAGGAAATTTTACAGAACAGACAAAAAAACAAACAAAATTTAACACTGTTGTTCTGGAAACAACTAGTTTTCACATTTTTTTTCCACAACTTACGATCGTATTTTTAAGTAGCAGTTTTACTTGGACGATGCTGCATCTCATTTTCTTTCGAACGGTATTAATATATGTCATATATGATAAAAATGGAGTTAGCAGGTTTACACTCTAGGCCGACGATATATAATATCATTTGGATTTTATTTTAATTGAAGAAATATTCCTTTTTTTTTGCATCATTTGTTTTTTCGGATGATTATAATTATCTTTAGTCAATTTGAACATCTGTTTTGTTTTAAGATCAAACAAAAAAGGTCTAAAAATACAGCTTATTCATGTTTTAGATCAGGAGTCTTCAACCTTTTCCACGTACCAAATTTTCAGTAAAAGTTCCGAGCTGCAAATCTCATAAAACCTAGAAAATAACAACTTCAGTATATGTATTTACAGTTTACATAATACCTGTAATACCGCTTAATTATCTAGATTAGATTTTAATGATTTTCTATTATATAGCTTTTATTTGTTTATTTATTTTGAAGATGTAACATTTTTTTTACTAAAGTAACGTCAGGTGCACCTGAAAGTTCTCCACGGTGCATAGTTTGAAGACCCTTGTTTTAGAAAATGTTAAGAAAAGTTAAACTAAACTATTTAGTGATTCATACCCGTATGGAAATAAATAGATTTTCGAAATTTGTTTTTTATATATTTTTTGAAAATATATTAAAAATATAAAATTTTTGTGTTAAATTTATATAAAATTTATACTAGAGCGATATAAAAATAATTTTATTTTAAGAATATATAGAAAACATAAACTTTATATAAATTTAACACAAAAATTTTATATTTTTAATATATTTTCAAAAATAAATAAAAAACATATTTCGAAAATCTATTTATTTCTATACGGGTACACCTTTTACTTACTTTCGAGACACCCTTTAATTAGAAATTAACTATAAGAAACAATATTAAAATTTAATTTGGAAATATAATTTATTTTTTTAGTCGTTTTTCCTCATCAATAAGGGGACCAGGTCCTTTTTATAGAAGGGTTCGCGTTCTCAGATTTTTTTTTTTTTTTATTTGGGTGGGGGAATGGGTGAAATTTATGGTTTGCAAAAAAGAAATAAGAATTTAAGAAATATTAATTTAGGTACATTATGGTATAATGGAATGAAGGTACGAGTGTCTCGAAATTCCTTAAAAGCCATATTTTCCAATAACATTTCTTATACAATTTTCTTCCCAAGCAATCATTTTCTCTGCTAAAATTGTATTTCGATTCCGGATGTGGAGAAGTGTAATTTGGATTTGTTGAAGACCCATTTCCTGAGAATGTTTAAAGAAACAGAAAAACGTTTTTTTTTAATGCTACTGAAGAATACAAACTGCGATTAATTCCATTTTAGGAAATAGAAAAACAGTATAAGACAGACATTCATTTTTATTTGCCAAGATTTAAAATAAAAAAGAAAAAAAGAAACAATCCTTTGCTAAAATTAGTTACAATATCAAGTGCCCTTTAGATAGGCAACCATATTCACACTTAAATACAAACCCTTTCAATTCTAATATAAGTGATCCGGTCGATATAAGACCAAGGAATTTAGATTTAAAAATTCTTTAAAGGCTTTGTTAGTTTATTGTTAATAAAAATTGATTTTTAGATTAGTTTCTGATGATTTATGGTACATAAAAGTAAATTGTCTGATTAGTTTCCACACCTCATATGTTATAGCAGTTGCTTAATTGTTTAGATTAAAAATATTGTAGGTATGAAAATTTTCTCTTTGAAACTTTGTTAGTTTTATGATCAAATTCAGAAAAGTATATTAATTATTGCATTAGTTCTAGATTAAACTTGTAGTTCAGTTCCCTGGCCATTGTTTAAGTGAAAGTTGATTTTTTTATAATTTCCAGTCTTATTTAGCCCTGACTGTTGTTCAGATTTAAAATTTAAAATACTGTATTAAAATTTCACTATTGAAGCTTTATTGGTTATAATCTTATAATATAAAGAAAATTAATTATTTTTTTCGATTTCATAATATGATTGATATAGTTTTTGGAATCGGACTGATAAGTGAATTGAATTGAATGGATTTTGATGAGGTTCAAAAAAAGAGATAATTATAACTATCTTTTTTATTCAAAGCGGACGTTTCGGAGGTTTATTCCCTCCTTCTTTAGAATTTTGAAAGGTCAGTGAAGGAAATACCTAAGTACACTTAAGTATTTCCTTCACTGACATTTCAAAATTCTGAAGAAGAAAGAATAAACCTCCGAAACGTCCGCTTTAAATAAAAAAGATAGTTATAATTATCTCTCTTTTTGAACCTTGGACTGCATTATCAAAATATATCTAGTTTTCATAATTCTTGATCCATACTTGCTTTTTTTGTATATCATAATTTTTACTAGGGATTACTTGATGCAGAACGTTAGTATTTGAGCGCTCAAAATCTTTATATTATTTCCTAGTTGATCCTCAATCTATATATAATTTTCTATTTAATTTAAAAATTTTAAATTTGTAAACATTTCTCTGATAGCTAAAAATAATATGAAATTCATTTTTAACCATCTATTCCATTAATTGCCACTTTTCTACGGAATTTTGCTTGAAGGTTATTATGAAGTGAATAGAATAATTAATGGCAGTACTGGAAAATCAATTCAATTGTTCGTTGGTAATTTACCAATTGAACGACCAATTACATAGCAATTTAGCTAGTTCCGAATTTCAATCCTATTTATCTTTCCCCCTTCTGCAATTCGAAATTCTTGTATATATAATTTCTCATTTACGACAATCCTCTTTCAGTAGTATTAAATTCAATTAAGGTAGTTCTTTCACAAATGTAAAAATTCAAGAAGTCTTTAAAACTTGGAATATAAGTCATTAAAAGCATAATACACATACTGTTAAAATTTGAAGACGATTTACAGCACCAAACATGAAATAATTGCAATTAAAAATAACATTTTTAACATAGGGTAGATAGGGAAAAGGTGGGGATATGATCATTATTATATTTTTTTTCATTGAAGGACTTTCACCATCTTGATGAAAAAGTAATATTTGTTAGTATAATATATTCGGAGTAACTTAAAAAAAAAATTGAAATTATTTACCTCATAGTTTTGATAAAAAATAAAAAAAACAACATATTTTGGCTATTATTTTTAGTGGAGGGGATATAAGATCAATGGCTTGGAAACGATCCATTCATAAAGAGAATATAGTAGTGTAAAAAGTACAGTCACGTTAAAAAAACATAACCTAAAATTTTAGTTCCGTTCATATTTATGGAGTGGTTACGAGGTTAAAACTTTTTGTATGCATTGTCGCGAAAGAACCTTCTTAAATACTTTTTACAGATGACAAGTTTTATTTTTAAACACCTGTTTAGTTTCCATGGAGGAGTGAAATTTTTTTTTTTTTCACTTTTGAACTAAAAGTTCTTAAGGAGGTTCTTTCGCGACAATCCACACAAAAAGTTTTAGCCTCGTAACCACTCTATAAATATAAACGGAACTAAAATTTTAGGTTATGTTTTTTTAACGTGACTGTCCACTCACAATATGAAATCTCTATATGGATACACACATACTAGCCGGATCGTTTCCAAGCCATTGTGTTTATATCCCCTCCACTAAAAATAATCGCCCAAATATGTTTTTTTTTTGTTTTTTATCAAAACTACGTGGTAAATAATTTCAATTTTTTTAAGTTACTCCTAATATATTATTCTAACAAATATTAGTTTTTCATCAAGATGGTGAAAGTACTTCAATGAAAAAAAAATAAAATAATGATCATTTCCCCACCCTTTCCCTATCTACCCTATGTTAAAAATGTTATTTTTAATTGCAATTATTTCATGTTTGGTGTGGTAAATCGTTTTCAAATTTTAATAGTGTGTTTATTATTCTTTTAATGATTTATATTCCAAGTTTCAAAGACTTCTGGAATTTTTGCAATTTGTGAAAGAACTACCTTAAACTAGAAAACCCAAAATTTGATCAGTTATTGATTTTAGAAATACAAACATTTTCACACCAAAATGAACTCGCTACGATTTTTCTTTTTGAGTTATCAAGGATATTGTAATTAGTTTTATTTACAAATTAAAAAAAAAAAAAAAATATGCATCCTCCCCCCCCCCCCCCCAAAAAAAAAAATTGTTTCCATCCCTACTATAATATTTTGGTCCATCTCCCGTGTGTACATTATATTTCATGTCTATTTGGAATTGTTTTAAAAAATTATCAATCGAAATTCAAAGAAATTGATATGAAATAAATAAATATTTTCCATTCCGTTCCTCTTTGCATGAAGGCTCAGTCGAAGAAGCCAGGCAGACAGAGCGAGATGAGCTTGTTGCCGGCCAGTCAGCCAAAGGTAAGGTCAATGTTATATGGGCACTTTCTAGTTCCCTAAACCAAACTTTCTCTTATCCTAACTGCTTATTTATTTAAATGATTGCATATTATAACGAATATGGATTGACTTTATTTTTCTGGACATCCCTTCACCCCCTAAAGGGCTGCCTACCCCTAATTTAACTTTCTCTTTAAGTGATTGATATCTAATAGATTCTGGGAACATTTCAATGCGCTAAACACGAAAATGGATAGAATTTATTTTTCTGAACATCCCTTCACCTCCTAAAGGGGTTACTACCCCTAATTTAACTTTCCCTTTAAGTGAATGATATCTAATAGATTCTGGGACAATTTCAATGCGCTAAGCACGAATATGAATTGAATTTATTTTTTTAAACATCCTTCACCCCTTAAAGGGGTGAGTGACTACCTCTAAATTAACTTTCCCCTAAGTCGATGATATCTAACGGATTCTGGGACTATTTTAATGCGCTAAGCACGAAAATGGATAGAATTTATTTTTCTGAACATCCCTTCACCCCCTAAAGGGGTGATCGCCCCTAATTTAACTTTCCCCTTAAGTGGATGATATCTAGCAGATTATGGGACTATTTCAATGCGCTAAGCACGAAAATGGATAGAATTTATTTTTCTGAACATCCCTTTACCCCCTAAAAGGGTGATCACCCCTAATTTAACTTTCCCCTTAAGTGGATGTTATCTAGCAGATTATGGGATTATTTCAATGCGCTAAGCATGAAATGGGTAGAATTTATTTTTCCGAACAACCCTCCACCCTCTAAAGGGATGACTACCCCTAATTTAACTTCTCCCTTAAGTGGATGATTCTAGGACTATTTCAATGCGCTAAGCACTAAAATGGGCAGAATTTATTTTTCTGAACATCCCTTCACCTCCTAAAGGGGTGACTACCCCTAATTTAGCTTTCCGCTTAAGTGGATGATATCTGACAGATTATGGGATTATTTCAATGCGCTAAGCACGAAATGGGTAGAATTTATTTTTCCAAACACCCCTCCTCCTCCTAAAGGGATGACTACCCCTAATTTAACTTCTCCCTTTAAGTGGATGATATCTACCAGATTCTAGGACTATTTCAATGTGCTAAGCACTAAAATGGGCAGAATTTATTTTTCTGAACATCCCTTCACCTCCTAAAGGGGTGACTACCCCTAATTTATCTCTTTAAGTGATTGATATCTAATAGATTCTGGGACTATTTCAATGCGCTAAACACGAAAATGGATAGAATTTATTTTTCTGAACATCCCTTCACCTCCTAAAGGGGTTACTACCCCTAATTTAACTTTCCCTTTAAGTGAATGAAATCTAATAGATTCTGGGACAATTTCAATGCGCTAAGCACTAATATGAATTGAATTTATTTTTTTGAACATCCTTCACCCCTTAAAGGGGTGACTACCTCTAAATTAACTTTCCCCTAAGTGGATGATATCTAACGGATTCTGGGACTATTTTAATGCGCTAAGCACGAAAATGGATAGAATTTATTTTTCTGAACATTCCTTCAGCTCCTAAATGGGGTGTCTACCCCTAATATAACTTTCCCCTTAAGTGGATGATATCTAGCAGATTATGGGACTATTTCAATGCGCTAAGCACGAAAATAGATAGAATTTATTTTTCTGAACATCCCTTCACCCCCTAAAGGGGTGATCACCCCTAATTTAACTTTCCCCTTAAGTGGATGATACCTAGCAGATTATGGGATTATTTCAATGCGCTAAGCACGAAATGGGTAGAATTTATTTTTCCGAACACCCCTTCACCCCTAAAGGGATGACTACCCCTAATTTAACTTCTCCCTTAAGTGGATGATATCTACCAGATTTTAGGACTATTTCAATGCGCTAAGCACTAAAATGGGCAGAATTTATTTTTCTGAACATCCCTTCACCTCCTAAAGGGGTGACTACCCCTAATTTAGCTTTCCGCTTAAATGGATGATATCTGACAGATTATGGGATTATTTCAATGCGCTAAGCACGAAATGGGTAGAATTTATTTTTCTGAACACCCCTTCACCCCCTAAAGTGATGGCTACCCCTAATTTAACTTCTCCCTTAAGTGGATGATATCTACCAGATTCTAGGACTATTTCAATGTGCTAAGCACTAAAATGGGCAGAATTTATTTTTCTGAACATTCCTTCACCTCCTAAAGGGGTGACTACCCCTAATTTAGCTTTCCGCTTAATTGGATGATATCTGACAGATAATGATACAATTTCAATGCGCTTCTTGTGTTATCTCAGGTGCAGATGTCAGAGAAAAATATGCTTAAAAATAATTTTTCTTCACGTTTCAACAATTTCTAATCACGAATAAGCAAAGTCAAATAATTTTATTACGAATTAATGGCTAGCTGAGTTCTCCGAACTTACCGAGTAAAATAGTTTCTTCTATTTGTTAATCATTCTATTCAAAAATAATAATTTCATTGATTCTTATTAGAGGAGAACTTATTATAACTCCCATATTAGCCCTAATTATACACTATTTCCTATATCCGTTGAAAAACTATTATTGTAATTTCGTCGAAATTATAGTTGCTTATTTTAGTTTAGTTATTCGACCATAGCAATTATTGAATTTCTTTTTGCTAATATACCTATATATTTGTATGTGTTTATATAGCTACCTCTTTATTCACATGGGATTACGTTTGGCTATATCCTTTTCAAAGTTATATTCCTCGACCACCATAAACAAAGGAAAAGTTCATTTCGCTATTCTAGAGGAAATATATTAAACATTTTCCAATTTTCAAGGCGGTTTTATATATTCTCTCTTTTTATAATATTCATGTCAAAAAGAGCACGTACTACAAGGATTACCTATTATATATTTTCATTTAATTGATATTAATTTACACTTTAAAACTTTGCTGATATTCAGAAACGAAGTTTCTAATGGTGTCGACTAGACATTAAATTGATTTAATTAATAATATAAAAAAATCATTTACTTAATATTTACTTTGTTAAATTCTCTGTAGTTGCATACCTTTACTTTAGGCTTACTCTACATTCTAATGGTCTCTGGAAGAGATGTTTACTAAAATTAATTTTACTAAAGTTATACATGTTTAACATTTGTTCAAGGAACTTTTCAACTCATCTTAAGACCAGGGACCCTAAATAATTAAGATTTAGACGAGTGAAATTTAAAATATTTTTTATTTAAAAAACTATTCTTTTTAGTTATAGGGAATATTTAATAAACTCCTATTGGATTTTTATGTAAAATTCAAAAATACTAAAATTTATGCCATGTTCCATTTGAAAAAATTGAGTATTAACAATTTTTTGATTTTCAGAAATAAACGATTATTATGGTCATCCTGGATATAAAATTCGAATTTTCATGATTAAGTAAGATTCTTTAATGTCTAATTAAGAGTTCTGATTGATCAAATTAATTCTACAAACAATAGCTTAATTATTATCTATTAATTTTTAAAGATGAATGCTAAATTGGTAGATTTTACAAACTATCTAAAATAACTGATAAATTATAAATTTTAGACATCAAGTGCATTATACAAAACCATCTTAGTTTTGATGAATGATTCAAAAATATTTGAAGGGTTCCATAGAAAATAAGAAAGTTGATAGCGATTGCGGCAAAGTAGAAAGTGTCCAAAAGTTATTAATAATTTATGTAAAAAGAGCATATTCCAAAACATAGGTAAATATGTCAAAGTTCAAAATTTTCTCTCAACTCCTTCCATGAAAATTTTTAATGAACGAGTTCTGTGGAACACCATGTATATAGATAAATATACATCCATGACAATCTATTGTAAATTATCTTTTAAAATTGTAATTAATATTGGTTTTATTCCAATAGTACATATTTCTAATTTTTAAAAAGTTCATCTCTTATAAGCTGGCTAAGTGAAGGGTTCCTAACCTTATTGCTTCCAAAATACTTGAAATCGAAATATTTTTTTATGAATCAATAAACTCTGCTACTCTTGGCAAAACAAAATCTTTTCAATTAAAATTTCAACCCAAATGAACACGATATGTCAAATAATTCTAATCCAAGTGAACCTTCATTAGATATTGAGCCTAGTTTCTCGAATGTCTATATAAATTTGGACGATTTTTTGTTTCCGGGCATCAGTGATATTTTAAATGGACGTTTAGAAGCACTCTCGTATTCTTAGGCACTGGATGAGAGAGAGGAGGGCGATTCTATTTTCGCGTTGTTGTGGTTGAGTCGCCTTTGGCAGCCTCCAATCCACTCGCCGACTTCAGTTCAGTAGTTCATTTGCTTCTTCCATCATCAACACTCACTGAAAAAAATGTCACAAAAAGAACCAACGAAAATTCGCATCACAGTTTTTCTCTCCGATGGCGTCCTTGTAATTTACATCTAATATAACAGGCAGGTATTCTAACAAGCCAATTATAAATATATTGATCTTGAAACAATGGTGCCCTATCTAGTATTTTTCTAGTATAAGTTCATGGATACATAGCAAATTAATGAATTGATTTTTATTTTCTCTTATATATCTATATCATAGACAAAAGATAATTGGGAAATTTAGAATTCCGATACGCTATCTGGTGATTTAAATTGAAACTAGCCACTGTAGGGCAAAAAATTAAGCCTCGCTCCTAACACGATTCCCATGGGAAATTGAGAATTCCAACACGCCATCTAGTGGTTTAAATTGAAACTAGCCACTATAGGGCAAAAAAATTAAGCCATGCCCCCACCAAGGTTCCCAATTCAGTAGTATTAAAAAGAAAGAACATTTTTCATAACAGGTACGTTTCTTTCTAATGTAATTTGAAATCTTATAAAATCTTTTTTCTAAAAATTTGGTATTTTATTTTTAAATAATTAGGCCCCTCTGATGTACTAATGTAACTAAAGCTTGGAACAAATGGTAATGAATTTTTACTTGTATATTTTTTTTCCCTCCCCAATTATTAACCATACTTTCAAATTTTAATTAAATCTATTTCATTAAATAAATAATAAATAAAGAACTTTTCTACTACTAATAATACAAAAATTATTTTCAATAAATTTAAATAAATAAATATAAATAAAAATAAATAAAAGTAGAGGAGTCTTAAAATCCCGGTTATATGACCCTATTACTTTTTAATGAAAGACTTCAATTCAAATCACACTGTGGTGTAAAGTAAAATAAATAAATAAATAAACTGCTAATAGTAAAATTCTTTTAGACAGGTAGTTCACTTATTATTCTATCCTATATTATTTCAACTTATAATGATATTCTAATTTATACAAATGTTTAGTAATTCTGAATGAGAGCGGAAAATTAAGAATATATATAGTAATAAATATTGATCGATATTTTCCCTATGTGTACATAACTTGCAAAAGATTTTTCACATCCCCTATGGAAATTATTATCAGTTTATTTTACCGTATAGATACGAGTAACATGCAATTCAAATAAATAATTAAGTATATTATTATCTATATATTGTGAAATTGATTTCGGCTCGTATACCTTTAATATATAAATTATGAAAAATATTTCTCATTATTTAATCTATACCTATAGGTAATAATAAAAAAGTATACTTTATTTATTAATCATTCTAAGAATATTTTTGGGTGATTTGCAGAAGCGTACTCTTATGTATATTCACTATTTCCTTTTGAGCAGATTTTCCTATATATTCTCTCTCTATATATAAAATATTCCGCCTATTAAATTTAATTAATTTAGATATCTCTTTTTATATTCACTCTTCTCTTTATGATATTGCACGCCAATGATTTCAAAATGAAATATATAAAGATAGAAATGATGGGGAAGGAAGTTTAATATTTGTTTATATTAAATTCATCAATCATTAAGCTAATTTTGGTATGATCTCTCTCTAAAAAAATATTTACCTCCAAGTTAACGAGTTGGAAAATTAAATAAACATTTAAGCGAAATTCATATTACATAAATCATTTTCTATGAAATAAATTTAAACAGAATACTTGCAAACCATTGGTATACGAATTGAGGTAAGCCATTCATCAATTCTAATCTTTAAAGAATTAGATGTCGGTTCTAGGTGAAACATTTTAATAGATAATAAGTAAAAATATATTTTTACTTATTATCTATTCATCAATTCGTTTGTCCCTTTATTTTAAGAGGTGAAATTCCCTTCCTCTTTCCATTTTGAGAATCCTTTATTCTTAAAAAAATTCGCCTGCATAAATATCTTCCTCTACGATTTACACAATTCTGGATATTGTTTGTCTCTTATGGTATAGAGTCGAGTGAAGACCCTTGAAACTTTGACTTCTATAATATCTTGTAAACCGTGAAATTTCTTGTGATATTTTTTTACCTTAAATATTTTTTCTCTATATTATGTTACTTAAATTGATTAAATCTTATAGTATATTGTAAATACACCTGTCAACAAGTCTGTTTGGTCGAAATTCGGATTCATGATTCTACACAAACAAACCAACCTAGAAACTAAATTAAATAAACTGACACGTTCTGATGTGGCCATACACTTGACTTTACCGGACAACCTGGCCCCTCGCTTCTATTTAATATTTAATAAAATTATTTATAATCATGTTGGGGTGGGTTAGTTTTTGCATTTTTAGACTTCTGGGGGCCCACTGATTATTTATACAAAATTTGGTTGAATTTGATTCATAGACCTACATTTTTATTTTTTGCCCCCCCCCCCCCATTTTGGGGGGTTGTTTTCGCATTATTAGTCTTATGGGGGCCCACGAATTACGGTGTGTATACAAAATTTGGTTGAATTTGGTACAAGGGCCTATATTTTCATTTTTTGCCCCCCCCCCCCCATTTTAAGCGGTTAGTTTTTGCATTTTTAGACTTCTGCGGGCCCACGGATTATGTATACAAAATTTGGTTGAGTTTGCTCAAATGGTCTAGATTTTTAACTCCCCTCCCCCCTCCACCCCCTTTAATTTTGGGTCGATATGCACCAAAATCTAATCAGCTCTTAATCTCAATACACCAAAACTACGCGTGAAATTTGGTTTTGATATTCACACTAGTTTTTGAGCTAGCTCGTCCACAAAAATTTGGTAACGCACGTACTAACAGAATAACAGACTAACAGACATTTTAACTAAACAGCTATTATCTCGAAAATATAATTTTTTCGATGTTCACTTATTAGGGCTTTTTTTGTAAAGCGAAATGCCATTGTTTCGCCCAATTTTTTTAATCAAAATAGTTTCAGCCGTTTTTGAGATATTTCAAAAAAAAAGAAGCAAAAAAACCACTTTTTTCATGCACCATTACAATACTTGACCATACCCTGTATGGTAAAGTAAAAATAATATGCAAAAAACCCAGATTCATTAGAAATAGAAAAGATTTGACTATAGAACTAAACCACGCACTAATTAAATTAATTGAATTATGCTTATGTTGCTGCGTTTTTCCCCCCAAAACTATTATAAAGATACTTTTAACCTCTCCTATCGATCTCAGAGGATGCAAGGAACGCGATTGGGAGACTGCCAATGGCTCACAGCATATTAGAGTTATCCACCCAAAGAAAAATTGCGCTTTATTTTTCTTAACTTTCCAAATGATTGAGTTCGGATGCTTTCAACATATACTGTCATCAAATACTTATTAAAAAAATACACAATACTAATATTTGAAAATATATTTCTATTAATGTTATCACTTATTGATCAGTGCCGGATGTAAATGAAAGGAATCTTAACCTTAGCATTTTTGAAGCAGGTTTATATATTCGCTATACTTGAAAATGACTCCGGATATTAGGGCGGAAACGTTCTGTATTTCATATATAAAATTCAATTAACTTTCTAATTATGCGAGAGATGTGAACCGTAAAAAACATCAACCTGTCCTCGAAAGATTAACCATTCAAATAGGCGATTGCCTTAAAACCAAACTGAAAGTGAAACAATGTTAACTTAAGTCAATCTAACTCTTAACATTTCATATACCATGTAATCCCTGAAAGTACCCTACATCCTATGATGTATTTTAGAGTTTCTTACTTGTCAAAGACCTAGCCTTGTTTCAAAAGTGAACTATATCTACCTCTAATCTTGAGGACATTTCATTTTTGATATTAAAGTCATATTTTTATCTGTTCTTACTTTACCATACAGGGTATGGTCAAGTATTGTAATCATGCATAAAAAAAGAGGTTTTTTGCATCGTTTTTTTCGAAATATTTCAAAAACGGCTAAAACTATTTTGATAAAAAAATTTGAACGTAAACCATAGCGTTTTAGTCTACATAAAAGACTTAGAGTGAACATCGAAAAAATTATATTTTAAGGATCAAAACTCGGTGAATGACTAAATGTCCTCTGTGGCGAAATCTGCAGCAAGGAAGATTGGCTTCTTATTCAGGTCCAAGCGATTTTACAAACCCCCACAACTTCTCACCATCTACAAGGCCCAAATCCGCCCCTGTCTCGAATACGGCTCTCATCTGTGGAGAGGAGCCTCAAAATATTCTCTTGCTACCCTGGATGCAATTCAGAAACGAGCCGTCAGGCTAATTGACGATTCTACCCTCACCGACTCCTCGACTCGCTGGCTCATCGAAGAGATGTCTCCGCCCTTTCCCCTTTTCTATAGATACTATCACGGCAGGTGCTCTGATGAGATAAAATCAATAATTCCCCCAAAGCATACTTTGCACGCAGCACACGTTTTGCCGACTCCCAACACTCTTTTGCGGTCAAATTGGAAAAGTGCCGGACCACTTCATTCGCGAATTCATATATCCCCATGACTTCAAGGAACTGGAACTCTCTCCCAGCCTCACCATATCTTTCCCAGCACCTATGATCTTCAAACCTTTCAAAACCAGGGTGCATAGACACCTACGTCTACACCCTCTCACTTAATCAACTTTCCCTTCTCTTCGGTAATGCAAGGGTCTTTCGAGATCCATAGGGGCTACACCTTTACTGGTGCACCCCTTCTTGCATTCGATTGCATTAAAAAAAAAAAAAATGTGTCCTCGATTTTTACATATCCCTGAAACACTATGGTGATTTGATCCCATCTCCAAGCTGTTTAGCAAGACGATAAATTAAGTTTGATAAATAAGTATATATTATTTTACAATTTTTGATTAGATACTTCGCCCTAAAGTTATGCAACCTATTAGTCTCAGAGATGTATCATTTATATACCCTCGAGATCCTATACAGTGGAACATCGATTAACGAAGGCCTTAGTTAACGACTAAATCGATTAATTTGGAAAAATTTATTTCGGCTAGCGAACGCAATCACAGACCTGATTTTTGGTTCAACTATATAGTAATATTAGGAGTGCGAGAGTAAATATTGCTTTTCCTAGTGTTTCTATTAAACCTTTTTCTATTTTACTTTGCCATTCAGGGTACGTTCAAGTATTGTAATCTTGCATGAAAAAAGTGATCTCTTTGCTTCGTTTTTTCGAAATATCTAAAAAATTAAAAATCCATGAATCTTCCACTCTCTCCACATTTATTTATTACAATTATTAATTTATTAATAAACCTACAACTTAGAAGAACCAAAAAGCTTAAAAACATAATCTGTCTCTAATTATATTATATATGTCGCATGATAGAAATCCGTTTTTAGTAAAAACTCATTTCGCTGAATATCTTTATGGCAACTAGAGTTTACTGATGTTGGTTCGTGTAGGTCTAGAATCTTCATTTTTGACCTTCTGCCTCATTTCGTGTATTTATTTTCAAAAAATTTTTAAACGAAAATGTCAAAAATTAGAAGAAAAGTTGTAGAGGATGTAATTTTTGACATTTTCGTTTAAAATTTTTTGAAAAATAAACACATGAAATGAGGCGGAAGGTCAAAAATGAAGATTCTAGACCTTTGAACCAAACTCCACCAACATCAGTAAACTCTAGTTGCCATAAAGGTGGTATTCAGCGAAACGCGTTTTTACTGCAACATATATATATATATATATATATATATATATATATATATATATATATATATATATATATATATATATATATATTAAACAAATGTGGCACCAATATGAACTTATTATGAGCCTCCTTTCTTGAGTCATTAGAACAAATTCAAACAGAAAAAATCATATTTGGAAATGATTTGACTTAAAATCAAAAATAGCCTTCGATTCTCATCTAAAACTTAAGGAATAAATTTGTTATATTCCATTTTTGATGTTTTGACCACTAATGGGTATCCCCTGATGAAAACTTGAAAGAATCGTCTTAAAATAAAAAAGACCAAAAACTCAACCACCAAAGCATCGAGTCTATATAGTTACTGTATAGTTTTAATATTCAGTAGAATTTTAATACTATTTTTCGCCACATACCTTAATTACCTTTGCAATAGCCTCATTGGTAAACAATGTTTTAGGTAACTGACCTGAATAATTTATTCTAATTCTGCGATGAGTTTATCAGCTGTTTGGGTGTATCAATTCTCGAATGCCTAATTCGGCCTTGATTAGAATGACAGGCATTCAGCACTACTGGATGATCACAAAGAGCGACATCAGTGCTTTTGTCCAACCAAGCCTTTGTTTGTTTCTAATTTTCCTTCCGAATCATGAATCAGACGCATGATAAAGTGTCAATCATATTTGGCGACTCATCGTAAATAATTTAGTCTAGACGTACACATGAAAATAACTTTAATCGCTTTTGATATTAGAAATTATTTATTTTAATTTTTTGTAAATAAATCATTTGACTCATTTCAAATGTAAATAAATAATTATATATATATATAAATGGTTAATCAAATAAAATTTCAAAACATCATTTTTTCCTATGTTCTAATTTACAACATTGAGAATTCATATAAAAAATTACTTGTTATCGATAGGCTCTAGAATATAAGTTGTGTAGAACCAACTGAATCTTTTGGCTTTATTCTGTTTAGAAAAATCTGAAAGTTAAAACTTAAATTTTGTATACATAACATAATCAGTGGGCTACCAAAAGACTAAAAATGCAAAATCTAACCTCCCAAAATGGGGGGGGGTAAAAAAATGAAAATCTAGGCTCTTGTACCAAACTACCAGAAGTGGATGATAAAGTCAAGTCGATGGCCACATCAGAACGATTTTTTTTTTTATTTTCTCTCTTAATTTCGAAATCCACCTTCCTTTCTTCTGGTGCCGAAATCTTTTTATTTCCAAATTATGGGCAATAGAGTTTTGAACTTGGGATTAAAAAATGTTTGTTTTTATTAATTTTTTTTAAAAATTAAATTCTGACCTTATTCGGGAAATTTTAAAGAATAAAAAATTAAATCAGATTATTCCATTATAGAAATTCACAAAGACATTAAAAAAAAGATTATGTTTAAAAAATTTCGAAGTCGATTTTTTCTTTGATACTTATATTTGTATATACATATACATTTTATAATATACATGAAACCGAGGGGTAAACCACGACCTAAAATTGTGTACACCTACTTCCACTTCCACTTTCATTTTCAAGTAGAAGACAATAGATTATCTAATGAATTCCAAAGTAATTCCAAATAATTACAAAGACGGTGTACACCTAATTCCAATCGCGGTTCACCCCTCGCGAGAAACTAAGTACCTATATGCTCAAGTCAGGTGGACTGTTCAAGTAACGGCACATTCTTTTTAAAAAATATTAGATTAAAAATCAATTATTCTTTCAATTAAGAATTAATTGAAGAGTGAACATAAATTATATTTAAGCGATGGAAGGCATGAATAATCGAATATTGAGTCACTCTGCAAAAATGGGTTAAATTTAAATCGAAGTTAGATATTGACCAAACGATATGACAGAACATAATCAATGATTGGAAAACAGTTTGGAATTATTTTGTAAATAAATAGTTTTCACACAAAACCCATGTTAAATTATTTACTAATTACAAAAATTTACACAACTAGCATACTTATAACAGATAGTTTTAACAGTGAAGATCAAATATTCAAACATGAATATCAAAACATACCTAATCCTTGTGCTGAGAATATTTTTTACAACCCACATCAGAAAGTGTAACTTGAATCCTTAATGATATTGATTTTTTTAATTTCCTAAATAATTAGAAATTTTTCTATTATATCAATATATTTCCACCCGTATTATTTTAAAACCGTTAGCCAGTCTGATATGAATTAACCCATTACGAAATATATAAATACGAAATGGAAAATTGTCATTCTACTTTATTTAATAAAAATTTCAAATATACCTAAGCTCTCGCCTTTTCTATATTATGTAATTTCATTATTCTTTACTTATATTACTTGAAGGAACTAAAAAATAATAGAGCACCCGGAATAGACAATATACAAGCTGAAATCCTAAAGAACTCTGGGGAAAAGGCACTTGACAAACTCTTTGAACTAATTAGCAAAATCTATAAATTGGGAATCATCCCAAAAGATTTCCAAAAAAACAAAATAGTCACACTTCCCAAAAAGACAGGCGCGGATAAATGTGAAAATTTCAGGACCATTAGCCTAACCTCACATGCCTCCAAAATCCTAACCAAAATAATCCAGAGAAGAATAGAACAAAGAGTTGAAGAAAATCTGGGGGAAGACCAGTTCGGCTTTAGAAGAAACAGATGCACCCGAGAAGCAATTCTCTCTCTTAGACTAATAATAGAAAGGGCTTTTATCAGGGAAGAATCTGTCTACATCGGATTCATAGACCTAGAAAAAGCATTCGATAATGTCAATTGGGAAATTATGTTTAAAATATTAAAACAGGCGGGAATAAAATTCAGAGAGAGAAGACTAATCTACAATCTATATCAAAACCAGACGGCAATTATAAATATTGGTGATGAACAAAGAGAAGCCAAAATAAAAAAAGGTGTAAGACAAGGATGTGTGCTGTCACCCATGATTTTCAACTTATACATAGAAGAAGCGATTAAAGAATTCAAAGACAAAATTGATACAGGTATAGAAATCCAAGGTCAAAAGATCGCTATGTTAAGATTTGCCGATGACATTGCCCTTCTAGGAAGCAATAAAAAAGAATTAGAGGACGCCTTGAATGGAATTAACCAAATCCTAATAGAAGAAATCAAAATGAAAATAAACAAGAATAAAACCAAGGTCCTAGTATGTACAAAAAAAGAACAAACGAGACAGGAATGCATCAAAATTAACCAAGAAAACCTAGAAGGAGTTAAGGAATTCCGCTACCTAGGAAGTAAAATAACATGGGATGGGAGGAGCAAAAACGAAATTAAATCAAGAATTGCCCAAGCAAAAATGGGGTTTAATTCAAAACAAAAACTACTATGCTCCTCCTCAATCAGCTTAGCAAACAGGAAGTTGCTATTGAAGACATATGTATGGAGCATAGCCATGTACGGGTGTGAAACCTGGACAATTAGAGAAGAGGAGAGAAAGAGATTAGAGGCTTTCGAAATGTGGTGCTACAGAAGAATGATGAATATCAAATGGATGGATAAAATTACAAATGAAGAAGTTCTTGGAAGAATCGGAGAAAGAAGAACCTTGTGGAAGAGTCTGAAGAAGAGAAGAGGTCAGATGATGGGGCACACACTGAGACATGGGGGACTGCTTAGGGATATCTTGGAGGGGAGGTGGGAAAGAAAAGGGGAAGGGGAAGAACCAGATTAGAATATTTCAACCAAATAATTGGGGATATGGGATGCCAGACATTTAGAGAGGTTAAACAGCTGGCGGGGGACAGAGTCGAGTGGAGACGGATTGTTGCATCAAACCAGTCTTAGGACTGTATACTCAATGATGATGATATATTACTTAACACAAAATATTTTAAGTAGTTCTGGGTATATTAAATCGTAGTTCTCTTTTAATGTGAGGATATTGAAAATTCACCCTGAATTTGAATACCTACTTGTATTATTATATGGTAGCTGCGAAGCCCGCTTTCAGCGGATCTTTTGCTTTCAAGTCAAGCTTTAGTAGTGTTTAAGAAGTCGAGATATATCTGGCATGGGCTGTCAGGGTTTTTTCTTTGTTTTACTCATTTAAAATTTTAATTTTTAAAATATTGTTCTTAGCATTTAAAAGTAAATCTTTTAAAGAAATTTCAAGTTCCTAGCCCCAGATATCACAAATTGAAACCAATATTTTAGAGGGGTTTTTTCTCTCTTTTACCACTTTGAAATTTAAATAATAATAATAAGACTTAGCAGTAACATCTTTACCATATTTGAAATTCCTAGTCTCAGTAGTTCAAGAGAAATTTTTACATACAGATATCTATGTAAATTTTATAGGTATAACTTAGTGGTTTAATCTGTCAAGCTATAAAAATAATTTTTAAGAAAAAATAAAAACCGACTTCAAAAAATTAAATGCAACAAATTAAATGCAACAAATAAAATACACTAAAAGGTATAAAATAATTATTATCTTATTTAGTTACAACTAAACGACGAAATATTAACATGAAATTACTTTTTGAAGTCGGTGCCAAACAAACTATAGTTATAAGCGACAATACCCTCCAAACGTACTAAGTAAGATCCGTCGAGTGCGATTCATAAAAGGTATATGTTTGGCACCGACTTCAAAAAGTAATTTCATATTAATATTTCGTCGTTTAGTTGTAACTAAATAAGATAATAATTATTTTATACCTTTTAGTGTATTTTATTTGTTGCATTTAATTTTTTGAAGTCGGTTTTTATTTTTTTCTTAAAAATTATTTTTATTTTTCTCTTTTTAGTGATGTTATTAATAGTGATCATATCATCAGAACTTGACCAAATTAATATGACACCATCCCTAAGACACCCCCTTTCGGATAAAAAAAGAACCATCGAAATCGGTTCATAAACAGAGGTTACGCCTGAACAAACCTAACAAAAAAGGTCTAATACCTATGAAAAAAAAAACGAAAAAAAAATGGGACCAATTGGAAGCTAGACTGGACCCAATGCAAAATTTTTTTTCAAAATCGGTTGACAATTGGCGGAGATATGAGGTAACATAGGCACAAAAAAAAAATTCAGTCGAATAGAGAACATCCTCCTTTTTTGAAGTCGGTTAAAAATGGATAAAATATCAAACTATCAGCTGGATCCATTACTATATTTAAAAGGTCTTTTTTTCTTGAATAATAAATGAATATACTTACCTACTTTTTGTAAAATCGATAGAAACATGGGAAATGTTTTTATTTAAAAAAAAAAAAAATGGATAGTTTATTTCTAATTTAATTTCAAGTCTGAGAGGTTTCCGCGAGTTAACCATTGGCCAAAATTACTTACCTTAAATTGAATCAGAGCTGTTTTATTTTCTTTACCTAATCTTACCAGACAACAACAACAAATTATACCATATAGAGACACTTTGGACAGAAACACAAGATATCCATTGACATAAATTAAACCTGTAAGAAAAATGGGAGGTAAACCTCTACTGTTATTTATTGTTAGACCAAGTTAAAGGGAGAATTATATGAAAGATTTTAATTTGCCGATGGTAATGGTTTTAAATTTTCTTAGAAAATCATAAGATGGTGTCATCTATTAAATTCGATGAAATTAATTATTTTTAATTATATGTCAGAAGGGTTGTTTTTACCCCCTCAGGAATCGAACCCGAGTGCGAGTAACAGCAATCCGGGGCATCTGGCTCACCCGTGAGGTGCAAACCTCTCTGACATATGTAAACGCGTTAAATATTTTACTCAAAGATTGTTATCTTAATTTGTAAAATTTCTCGATCTAGTGATTCTAAATTTAAATATATAGCCATGGCATATAATTTAAATAAAGGTCGTTGAGTGTTTCGAATTTAGAAGAGATTCAAAATTCGAAGAGCAATGGAATGACTTTTCCTAATTGAATATGAAAGATTTCAATTTGCACCTCACAGGTGAGCCAGATGGCCCGGATTGCTGTTACTGGCACTCGGGTTCGATTCCCAAAGGGGTGAAAAATAACCCTTCTGACATATAATTAAAAATAATTAATTCCATCGAATTTAATCTACCCTTCCACCTCACAGTCTGTGATTTCTTTAGAGATGCAATCAGTAATTAAATCTCTAATATAATTGAACAAACAACTTATTTACAAAGTACTGCTAATCGTCACTTCCTTCTCATAATTGAACTCGAAGATAAATGAACTCAATTCGATGTGTTTTTGCAAAATATCAATATTATTCTAAATATTTTCAATAATTTCGAATGATAAATACGCGAAACAGTATTGATTTTCATGTCACTTTCTAATGCCTTGATTCAACTCTCCTAATAATTCCATAGGCAGATTCTGCACTCTGTGCGCTCATGGCATCCGGCTCAGCTGGACTTGCTGCCAATTGATCCCCAAGGCTCTTAAATGAAACTAAGACATTGAAATTGGCTTCATTTCTACTTTAATCCCTCTAATTATAGTATATCAAAACTCATCATCAACTATGGAAATGAAATTTTATTAACATCATTAATAAATTCCACTCAACTCGAATCTTATAAAATGCACAACTTCGATATTAATTCATTCATATCTAATAAGAAATTATTTATTTTTAATTCTAAAGGTAAAGTTAAGTAATTACAAATCAAAAAATTCGAAAAATTAACATTAGAGCAATTGAGAGTACCTACTTATTGATTTATTGGTTAAGTTTTTTGCGTTTACTGATCAGAAAATGTTCACTTTGGAGAAAAACTATTTTCTTGAATTATTTTTTAATGTTTCTGTATCTATTTGGATTCATATTCTTACTTATCCACGGTATCTTAAGAAAGTAAAGTCGTAGAAAGTTATTTTTGGTGCCACATATTTGAATCGTATGTTTCCTACATTTGATTCAATCGCGAATCAAACGTAGGTGATTTTTGTCAAATATTGAGTGAAAATAATATCTGAATTTATATATTTCTAACTTGAAATAATGATGTTAAATAAATTTATAATTTTTCTCATTAATATATCAAAGAATAATTGACACATTAACGATAATTGTTTTGATCGCGCATTTTTTGAAAAAGATATATATTGCGAGACTACTGCGGTTGAAGCTATTGGAGTCTGCGGAGCTAATAGATCGGGCGCTCTGGACTGGGAGATCGAATATATAACATCTTAGATTTCAAATTCATTTGGTGATCCATCCGAGTGTAATGCGGGCTATACGCAAAATGACTTTGGATTGTAGCTAAATGGATCACATCTTTTTCTCTCTTGGTCCAGACTTAAGACTCCGCAGACTCCAATAGCTTCAACCGCAGTAGTCTCTCGATATATATCTTTTTCAAAAAAAGCGCGATCAAAACAATTCTCGTTAATGTGTCAATTATTCTTTGATATATTAATGAGAAAAATTATAAATTTATTTAACATATTTAAATGTCCAAATCAAAGAAGTAATTAGTTTTTTTCTAGCTCCAATGATATCTGTTAAAAAATGTTTAAATTCAGGAAAAAAATCGAATTGTCATATGCTATCATACAATTCTAACTAATGAGCTGAAATTTAGTATAACTATTTAATTAATTAAAAATATAAAATCTTCAAAGAGAAGGTCAAGTATGATTTATTTGAGCTGGTCAGAAGCCAGTAAGTCCATAAAACAACAAGTGATAAAAATTAATTATTAATTATCTCATCCCCCACTAGAAACATATATCGTCGCCTTAGAGTGTAAACTTACTAACTCTGAACAAGGAAATTTTATAGGGCAGAGAAAAAACAAACAAAATTTAATATTGTTTTTTTTTAATGATATTTTAATGATTTTTTTTTAATGATATTGATGTGAGAAGGAGATACACCTGAAGGTGTATCCCCTAAAGGCCTGTATGGGATGGCCCCTCCATTGTGAAAAGAACAGAGTAGAAGGAAAGAAGCCATGATCACGAGCCAAATCTCAGAATGTTAGATACAATCCAATATCCAATTTACTAAGTTTTTAGAGGCTTCGAGCAGTGGTAAATTCTCCTGTTATGCAGAGAAACTATTTTTCACATTTTTTTTTCTACAACTTACGATCGTAATTTTAAGTAGCAGTTTTACTTGGACGATGCTGCTGAAGTAAGGAATAAAACCTTTTGTAGGTACTACAAAGAAAAACAGAATTTGCCAAATTTAGAAATTTTCTATAAGTGTACTTAACCATTGTCTTCTGAGAGAGTCATTTAATACCTACATGAATTGGACTACTATAACACCAAAGGTGTTAAAATGGTAAGAACTAACTAAACCATATCATAGACAAACCTGTTTATGGCTTCAAAAATGAATCGAAATGTTAAAAATTGCAATTAATTAATGAATATCAAAACATCAATATGCACTTAAGAGACTCGCTATAAATTAAAAATATAAAACTCTGGAGAGAAAACAGAATAAGAAATTTATATCCATTAGATCGTAATAGGAAAATGGTGTAGTCTATAGAAAATCAATATTCATTGGGATCTAAATGATCGATTTTGAATAGGAAAGCAACAAGTTTAAAAAAAAGTGCAATTTATTTACGTTCCTGGATCGTTTTTCGTTGTTTTATGGTTTATAAATAGAGAACATGAGATAAACGGGCACAACATGTTCGACACGGAAATAAGAGGAATACTAAATATAACAAGAGTGGCATTCATGTTGGCCATGTTATTTAAATTCAAATAAATATTTAAAATAATATATAATTTAAATAGAAATGAATACAAATGAAAAGATTCAATTAAACAATTATGTGTAACCATCCCATATACAGTTTAAAATTATATCCTTATGATATTCTACGGGTTGGTGTTGTTCATCGAGGATTTTCACAAACTTCCCGATGAGCTATGGCAACCGAAACTTGGAACATATTATTATTGGTATATTCTAAATATATTTTAATTTAATTTAATTTTTTGAGTATCATAATAAATTTTTTTTGAAAATCTTGACTTCTACAAAGTTCCTTTGAGATAAAGAATACCTTTCAATAATAACAATAATATTTATGGAGAATATTTTCTTTTCAACACTGACTATAAAATAATTTTTATAGTTTTTTTTCTTTTTTATTATACTTGTCTTTTTTATACGAGGCCTTGTGATTACACCTCCAAGGTTTGATGGAAAAAATGATTCTCCAGCTTCAGGTGCTCTAATTTATTGTAAGGTGTTTAATTATTATTATAAATATTTAAAAGTTATCACTATCTCCGAATTTCCTTAATTTGTAAGACCTCTGGGCCGGCCGAAGTATTGAATTCACTCGAATGGAATGGTAAAGCCATGTGATGGCCACATCACATATTTTTTAATATTGTATTTATTTCTTATCATAATACAAGCAAGAATATAACAATATAAATCCACCTCTCTCGACTCGCTGGCTCCTTTCTGCATCTTTTTGGTGCATTACTTTTTAAACCCTCTGTTTGAAGAGGAGTTGATACATTATCAACTTGATTGCGAATTTCAAGGGGAAGAAAATATTAATTTTCAAAAAACTAAACTCATTTTAAATAGTATATTTTAAAAGAGTTTGAAACAAATATTTTCGTTTGAATATCTCGAAAAAAATTACTTTTTATACCCTCTGTTTGAAGGGTAGTTGATACAAATAGGGGACCCTTATCAACTTGATTGCGAATTTAAGGGGGGGGGGGGATATTAATTTTCAAAAAACTAAACTCATTTTAAATAGTCTTTATTTATAAGGAGTTTGAAATATATATATTTTCGTTTGAATATCTCTAAAAAAATTACTTGTTTACCCTCCCTTAAAAGAGAGATTGATACAAAGGGGGGAACCCTTATTAAGTTGATTGAGAATTTCTAGGGGGAAAAAATATTAATTTTCAAAAAACTAAATTCATTTTAAATAGTATACTAAATTTTATAAAGAGTTTGAAATATATATTTTCATTTGAATATCTCGAAAAAAAAAATACTTTTTATACCCTCCCTTAAAAGAGAGATTGATACAATGGGGGGGGGGGGGGGGGGGGACCGTTATCAACTTGATTGAGAATTTCTAGGGGAAAAAAATATTAATTTCCAAAAAACTTATTTAAAAAGAGTTTAAAATATATATTTTCGTTTGAATATATCGAAAAAAATTTTAAACCCTCTGTATGAAGTGTAGTTGATACAAATGGGGGACCCTTATCAACTTGATTGCATCTTTCTGGTCCACTACTTCTTGCAATAAAAAAAAACTATAAAACGAATTTTCAAATCTTAAAAGTAATTATTATTTTGGACAATTGTTCAAAATAATAATTAGAAGAATTAAAAGCAAATGAATAAACATTTTAGTACAGTAATTTTGTTACTCTTTGTGGAGATAAAAAAACTAATTCCCAGATAATTTGTAATTAGCTAATTTTAAGAAAAAGAAAATAGGAAGGCCAATGAAATGCAAACGAACCTCTTGGAATCTTAAGATACTTTTCGTTTTATTTTAAGGATAACTAAAGGATGCTTGGAATCTCTCGCTCCAGAGTAGACACCCATCCAAAATAGCCCTCGAGTAGCGAGAGAAGCCTCAGTCGTTGTTAGACTCTTGACTAATGGTGTTCTATTGGTTTTGCAGATTGGTGTTCGGCACCCTCTACCCCGCTTACGCTTCCTATAAGGCCGTCCGAACAAAGAACGTCAAAGAATATGTAAGTACATTGATCAAGCACCATTTATTATTTATTCAAAATAGAAACCTCTACTTTCTTGAAGAAGCTTTTCGGATTTCCATTAAACTTATAAGACCTCGGGTTTGTTGAATATTTATAAGATTACAAAATATTTATTTCGCAAATTTAATTACCATATTAGAAACAAACATCTTAACGATCCAAAGAGTTGAGACCCAGAGCCTAAGATGTTCTCCCTTAATCTCTGGAGTCTCTAGCTTTAGGCGCTTGCTTATTATTTTGTTTATATATAACTATCATTTATTTGTAACTAAACGATTACTTTTTTCAATGGTAAACTCTTTAGGCTAGGCACACTCAGTCGATTTTCAGTCGAGCGATAGTTTAGTTGATGGACATAAATATATTAAGTTTAATGTTGGTGCATACACAACACAACTGTAGATCAACTCGATTATTTAATCAAAATCGATCGATGAGCACTTTTGATAAAAAAATTGAGCTTAGTTATTTAATTAGAGTTGGTTATAAATTGATAATGCCTCACGATTTCAAACCAACCCAACTAAATTGTTGGCTCGACTGAAAATCGACTGTGTGTTCCTAGCCTTAAATAAAATATTTTATAATATAAGTATCTTGGAAATAGTTTATAATAAAAATTCAAGAATACTCTCAATTTGAAAACATTTCAAGTTCTTATGAATGTTAAACAAATATTTTTAAAATTATTATTATTATTCATTATACAATCATATTAGCTGGTGAATTGACAACAGCTAGAGGCCCGTACCATCAGTGAATAACAACATTCTCGAGAGGTAAAAAAAGTTTTAGCTATAGCTTTGTGCCCATAGTTATCGGGGGGGGGGGGGGGGTGAATTCGCATTGAATTCGTGCTACTTTATTAAATCTATATCAAAAACAAAAAAAATTTCGACCTGGAAGTCTGTTTAAGGAAACAAAAACTAAATTTTCTAGGAATTCCTTATACATATATCAATCTTCTGATTTTTGAAGAGCTTTTCTTTCTTAGTTTGAACCTGATTCAAGAAACATGGTCTGAAAATTTATTACTTAATTATGTTTTGAGATTGATTATTCCTATTTTGAAATTAAACCAAGATTGTTATCACTTTTGTTCAGTTTACTTATGTTTCCAGGCTTGTTTTATCTACGTTGCTGTTATAAATGGGCTAAGCATATCATTAAATCAAGATTGTTTTTAGTTTTATTCAGTTCTTTGTTCTCCACCATGTTACCAGCTTTATTTTTGGTGTGAAAACCCAGACGCCTGGAATGTACGCAACCCGCCGTACACCCAAAAACATTGAACTAGCCTTGGCAGGTTCATCTATTTATTAATTTACTGGCTTGATTCTGAGCAGCAGCGATAAAAAAAATCGAGAATTCAGTGCATTTCCGCAGGGAAATTCAGATAGAATGAGATTGACGGTTTGCTAAGAAAAGATTGGGAAAACAAACAAGATAGGGACGATATATTTAGATTGTGATTCGCTATTTTATTCCTCTGGGAAGCTTTGATTGGTCTCTAGTTTAGTTTTAGTAACTAAATGTTATGTTATTACACTGAATCGAATGGTTTGCAATGAAACAAGCTGCTTAGATATGAAGCTTTAACAATAATGACTTCTGGCAGAATCAGATTACAAATATTTATCATCCGAAATTTTAGAAAAATATACAGAATTTTATGAGTATTATCGCATTTGAATCACCGAATAAATAGGACACCACATTTTCACATTCTTTTTATTTTATGAATTGCTCAACCTTGGCATGTTGAAAGTATTATATCTCGCAATCCAGCAACAGGGGTGAGTTTATTTATAGGGTGGGTAAACTATAGAACTACTTTAACTCTTGATACGAATGGTCGAAATCATAGTCGTGTTTCTTGTCTCCCAGGATGCGAGAGCTGATTGCTTCGATTTTCACTAATTTCATAACGACTTTTATACATCTTAAAGATAGAAATCATTGCTATTAAACCCAAAATAAATATATATAGTAAATACTTGCATAAACGACTAAAACTCTTTTAATAGATAATAATGATAATAATAAAAAAAAAATACAGACAGTCGTGGGACTGTCGGTAGAAGCTTTGCCTCTTCGTCGTTGATATGCATTGTCCATTGATTACAAATAATAAAATAATAAAAATAAAAAATATTGAATAAATAAAAAAATCAATTATAATAATGAAATAAGAAGATGTCGGAAACATAATTTTTTTCAAATAATAAATTTATTGCAAATAATAAATTTATAAATAAATTATAAAAAATTTACAGAATATGTATTGAAAAATATGTAAACAATTCAGATCTATTGTGTTTGTATCATTTTTGAAATAAGACACGTAAATTTGTGATTCAATATTTTGTGAATATCTTGAAAAAACTGCATCAATGGTGGTTCCATATTTAGTTGTAGATGTTTTAATTTTCTCCATAAATGTGGCCCAACTAAGTGGGTTCTAACCGGCTTATAAATTGGTGTAGCTCTTACAGGTGGCAATTGTCGCAAATCTCCTATCAAAATAATATCTACGTTTCCGAAATCTGTAGAGTGGTTTCCAGTAATTTGTTTTAATCGCAAATCAATTTTACATAAAAGTTCCGCACTAATCATACTTATTTCATCAATGATGAGTACTTTGACATATCTAAAAAGCGATCTGTACAAATGTATTGTTTCGGACGATAAAGGTAACAAGTTCGAAATAGATATTCTAACGGCCGGTTGTATGTCGCAAAGTAAATGCTTTTTACCACTAACAAACAGTAGATGGTAAAAAGCATTTACTTTGCGACATACTAACCGGCCCTTAGAATATCTATTTCGGAATTGTTGCCTTTATCATCCGAAACATTGCATTTGTACAGATCGCTTTTTAGATATGTCAAAGTACTCATCATTGATGAAATAAGTATGATTAGTGCGGAACTTTTATGTAAAATTGAAAAACAAATTACTGGAAACCACTCTACAGATTTCGGAAACGTAGATATTATTTTGATAGGAGATTTGCGACAATTGCCACCTGTGAGTGTAAGTAACTGCAAGTGCCTGTCATCTGACTGGCCATCCCAGTGGCTCCATTTACCATCTACCGTTTGTTAGTGGTAAAAAGCATTTACTTTGCGACATACAACCGGCCTTAAGAGCTGTGTGAACGGTTGTGCCATCAATAGCTACTGCAGCTTTACCTCTGGCCTCGCCCTTCACCCGCCTTCTCTCACTTCGCCTACCAGCAGCCCAGAATCGTAGCGGAATGGGAATCTTACAGGGTTGCTTTTTCCCATTTAGACCCTGCCCAGCGCGCTTAAAGAAGCAAAGCTTCAAAAATAAGCAAAATCATGGAGTAAAAAAGATCTTCCAATGAAAATCGAAAAAACATCAATATTATCAAATTGAAAGTTTATTTTTTGCCGAGAGTAACATAATTTTTATAAATTAAAGGTGACAATAAAAGATTGTGTCTTCTAATGGAAAAACAAATTTTTTTAATTTATTTATAAATATGTAAATTAAAAAATTTATTTTTCCAGCCGTAGGCACACTTTTTTATTGTCTCCTTTAATCAATATTATCTATTAATCTAAGGACGACCTTGTTTAATTAACACCTGAGTCGAAATTTAAATCCTACATTAAGCCTCCTAAGGTAGTTCTTATTTAGGACTTGGGGCTCAAAGTAGATTCTATTTCCATGTTAAATTAGGTCAAACTTTGGACCGCAAAGTGGTATAAATTTCCCGTTTTCCCAATTTGGCGTACAAAATCGTTTCTGATGGGAATAAAAATTAGGGCAAAATATCACTTTATGTGTTTAATCACGCTTGATTTTTTTTATTTCATTTTTTTAAATGAAACTCTTCTAAAACCGACACCCATCGATCAAATGTCGAACATTTTTATTTTTAACCTTTACATTTGAGAAGGGCAACTTTTTAACCAAATATTTTATTTTTATTTGTGCGTCGTGACGCTTAGCCATGGAACTCTGTAGTTAGGGGAGGGGGTCCAGTGTTTCCCCTACAAAACTCATTGCTCCCTAGAAAAATCGAAACTCCATTATTACTTATGTATTTCCCATTAAATTATTTCGTTACTTCCAAAATTTGTCAATTCTACTAAAAAGTTAGCTTTTATATCTAATCGGATTACCAAAATTTAATCCTTCTGGTGGCTAATCAGCTGGCCAGCTGCCCCCCCCCCCCTCCCTAGGAAAACTCCCTAACTACCCTAATGAGCTTAGCCTGTCTTTCAGTTGTCGTTTTTGAAATTATGTTAAAGCTTCTTTAATCAAAAGCGACCTGCATCTTGAAAATGAAGTCATACTCTCCATCATTCAAATATCTGATGTAGCAAAAGCATTATTCGAACCACAAAGACTAGGCTCTATAAAATCATCGTTCATAGCATTCTCTTGAAATTATGTTAAAGCGTCTTTAATTAAAAGCTACCTTCATCTTGAAATGAAGTCATACCCTCCATCATTCAAATATCTGGTGTAGCAAAAGCATCAGTCGAACCAAAAAGACCAGGCTTTATAAAACCATCGTTCAGAGCATCTCAACATATGGTTCTGAAACATGGGAACAAAGAAAAAAGGACCAAAGAAGACTACTACTCCTTGAGATGGATTTCTGGAGAAGAAGTGCAAGAGTCTCTAAACTGGACCACATCAGAAACGAAAGGATACGTGAGATCATAAACATATAGGCAAGTCATCGAACAGATTGAAAATATTTTCCT
This sequence comes from Forficula auricularia, assembly GCA_024734495.1. Lineage (NCBI taxonomy): Eukaryota > Metazoa > Arthropoda > Insecta > Dermaptera > Forficulidae > Forficula > Forficula auricularia. The sequence goes on from JALMQS010000189.1 coordinate 1,979,461, forward strand.
ATTTAAATACTAAATAAAGAAAGATATTTTAAGATTTAAATAGGAAAATATTTTCAATCTGTTCGATGACTGGCCTATATGTGTTTGCTAAGAAATGAATATTTATTAAATGACAAATATGTAAAGAAGTTAATTTGTTTGAGCCCCGAGGAAGTCAACAAATTTGACGAAACGTTGGCATAAAATAAAAAATATTTGCATAAGCTATTGTCCTTATTTCCCTACAACAACTTATTAATTCACCATATTGTTGCTTTAAACTACAAAAATGCAAATTTCTAAAATAAAAATTATGTATTGTCTATTGATACTGCCTCCATAAATAGGCATCAGAACATTATTGGATACAACAGAAGATATCAAATGAATTTCTATTTTTCCACCATGGTTAAACAACGAACATCCTAAATAATTATTTATTTTCTCAATATGCACTCAATGTTTTTCAAGATAAATTAAGTTAATAGAGAAGAGGTAATATTATTTTTATGAGATAAAATTTATGTTCTTTTTGTTATAAAAACGGGTGTTAAGAGAAATACTAGTCTCAGGTAATTTGGAATTACCTACAACCTCTGATTCCAAACATTTTCCCGACCTTAAAAAAGCCCTTACCGTATTCTTGATAGTATATAACTTTTACGTCTCACATATTACTTGAATCGTTTAATTTAGAGGCACAATTTTCTCACATTGTTTTCCCCTTAACTAATAAGAAAATTAGAAATACTTTGAAGCAAAATTAAAAGAACAAAAATCATCAAACAGACAAACGAATAAATACTTGTTCGGGAAATATATTCTGAACATATCTATTTATATACATACTAGCGGATGCCCGGGCCTTCGGCCCGGCGTCACCTAGCCCTAACAGGGAGCGTCTCGTTTTATGGTTAAAATTTATTTAGATAATAGCTGACCCGACCACGATTATATTATATTATATTGCCTACCTGTCAAAATTGATTTGATCAAAAATTTAAATATATTTAAAAAATAATAATAGTTTTGAAAATAAATTGAAAATGCAAATAATTATAGATAGGTATTGAAACAGTAAATGAATTATATATTACTTGTCAAAATTGTTCCCTTAACCAAAAATAATATTGAGAGTTGAAAGATTTCCAAAAAGCTATTATCGGCCATCTTGTTTGTTAGCTTTTACCCCCCCCCCCAGAGAGGCGCTGGCGTTGTTTCCTCAAAAAATATTTTTTACATTCCCCAGGTGTGATCTCTATAAAAACACTCGTGTATTTGAATGGAATGTTGTGTGAAAATTTCAAAGAAATCGGTGAAGAACTTTCGGAGATCGTTCAACGTATCACTTAAGCGTAACCGTACATTTTATTTATATAGATAGGTATAATAGTTATTACTTTCACTTAAATAGAAGAGTATTGGAAACTAACTTTTTGAAGTCTTTTAATTTCAATGTGATCAATTTAAGGTTATTTTTTTTTACTCTAAATATAAGTAGATGATAGTTAGATAACCTGAGTTTTCAAAAAAAAAAAATAACAGGACTTTCTAGAGCTCCGATAACCAGAGTTCTTCAACATTTGTCATCTCGCGGAACCCTTTTTTGAGATAATTTTTTTATGGAACCCTTCGCCTGTATCACACCCAGATTTGATTTTAGTGGTGATGGGGAGGGGGGGGGTCGTATTCCATAATGTCATGAACATGTCATGAACAAAGTGCGTCCCTGCCTTTGTTATAAAAACTTTATAATATTAGATATAAATTTGAATTTATTCAATCAAAAAGATAAATATCCCATATAAAATATAAAGTATTTGTATTATCTTTACATCGAATTTTAGCATTGAGTCGCGGAACCCTTAAAGCGTTTGAGTGAAACCCTACGGTTCCATGGAACACAGGTTGAAGAACACTGGTCTATACTATGTCTGTGGTAGAGATAACTCAAAAAAAGGTAAATCTCAGGAAAATTAAATTTAAAGCTCAAGTTAGTACAGGCTCAAGAAATCAAGTTTTTGGACCAAATCGGTCAACCAGAAGTACTCCTTTACTTAAAATGTTTTTAGTTTTTACTTTCACATATTTCTTTTGTCATTTTCTAAAAATTTGTTTAAATTTTCAATATATAAATAATAAATAAACTGTGCATAAATTTTAGAAAGTCATATATTGTGTGCATTAAACAAACCTACCAGAATATTTTTATAACACATATTACCTCCTTTCATATACCATGGTTTATAGTTAATTATTATTTACATATAAGTGAAGAATAATTATTCTCAAATCATCAGGACTTGTTGGAAGGTGGGAAAACCTTTTCAATATTCAGTATGCTTTTCGTAAAATTTTTTAGTTCAATGATGCAGTTTATTAACATAAACACATTTCAATCAAATTTCAGCCCGTTCAATAGCCTCGCATATGTTTGACGATTCGATTTTTTTCCTTTGTAAATATCTCAAAATCTAAACTGTTTTCCTTTTGAAAATACAAACATTTTGGTACCAGGAAGACGTTATGTTCTTGAGTTATCATGCCAATCGGAATTCAGAAATACAAAAAATTGAAATTTTAACTTTTTTTCATTTTCTACAATGTTGTGTCATGACATTTTGGTGGCAGGCCTCAGATTTGGATTCAGCGCCCCAAAAAACATTTATGTGCAAAAAATCAGAACTACCCCAAAACTTTCCTGATAAAAACACAATTCGACTGGACTATTAGTAGTTTGAAAAAATATTAATAGAGACAGGAAACGTATCTGTTAAATTCAATTTTGTTTTGATTTTACCTGAAGTTCAAATACCTAAGAATATTTATTATACACAAATCCTAATAAATAAAAGGATTTTTGTCAATGATATTCCAATAATACATATACCTAGTGAGTTAAATTGTGTTCTTTTTATTCTTTACTTGCTAGAAAATGTCTCCTCTAATGATCGGGATCGATCGAATAGAATCATCCAAAGTGGAGAAAAGGTCGCGAGGAGGAAGATGGTCGGGTATTAATAAAAAGCCCAAGAGACTGCCACGTGCCGCTATTACATACACAGATGCAGGGAGGAAATGTTTGGAATTTTAAAGAACTACCGAGAAAAAAATAGATAGATGGCTCAAAATAACAATGGAAGCAAAGATATTATTGTTTAAGGTGAAGTTAGAAAAGTTTTTATTTATGAGTAAATAAAATTCATATTCAAAAGAGAGGGTTTAGTTTGAAGATGAAATTATTGTTTGTCGAGTTATTAATTCTGTTTTGTTACCGGGTTTAGATTTGTCTGGAACGTGGATAAAAATGGTTTTTATCTGTGATTTTTTTCTATGTATGTCTGAATTTCGATTGGCATGATAACTCAATAACATAACGTCTTCCTGGTAGCAAAATGTTTGTATTTTCAAAAGGAAAACAGTTTAGATTTTGAGATATTTACAAAGGGAAAAAATCGAAACGTCAAACATATGCTAGGCTATTGAACGGGCTGAAATTTGATTGAAATATAATTGAAAAGTTTTTGTTTTGCCGAGAGTAAAATAGATAAATAAATAATATATATATACAGATATATTATCTCGATATATATGTGTGTATGTTTATTTGCATCAAGCAGAGGACAACCTCTTTGTTTCTCTTTGTGATTGAAATATGTTAATGTTAATAAACTGAATCAGTGAACTAAAAAATTTTGGCTGGAGACCTCAGATTTGGATTCAGCGCCCCAAAAAATATATACCATATATGCAAAAAATCAGAACTACCCCAAAACTTTCCCCATTTGAACACAAATTAACTGGACTATAATTAAATTGATTGTTTCTTAGCCATATTAAATAAACATTCTTTATTCAAAATGCAAAAAACTCCAAATATAATTGCTACAAATGCAAACACCAAACAACTAATATACTTGATTGGGCACAATGAAATTTTAAATTTACTCCACATTTACTCACTATAGCTCAGTAACGAAAAACCTTAGAAAACAAATCACTGTTTAGAATTTGGCCTTTCTCGCTAAACAACTTTTGGTTCAAAAATGCATAAAAATCGAATTTATCATAAGTAAAGAGCTGAAATTTGGCACACACCTTTGGATTATTAAAATTACTTGTATGCCAATTTTAAACTGTTCGCTAACAACAAATTGCCAAATTACTAAAATTATTAAACCCAGGGTTGAATTTTTTTTCACGTTTTACTCAATTTCTATATGTACATTTTTATTCTTATTTAAATGCATTTTGAACAAAGGATGTACAATATATTTAATAATTTTAAACTAAAACAATCAGTTTAAGAGCTTTAAAAAGCCTCACTTGAAGAGACGAAACTTTGCTGATAAATTAATCTTTCTTTTGAATTTACCTGAGCAAGAAAGAGAAATTAGTAAGAATTGTTTTCTTTTAGTAACACTAATAAGAAAATTCTTCTTTCCATTCTTACATTAACAACATATCAACCCTTTAATAAATTTCTTGGCTAGAAATGTTATTTTTTTGGCAACATGCTCTTTCTATTAGTCTTCATTTATTTTCTTTTAATATCCTTTCCTATAAGCCAGAACCATTAATTCTATTAAAGTGCTAAGAAAAAGTTGGAAATTACCTTGATTATTTTTTATACTTTTCTTAATCCAAGTCTAAGCTTAGAGAATGCCCAACAAAGTTCAATAATTTCAAAAGCAAAAATATCAAAATTATTTTAATCAATCTAGGAATTTTAAACACCTTAAACACTCAACGATGATGCGAATATATTTACCTTAAGGGTTAGATAGAATTTTCGGAGTGAGTTGTTAAATAACACCCTTCAGGAATAGATAATGGAGAGATTAGAAATATATTGATATGTTTTATAGGCACAGACGTAAACTGTATAGACTAGTCCATTTTTTATTTATCTAGACTTTTGTGCTAAGCAAGTCAACTTGGTGGCTAAAGCTTACAGTCATGTATTCACAATTTGGACAATAAATTTCATCAGCACCAATTATTATTATTATTATATAAATTTCTCCAGCTTATTGTGTTTGGTTCTGTCATCATTGCCGTTCTATTCCCTTATTCATAAATTATGGGAACAAAATATACTAACTCATTATTTATCGATGTTCTGTAAAAGTTGGCTATATCAATATTTTTGGGCCGTAGATTGTTAGATGTTTTTCTTTAAATCTTAGGTGTCTGGGAAACAAATTTTAATCTGAAAATCGGATGAATTTTAATTTTCAAAATTTGGGGTTTAAAAATCTCTCGGCACCAGATTTGCAGCGAGGCATCTCAAACCCAAATCATTATACAAAATGTCTTGAATGCATCCATAAGCGATGTTCAAGTCCTCTGCCATCTCTCTAATGGTCGATTTACGGTTTTCGGCCATCATTTCTTTGGTTTCGTCGGTTTTCGATGACGACTCCCTGCCACTGCGATCGTCATCTTCGAGAGACTCACAACCAATTGTGAAACGTTCGTTCCACACATAAACGTTTGTTTTCGATAGAGTATCGTTATCGAAACACTTCTTCAACATTTCAAAGCTCTTCGAACCGTTGAATCCGTTTTTAACGCAAAATGCAAATGCGATTTCATTGTTAAAATCGGAAACACCCTCACAGGTAGGCTTGTTAAAAAGGGGGTAACTTTTACAAATCTCAAGCTATGACGCTCAAAATTGGCACAAATGTCAATGAGAGATGTGGCAATCTAACAAAAAAAAAAACTAAAATAGGGTAACTGAGAGCACCACAGGGTGGACATTCCTGAAACTTTTTGATCAAGGTAGTATATCATATTTAGGTATTTTCCTAATAAAACTTTTCGATTTATTTTGCTCTTTACTATATAGTATATACTATATACCCTTAAAACATTGTTTCTTTTTATTTAACAACCTGAATAATTGTACATATTAGAAAATTATTTCACAAAGAAGATAAATATATTCGCTTAAATTCCAAAGGTATATTATTGTAAATGAGTTACCTACTTGTACTCTTTCAGGATATATGAAATTAGCTAGTCTCTTTTTTGGAATAAATTATTATTTATTTAACTCAAGTAGTATGTATTTTAGTGAATCATCTCCTTCTTCAAAATACACCACTCCTAGAACTAAATTACTTAATTCTATATACTTTTCTTTTGAAACTGGTCCCACTACTGTTCTTTTAATATTCTTTCAAATCTATATAATTAATACGGTATCGAATATGATTGTCTAGAAGATATCAAATTCTGTAAGGATTTATTGGAATTCGTAGGTGGGCAGAAGGTGAGTGACTTGGCTTTCTTGTGGGCGACCCACCGGCAAACTCCTCCGCGTCTCGATTTATTGCATTTCCAGTACTTGCAATACCTTTAAGTGGTTTTAGATAAATCTTTTATCTTCTCAACATTACACTTACTGAAAAAAATAATATCTACATATCGATAATTTTTATAAAAAAAAAAATAAAAAGTAAAACCGACTTCAAAAAAATTAAATTCAACAAATAAAATAATAAGCACTCAAAAATCAAATAAAATACACTAAAATATATAAAATAATCATCTAATTTAGTAACAACTAAACAATGAAATATTTACATGAAATCACTTTTTGAAGGTGATGCCAAACATATACATTTTATGAATCGAACTCGACGGATCTTACTTAGTACGTTTGGCAGGTAAGCTAGCTTATATAGTTTGTTTAGCACCGACTTCAAAAAGTGATTTCATGTAAAAAATATTTCGTCGTTTAGTTGTAACTAAATTAGAAAATTATTTTATACCTTTTAGTGCATTTTATTTTATTTTTGAGTTCATTTTATTTGTTGAATTTAATTTTTTTGAAGTCGGTTTTATTTTTTTTTATAAAAATTATTTTTATTTTTCTCTTTTTAGTGATCTTATTAATAGTGACTTAAAATAATTCCTTGGATGCATCTCGTAAGAAAAAGCGTCGGGCGAATGAATCAGAAAATGATAATAAAATTCAATTCATAAATATAGAAATTTTCTTGAAACGTTTGCGGGTTTTAAATGAACGTTTAAATATTGTTTTTTGTTTACTTTATTTATAAAAGATTTTGTTTATTATAATTTCGATTATTTGCTCAAAAGAATTGGAGATTTTACTATATTTCGTCATTGATCATATCATTAGAACTTAACCAAATTAATATGGGAACACCCCTAAGGTACCCCATTTCCAATAAAAAAATAATCATTAAAATCCAATACCAATGAAATTTATATGGTACGAATCGGAAACTATACTGAACCCAATTCAAAAAAAATCATCAAAATCGGTTCACAATTGGCGAAGAAATCAGGTAACATAGAAGATAGATACAAAAAAAAAAATGAGTCGGTTAAAAATATACTAGGCTAGAGTAAAAAGCATTTACTCTAAATACTATAAAGCTAAACTTTCTAAAGAATTATCTTGACCTCATCATTCTTAAAGATTTTATTTTATATTAGTGATAATTATAAGTTTTTTTATTTCCATTCATTTATTATTTTTTTTAACGTTTTCTTTTATTTCCAGGTAAAATGGATGATGTACTGGATTGTTTTTGCGCTCTTCACATGCGCAGAAACTTTCACAGACGTGTTCCTTAGTTTTTGGTAAGTACCATTGTTTATTTTTTGTCAACATTTTCATATAATCATCTGGTTTGCCTTTCTCTCTGTTCAGGTTCCCTTTTTATTATGAAATCAAAATAATTCTGGTGCTATGGCTTTTGTCTCCCGCGACCAAAGGCTCCAGTATCCTGTACCGAAAATTCGTGCATCCGATGTTAAGCCGAAGAGAGCAGGTTAGTAATTTTTACTCTTATCATATTTAGGAATGTCTGAAACTTGGGGAAAAAATTTCTAGCATGATTTTTTCTGTCTATCTGAAAGATAATTTCATATTTTATTGTCTTGAGAAAATAGAATCTACAAAAACGAAACTGACGAATCCACCTCTAAAAGGATTATAAGAAACCAATTTCGTTTTGTCTTTGCATATACATAGATTAGCCTTTATTTTGTTTGATCAAAATAAACTAGTATCGAGCCAAGACAAGACATTTCTTATTCTCAGGTGACTCATTTGAAAGTTCGGCGGTTCATTTCGATGACTTCTAAAATTAAATAGCGTGAAATTAGATACTTATGTATATTAATTGATAGAGTTTTTCTTCCAACCAATTGCATACTTATGCATATTTTTTTGTCCAAGATAAAAACACCATTGATATTTCCCCTATCGACATTTTACACTATTTTCTTTTCTTCGAAGATTAAAAATTATTTACATTAATAATATTACTTGTTACTCTTTTCTCTTTACCTAGTCATCTTTAGAAATGGCTGAATCGTAAAGAAAATTCATTTTCAAACATATGTTTTCAATCTCTAGATTCCGTTATTCATAATAACAAAAATATTCCTGTGCTAAAATTTCCAAAACGAATCTGATTAGATTTCTCGAGTCTACTAGCTTCAGAACTTCAAGTTCAAAATTGCTGAAATTAAAAAAAAAATCGAATTTGCATTTGGTGAGTTGGCAAACAGTGTGAGGTAGAAATCCCTAAAACCTTTGACTTTGACCTATACTAGAGTCTCTATTTCAAACTGGGAATCCCAAAACTTAATTAACTTCAATGCAGTGAAAACTCAGTGTTGCCTTATTTCTAGGCGCGTTGATAGAAACCTCCCAAACATATTATTCGATTCTTACTCACTGGAATTCAGGGATAAAATTTAAATGCTAGACGTCACACTAGTGTCTGACCTTTCTTGGAATGACCAAATCTCAATCACTGCTAAAGCTGCAGCGCGCAAGCTTGGTCTCCTATTTAGGTCTAGACGCTATTATATTCCCAGTCAACTTCTTACACTGTATAAGGCTCAAATTCGTCCCCGTCTCGAATATGGCTCTCATCTGTGAAGGAGGGCCTCCAAGCATTCTCTTGCGACATTGGATGCGATCCAGAAGCGAGCAATTAAACTAATAGAAGACCCACCCCTAGCTAACTCACTCGACTTCCTGGCTCACCGAAGAAACGTTTCTGCCCTTTCTCTGTACTACAGATATTATCATGGTGTCTGTTTAGTCGAGCTGAAATCAATTATCCGCCCTAAAACCCTCTTTAAGAGAAACACACAGTTTTGGAACGCTCAGCACCCAAATGTCAAATTGGATAAAAATCGAACAAGCGTTTTCGCCAACACTTTTATCCCTATGACCTCCAGAGACTGGAATTCGCTCCCATCCACAGTGGTTATAACCTTCAGCTCTTTAAGGCCCGGTTCTATGACGCAAAGTAAATGCTTTTTACCACTAACCAAGGTAGATGGTAAATGGAGCCACTGGGATGGCCAATCAGATGACAGGCACATTCAGTGCAAGTAAAAAGTAAAAAGTAGTTAACAAGTAAAAAGCATTTACTTTACGACATACAACCGGGCCTAAGACCCGTATCCACAGATACCTTCGACCCCCGCCCAGCCCATAAAATCCCCTCTTCTTCTTCTTTTCACGATGGAGGGGCCAACCCCGGCCTTTAGGGGATGCACTTTTTCGGTGTAACTTCATCTCTCATCATTTTCATTAAAAAAAAAAGATTGTTCATAAGTAACTCTCCCAATCGTATTTTATTTCATTTTTACTACTGTGATTTAGGGCCTAAGCTATGTTATAGAATTTTATTTAAATAATAATTACCCTCATTAAGTTCCCCCTGTTAGGATCGAAAATGACCTTAAAAATTGCACAAATCGTCCAAATTTCCAAACAGCGCACCGAGTCTTAACAATGGTTAACTTTTCTTCCAATTTATTATTAGAATAAATCGAAATTCAGGGAATATTTATTTTAACTTATCTTATATATTTTTGTGAAATTTTGTTATTAGGATATCGACGAGTATATTGCGAAAGCGAAGGAGCAAGGATACCATACGGTTCTCCATCTGGGAACAAAGGGAGTGAACTATGCCACCAACGTTATTATGCAGACAGCCATTAAGGTGAGCGCCGATTCTTGGATATTAACATCACTACCACATCTCATTAGCCTATTATTTATTTATTTATTTACTTAAATCATTCTCATTCACTAAATTGTCTACCCTAATCATCATGATAAGCCATTTTCCCCTATTCCTTTCATAATAAACACGCAGATTAGAATCTATTTATTGTGGAATATATTAATCACACCTGTAGAGGAATTGTGTAAAATGAAAATGTAAAATGCATTTTTTTATATCCTTGTTAATTTATTTAAATAGCAAACATGCAAAACAAAACATTATTGGAAATTGAATATACAACCAAAAGGTTTATTTTATTTTTAGATATCACAAATCCCTCGAGTATATTGTTAAAAGTAATTTTATTAATCGCTTAGCCACCACCATTATTCTTTTCTTGCCATTTAAACCCCTCGACAAACATCAGAGAGGGAAGCAGGGTTCATTCGAAACGATCGAAGAAAAATATAAAAAGCATCTAAGTAGATTTTTAATTTACATGTTAAAAGTGATCAAAGAATTTAAGTATCAAATAGCTACCGACTAGGATTTTCAGGCAAAAGACATCTCTTTTAGGGCTCATAAAAAAAGAATTAGAAGAGGCTTTGAGCAGGAACAATAAAGATTTAGCAGAAGAGATGATAATTAATATAAGATTACGGTTTAATCTATAGGAAACTCAACTCATTGACTTCAAGACGTTGTTGAAAACTTATACAACGTCCGTCCAAATGTATTTCATCATTATACATCTTATAAAATTTATTGACTTCAACTACAGAACAATTACTTATTTAAGAATACTAAGAATGGAAATTTTATGATCTTAAAATACTGGAAATGACTGCCATCTTTAGCAAAATTAACCCTTTCCGACACGTGACGGATCCATAACAGATTGAAAAATTTGAATTTGAATAGCCCGCATTTCATTAATGACTTTTCTTTTCAACTCCTCGAAATTTCTTCCTTATTTTTCAAACAACCCCGTTGGAATATATTCCAAGAAAAGATACTATTTCTTGAAATCATTCTATTCTGAAACGTTTCTCGTAAATTGTCCATTCTTATTCTTCCAATGTAGCTTATTGTGGGTTATATAAAAAAACATGGTGTATGCAAACAATACATCAAATGCCTAGAAAGATCATTAATGAAATCAAAACTTATCCACATCCAATTTTTTAAGTTGTTATGAAGAATTTCTTTGGGCCTCTGTATCGCTGAAGATGGTGGCCATTTTTAACCGACTTCAAAAAAGGAGGAGGTTCTCTATTCGATTGAATTTTTTTTTTTTTTTTTTTTTTTTTTTTTTTTTTTTTTTTTTTTTTTGTGCCTATATTACCTCATATCTCCGCCAATTGTCAACCGATTTTGAAAATTTTTTTTGCATTGGGTCCAGTCTAGCTTCCGATTGGTCCCATTTTTTTTCGATTTTTTTTCATAGGTATTAGACCTTTTTTATTAGGTTTGTTTAGGTTTGTTTAGACCTAACCTCTTTGTTTATGAACCGATTTCGATGGTTCTTTTTTTATCCGAAAGGGGGTGTCTTAGGGATGGTGTCATATTAATTTGGTCAAGTTCTGATGATATAATCACTATTAATAACATCACTAAAAAGAGAAAAATAAAAATTTTTAAGAAAAAATAAAAATCGACTTCAAAAAATTAAGTGCAACAAATAAAATACACTAAAAGGTATAAAATAATTATTATCTTATTTAGTTACAACTAAACGACGAAATATTAACACGAAATTACTTTTTGAAGTTGGTGCCAAACATATACCTTTTATGAATCGCACTCGACGGATCTTACTTAGTACGTTTGGCGGGTACGCTCGCTTATAGGTATATTTTGTTTGACACCGACTTTAAAAAGTAATTTCGTGTTAATATTTCGTCGTTTAGTTGTAACTAAATAAGATAATAATTATTTTATACCTTTTAGTGTATTTTATTTGTTGCACTTAATTTTTTGAAGTCGGTTTTTATTTTTTTCTTAAAAATTTTTATTAGAGCTCACTATTTTCAGTTAATACAACTCCCATCCTTGAATATGTAATGAATATATTATAATTGTTGTTTAACTTAAGTTACTAAATTTTTATAAAGTGATAAAACAATCAATACATTTGGGCGTATATGGGGTAAAATAAGGAGCTTCAGAGATTATGCTCTTTGAGTTTATGTTCTTAGAAAATTGAATGGGTAAATAGGCTTACTAATGAGGAAGTCTTTATTAGGATTAGAGGAAATAAATTTGTGGAAGAATCTGAGGAAGAGAAGAGCTCACAGGAAAAGACACATCTTATAACACAGAGAATAATTATTGAAGGGATATTTTGAATGTTGAAGTAAAAAAGAAAAGATTTAAGACCTAGATTCTAGTTCCATAACTCTGACATAAATTGGATTATAATTCCCAGACTAACGGGATATAGAACCTTTAGAATAGTAAAATAATTGACTTGGAATAATAGAATCTGATTGATGTGATAGAAAAAGTGTGTTTCCCATTCATATGCATTCTTTAGGTATCAACAACAAGTCTTTTTATATATTTATATGTTTAGGTAAAGCCTAAAGAAAAATCTAGTGATCCGTTTATGTTATCAAGCAATCTGAACAGCTCAAGACCTACAGCTGTCTCGACCCGATGAGTTAGAAGAAGTTAGTAGGAAGGCATAATATGCCCAACGTTTATACCTATAGCATTTTGTAACTATCTTATATTTGAAAATAAATAATTATAACAATATTTATTCTACTCAATATACTGATTACAAACATTATCTTAAATTTGTCACTAGCCTGTAAAGTGAGGGTCCTTATTATTTTATTTTGTTTTTAATCGAACTTTGGATTTACATTAGTAATAATGAACTTTTCAGTTATCAAACGTGGGTTGGAAAACTTTGTTGCGTGGCTTGGTATACTCTTACACTCCAGCATTCTCCAAATGGGTCAGTAGTTTCTTCCTATCCCAATTTTCATCCACTCTAGTATCCATAAATAAATAAATAAATAAGTAGATTAATGGGAGGCTTGTTTATAACGCATTTGCTTTTTATTCTTTTTTTTTCTTAATATTGGCTTTTGGTGTTGATCAGAACTTAACATCGAGTGGAATAAAAATATATTATTTTTTTTATTCGTTATTTCGCTATTTTTTTTATTCATTTTCTCTCCCACTCTTTTTTAAGTTCTTATCGATTTTTGCATGTGTTTTTTCTTCCGAAAATTCTCATTTGCTTTGAAAATAAACGCAATGCAAACAAAACCACAACCAGATCCCTTTGCTTGTTGTTGTTATTTTGCTTTCTCCTGGGATTACCCCAGAACCTAAATTCAGCTGCTCCGAGCATCTCCGAGCGACATCTCAGAGCCACTACCGACGGGATCGATTCCATTTCCGAAATTCAGTCTGAATCAACTTCTTCTACATCGACCATTGACAAATTGACTAGATCACAACCGAAGATGTATTTCCCACCACCAATTGATGTTTTGGAAATATCGGAGGATGAGATGGACTTATTGTCTTTTACTCCTCCACAATCTTTTCCTGAACAAATGGATTCGGACGAAATAAAGAAAGAAGATAAACCTGTTGTGGTCGAGAAGATCAAACCACGTAAAGGGCGCAGAGGAAGACCTAAGAAAATTGTAGATGACGATTGAATTCTCACACAGTCACACACCATTTAATGGTCATTGTTTATGTTTTAATTTATTTTTGTTTCTTTTCTTTCCTATCCATTATTAATTTTTGCTTCCTATTGGTGAAAATAATCATTTAAAATTTTTGGGAGCACGTTTTTTTTAATTTCTTACAAAATTTCAAAATTTTTATTTACAAAAAAAAAAAAACTATATTTTGAATTAATTTAACTGAATTTGACAAAAGTTTTTTGATTCAGAATTAGTCCAGTCATATTGTTTTTATCGGGAAAGTTTTGGGGTAGTTGTGATTTTTTGCATAATATGCAATATTATATATGTTTTTTGGGGCGCTGAATCCAAATCTGAGGTCTCCCACCAAAATTTCGTGACGAAACATTGTAGAAAATGCAAAAAAAAGGTGACAATTTCCATTTTTTTTCGATTATAACTCAAAAACTATCAACTTTTCGTAAATAACCTTCGTATTCAAAATAAAAGTTCATAACATTTCCTACAGATTTCATTATTTAGGTTTTTCTCTGACCAACCGTTCGGGCTCAAGCATAAAATCCAAGTTTTGACTTCGGCAGCCCCCCCCCCCCCCCCCCCCGAATCACCCAAAAACTCACACTTTTTTTGATATTTTCCCATTTTGACCACGAAGGAGCACGTTTTCGACAAAGACCTCTCTATACATTTTTAAACTAATCCAAGTTTTGACTTCGGCAGCCCCCCCCCCCCCCCCCCCCCCGAATCACCCAAAAACTCACACTTTTTTTGATATTTTACCATTTTGACCACGAAGGAGCACGTTTTCGACAAAGACCTCTCTATACATTTTTAAACTAGATTACATTTTCTACAATTCAAACAAAGTTTCATCTTAATTGGATAAATGGTAATCCGTGCCGCAATGAGCAAGTTTTGAAATACTGAAATTGTTTGTAAAAAATCGCAGTTTTTCCTTCATGAAATGAAAACCACTCATCCTAGATACTTGATTCATATCCCATTCTCTAGGAAATTTTGTTTACTTGAACGTTTACTTGTATCATTTTTTTGTTAAAACTCTTAGATTTATAGATATCTAGCATTTTCCATGAAAATTCCAATTATTTTGAATACGAATGTTATTTATTTATTTACGAAAAGTTGATAGTTTTTGAGTTATAATCGAAAAACCGCCAAAAAATTGATATTTTCTACAATGCTGCGTCACGAAATTTTGCTGAGAGACCTCAGATTTGGATTCAGCGCCCCAAAAATCATATTTATGCAAAAAATCACAACTATCCCAAAACTTTCCCCATAGGGGCTCATTTGAGCACAATTTGACTGGACTGTCATTTTTTAAAATTAAAATTAAATATAATTAAGTCAAGTTATTTTTAAGGTGATGGCATTATCTTCAATTCACACTTTTATTTCTTAAACATCGTATGAGGCCACAGATGTTTATTAGTTAGAGCGATCGACTTCCAATCGCATGCCAGAAAAATTATATCCTTGCTCTTTCAAATCCAAGATGAGAATCAAATAAATACACAATAACTCATTATTCACTGTCAAATGTGAAATCTTTTATATTTAATTTTCTATTTTTAATTACAACATAAAATTTATTCATCTTGTTTTAATTAAATAATAACTTGCTCCTTTATAAGCAAAATTATGCTTTTGGCTCAAATTCACTCATTTCATAATCTTTGATTCCTTATATCCTGAAAATTTTATAAACACCATTTTTATTTCATTTTATTTTAGTTAAGACTCTGACTGATGATTTGGAAGTTTTTTCTAGCTTAGACCACTCATCGTGAAATCAAAAAAATTATTTTATTATCACAATATCAAAAAGCCTGACAGACTGAAAACGAGAAATTGATTACTTGATTGATTCTAGTTTCAGACGAAATTAAAAGCCTAAATGTTGTAATACTCCAATTTATTCAAAGTTTCTGTGCAACGCGTGAGAGGTTGGAAAAACTACCTTGTGGAAATCATTCAACATTTTTTCTCATTCTTTTTTTTGTGCTTTTCTTTTTAAAAACTAAAAATTATATGTAGCCGCAAAGACGGATGGAGGAAGCGAGTTCCAGTCTCTAGAAGTCATAGGGGTAAACGAATTGGCGAATGCTTTTAGCGAGGGGTGATCCACGATTGGAAGTAGGTGTACACCTCTTTGGAAGTACTTGGAAATATTTGGAAGAACTTGGAAATATTCGGAAGTACTTGGAAATATTTGAAAGTACTTGGAAATATTTGGAAGTACTTGGGAATCTTTGAAAGTACTTGGAAATATTTGGAAGTACTTGGAATTACTTGGAAATATTTGGAATTACTTGGAAATATTTGGAAGTACAAGTGGAAGGAAGTAGGTGTACAGCATATTAGGTCGCGGTCCACCCCTCGTCTTTTAGTAACTAACTAAATGGCGAAGGAGTCTTGCATGTTTGAAAATCGTATATTTTGCGCAAATGTGGCTTTAGGAGGGAAACCTTAATAATACTATCACGTAAATTTCAAATATTTTAATTAAAAATAATTTGATAAAGAATAAAACCTTTTATTATTTTTAATTATTTGTGTTTAATATACAATATTTTGACTATGGTTAATTATACCTCGGCTAGATATCTTAAGGTAGTTGTGGGTTTACCATATGGGTTTTCTTAGGAAATATAGATAGATTATTATTTAAAAACTTCTGGATTCGATTGGTGGCAAAACGAAATTTATGAACAATATTGATCCGGAGATATTAAATACAACACATTTTCTGAGATAATAATGAATTAATAATTAAAAATGTATAATGAAAAAATTACATTAAAAACAGGCTGGCATCAAAGCATTTATTTAACCTAAAAAGTGGGTTAACATTAGTACTTTTTTGACGTTTTTTTTCGCTTCAGCCATTGTCGCAATAGCTTTCAAACGCTTATTAAGAACTTTTTGTTTTATAAATCTCCCTTTATAATGTACTTTGTCTGAAATTTCTATGATAAAATATATACAAGCTTGGACAGTGTTGTTATATTTGTTAAACGAGCACGGGATTGGCTAGTAGTGGTACATAAACAGCAAAAAGTTTTGGGCTTATGAATTAAAAATCCTTATTGCCTGTTCTATATACTCTAGCATTAACTTTTTGCTAGTATTGTCGCGAAACAACTACCTTAACCACGGGGAATAAAGAATAGAGGAAAATTAGTGGATTTGATGGGGGGAAAGATTTGCACATTCTCTTCCGAAGAGTAGGGATAAAATGCGTGGAACAGAAACAATGAATAGAAAAGTTTTTTGTTTGCCAAGAGTAGCAGAGGACAACCTCTTTGTTTCTCTTTATGAACAATGAATAGACCACAAAAGAAAAATTAAATTTTAAAAATGATTTAACTCGTAAAAAACATCCAAATAAACACTATTTTTTTAGCTAATAAATTTTTTCTCTTTTTTCCTCACTTTATATTTTATTTAATTTTCCACTAACATCTCGTTTCTGTTCACAGACGGTCAGCTCGAATTCAACTAAAGACTGAAATAGAAAAATAGAAAAAACAAAAACATGTCACAATACTCTTTCAATCTCTTTAAATCTTTAATTATATATATATATAAATAAATAAATGTAAGCGAAATCCTTGTTCCTTAGAGTTATAGTTTAATAAAAAAACTTTCGGGGCCTTAAAGACTAAAAAGGTGTTGTGATATTTATATATATATATTTTTTTACATAAATTGAAGAAAGACAACTAATTTATCCAAATTAGATTATAAAATAAGTAAATTGAATTTTTATTAGAATCAATATTTTACACCTTATCAATTTTATTATAAATTAAGTTTTAAAATCAACAAATTAATTTTAGTTTGAAGGGTTCATTTAGTAGCTGAAATTTTTCGACCAGTGCCATTTTCGATTCAACATATTTCCTTTTATTATAAATACAATGATTGTAAATGAATCCTTTATTTTTAATCTATGTTTTTTAAATATTATAACTATATAATAATAATATATTATAATATTATAAGTAAATATAAGAGCGAGTTCGACTCCCAGTCCACATTGTAATTTTATAAATTGGCATTTTACACGTCTCTCTCAGGAGTACCTGGAATGTTAAAATGAATTAAAGCCTTAAAAATAAAATAAAATAAAACTCTTAGTGATTATAAATATTGACATAATTTTAATTGTAATTTTTGCATTTAATTTAGAATCAATTTTTATATGTTCATTATTAAATCACATATGGAATTCAAATGAGTAGCACTAGTAGTATTTTTATGAATTTTCAGTTCAGTGTTGTATTCATTTTTATAATTAATTTTCGTTTGATCATTAATAAATAAATCATGTTTTTATTTCATTGCAGAGAGAATATAATTTATCATAGCCGAATTCCTCCTATAGTCCCTAATCCTAGCTCATTTTTTTTTATTTTTAGCATGGCTTTATTTTTATAATATTTACTTTTTTATATTGCAAAAATTTTTGACAATTATTTAATGCTGCACTCAATAATTAAAAATACAAATTAAAATTTTAAATACCTACATTTAATCTTTTGGTGACGGATGAATCGCAAAGAAGAAATTTGAGAGTATCATTGCAAAGATGGAAGGAACAAAAATATTATGACCTATTAATTGATTTAACCAACTACATTATTGACTTATCTCGGTATACTCATTCAGCTACCGGATATTGAATTCTCTCTTTTTCTTTTCGTGTATGAAAAAGTTAAGAAAATTAATAATTTTCAAAAAGCTAATTTTTTTTATCTGACTAGATTCCGATGTATACAATAACACGTGGAGGGAAACTCCTGGAACGTTCGTCTTGGGACCTAAATTGTCTTTCTTTTAACTAAAGCCTGGTTTACACGAGACATTTTCTCTTACTTGTTCCTTACTTGTTCGACCTACTTGGATTTTGAAGCTAGTTCAGTCAGGCGGATTTTTCGCCTGTTGGCTTCACACGTAGCTTTTTCAGAAAATTTTCAAATTAGCCGGCTAGGTCGCGCGCGCATGTGTCATTCCAGAAAGCTGGACTATCATCTTTCAGTTTCAGCTCAGATCCAAACAAAAATGGCTGACAATAATATTATTGTAGAAATTATCAATCGTAGACGAATTTGGAAGGCATATTCTCTTTATTCATTGCAGTAAAGAGTTGAACAGTGAGAAACAAAATATCAGCTGTTCTGTGATATCAGCTGATGTATTGTGCCAATGCGCATGTCACCCACGTGATAGAATAATGCTTTCCGATTGGCTGGTCACTGCCAGGTTCAAGTAGCTAAACTTTTTTTTAGAACATGCCCTATCTTTTGAATCAATCAAGCAAGCATGCTAGTAAGACAGTCAGGAGTGACGTCATTTCGATGCCTCCAAATTTTCAGTTAGCCGACCAAGTAAGGAACAATTAGAAGAAAATGTCTCGTGTGAAGCGGCCTTAAGAAAAACTGACGAGACTTAAAATTTCTTGATGAAAAATGCAAAAAATCTAAACGAATCGAAATTTGATATATAGCTCCCTTGAACAGTTCTAATAAGTTGAAATTTGGCACACAACTTTATATAGATAAGCAGCAGTTTTAAACCATATTTTAGCTTACTAGATAAAATTACTCGTAGACTTGCCATGCAACTATTTATTATTTTCTATGCTAGAAGCTTCGTTTCCGATTTTTTATAGAGATTTGTGCCAAATTTCAAGTTTCTACCACTAGAAAAACCCTATTGACGGAAATCACTGGCATCTTGACATCTATTCAAGATATCTAGAATTAATAACATAGCGTAAAATCTCCTCCTTGACATTTATTGACAGATAACTATCGGTGAACAACAATTTTCTCTCTCTTAAGAATATATTATTCACTGATGACGAGCTCAAACTAATGCTTGAATTTTCCCAGGGTCTATATGAAATAAACGTTAACAACATATATAATTTTCATCTTAGTAACTTAATATAAAACGTGCTTGTGGAGTTGGCAAATAAGGCTTAAGTTGGTTTGACTAAATTTGATAAAAGTTGATCTAGAGATCTTGGCTTGGAATATTTCCCGAGGGCCTTGATTAAATTAAAGAAATTTTATGAATAAATATAAGAATAAAAATAACAATTTGTCTATTTTAAGATTACAAAAATATTTCTTTTGTGTCTATTTTCTTCACCAGTTCATTCTTTGCATATTTCTCTCAAAACTAATTTCTCTTTGCTTTTCTTAACATGAAATAAATCTACTAGAATTGAGCTGGAATCAATTTAGGCATTTTTTTTAATTACATCCTGAAGTGTTTGTCTTTAAATAAGGTAAACATATTTTTATTTTTCATTTTTTTTGTAATTTTGTATTATTTTTTAAATTCGAATTTTAAGATAATGTTCTGAACGGCGATTGTTCTTTAGGGTGGCGGAGGTTTGGTTAATCAGATCCGTCGCAGCTACAGCTTGAGTGATTTATCCGGGGATGACTGTGGAATGCCCCAGATGGCTGCCGGCCAGGATCAACTCGACGCACCTCAATTAGGTAATTCACTTTGTCAAAAATAACGAGAAAATACTCTTAAAATTCCTGGATAGGATCATTTTTAAAAAAAATTTAAACTCTTAAATTATAAAAATATTAAATCTAAAAATAAACCATACAAGTAAATAAGATTCTAATAATTTTTTTAATAGGAAAAAATGACATCTAATGATTCTTTGAAAACTCCTAGGCATTTAAATAAAAGAATCAACAAATTAAAAAAAAATTGCTGCTAGTCCAGGTAAATTACGTGAAAAAATGGCATAAACAGGAAATAATTCCCGGTAAAGATTTTATTGCTGGAATACCTTTATTTGGTACTTCAATATTACTACCCCAAGTTTCCCCCTAAATCTGTGTTGTGGGAATTTTTCTACGCGCCTCAAAATGAGAAAATTTCGGAGTTTTTTCAGTTTTTCTTGAATAACTCTAAAACGGATTATCAAATAAAAAATATATCTATTCGATAAATTAAAGCTCTTTAAATTACGCTTAAAATGATAAAAATTTCATCTATTTAGATTAAGTAGGACCGGTACTAGCGCCTGTCAAAAAACACCCCTGGGATTGTCAAAATGTAAAAAATCGAAAAAAGTACGAGTTTTAGGGATATTCAAAAGTGATCCTGGGGGCTGTTTTTTGTCAGGCGCTAATACCGGTTATATTGAACCTAAATAGATGAAATTTTTATCAGTTAATTTAAAGAGATTTAATTTATCTAATAGATATATTTTTGATTTGATAAGCCGTTTTAGATTTATTCAAGAAAAACTGAAAAAACTCTCATTTTGAAAAATTTCCACAACATAAATTCGGGGGAAACTAGTAATATTGGAGTACTAATAAAGGTATTCCAGCAATAAAATCTTTACCGATAATTATTTCCTGTTAAAATTGTAATTTGCCTGGACTATGGATACTATAGGTCAAAAAAATTTCTTCCTAAAATAGAAAAGTTCTAGATAATCCGATTTAGCATGGAATGCACCATAAATCGTATATACGATCATTCTTAGAGTCTCAAAAAATATTGTCTAATTTATTTTTATAAAAAATAATTGGATTTAATCTGCAAATTTATTTATTTTGATTTATTGTCTTAAGAAAAGGCCAAGCCTGGCTACCATGCAGCCATTTCGACCTCTCTGCCAACATTTTGCCTACCCTTGAGGCGCTAGCATTCCTATAGAAATCTCAGTATCCTTTAAGCTTCAGCCATCTCCTATATTTTATATATTATATGCCATTTGTCTTGCATTGTTGAAAGTATCAGATCTAATAGATCACTCAAGTTAAGCCACATAATGTTATGTTTAGTTCTTAGTTGGGAAACCGTCATGAAACAGGTCTTTTACTTAGCAGAGTAGTATTAAGCCCTGTAATGTTGTGTGGAATCGCTAGAAAGATACCGGGATTCAATTTTTTCAGTTTATCATTACATTTTATTATTTTTGTTAAGGAAAATGTTTATACTTAATTAAAAATAGACATCAAAAAGCTCCACTTTCAAATTTTCTAATTTATTTTAAATAGTACGGCTTAATTCATCTCATCATTTTGTTTATTTATCTACTATCCATGTTCAGAGGATTTTATATTTGGCCTCAACCCTTATTGATTCTTATTACTTATCAGTAAGAATGCTGATAATCTCCCTGAATTAATTATCAATTGATTCTTTCAAAAACCATTATGATAAGTCTACTTTTTGGAAATACCTAAATTTGGTGTAAATTTTAATCAAATAAATTAGGTATACACATTCTTTTTAGTTCAACTGTTTTCACTCCTTGCTTGGGGGATTTTCAGGGGCCCTACTTTTTATTTTTCCCGAATATAAATATTTCATTATCTACTATAAGCTTGGAAATAAAAAAAACAATCATTTTTTAATGGACTGATTTGCTTCTGAAAAAAATAAAATGAACTTTTATTAATTCATAGTTTTTTTGATTTATTTTTCTAAAAATATGTTAAATTAAAAATTATTTAACATATTAATAGCTAAAAGAAAGAATCAAAAGATGATTGAGCTTCTGAGAATAGATTCTACACCAGGTAATCGGATAATTTTTTTTATTATGGACCATTTAATTTGAGTACTGCTAGAATTTTCAATTATAAAAAAATCTAGAATATCATTTATTTTTTTACATATATTTTTTTTTCTCAATGATACCTAAGTATAGTTACATTATAGAATCTCAGGAAATTGGATTTAGATGTCTTTACAGTTTTATTGAAATTAAATTTATTTATTTGAAAGAGTTATTAAATTTTAATTAATAATTCTGTTATTTGACAGAACGTCGAAAAATCCGCCCAAGATCTGGATACAGTCCCCGAAGATCTGCATCTGGCTCTGGTCGCGTCGATATGTATTTTCCTGAAGTAGATGTTGATGTCCGACAGACAACTCAGGCACAACGGGAAGTTTCCATTTCTTTTAGGTAGGTAAATTATAGAGAAATATTCTCAGTAATAAATTAATTAATCATTTCTTTTCTATTTTATATAGCTTAAGGTAGTTGTTTCGCAGCAATACTAGCAAAAAGTTAATGCTACAGTAAATCGAACAGCAATAAGGATTCATAACACAGGTCGACAAAATTTTTTTTTCCTTGTCTTAAGATTTATTTCATGATTTTTCTATTCAGTATGCAACCAAATAAAGGAAAAATACCTATATTCCATATAAAGTTTGCTTTTGTAGTGGTTATAATAATAATAAACGGTGAAAAAGGCCTTTTTGACCTATTTTCGAGTCCCATTAAATATTAAACAGCAATATTTGAAATCAAAATATTTTGTTGATGTAATAGAAAACAGCTTCCTCTTTGATTTTCAAATTGCCACTTGTTTTTAGCTCAATTAGAACTCGAGCTAAAACTAAAAAACTAAAACTACGTGATTATAAAGGACAATAAACATACATAAAAACATATGGTCTTAGTTTTTTACTGATAACTAGAGTTCTAATTGAGCTATAAACAAGTGGTAATTTGAACATCAAAGAGGAAGCTGTTTACTATTACGTCACGTCAACAAAATATTTTGATTTCAAATATTGCTGTTTAATATCTAATGGGACTCGAAAATAGGTCAAAATGGCCTTTTTCCTCGTTTGACCGATAATACCTGGAAACTCTAACCTGTTGTAAAAAATCGAGAAATTGCATGAAAATCAGCTTATGAAACCCTACTGGAATCCATTGTTAGGGTTACGGGTACAAATTTTTGTCGACCTGTGTAATTCATAAGCCCAAAACTTTTTGCTGTTTATATACCACTACTACCCGATCCCGTGCTCGTTTGACAAATCTGGCAACATTGTACGAGCTTGGGTATTTTCATATAGAAATGACAGATAAAATACATTATAAAGGTCGATTTATAAAACAAAAAGTTCTTAATAAGCGATTGAAAGCTGTTGCGACAATGGCTGAAGCGAAGAAACGTCAAAAAATGTACTAAAGTTAACCCACTTTTTAGGTTAAATAAATGCGTTGTTGCCAGCTTGTTTTTATTGTAAATTTTTCATTATTTATTCATTATTATCTCAGAAACTGTTTTGAAACTATCAATTAAAATTTCCTTAAAAAATGTATTAGTTATTGTTTAATGTTGGTTTAGTTTTTTATAACAATCGTAAGACAAGTTTCATAATTATAATTAAATATGTATGTAAACTTTCCGATATCCCGTATAGTGCAATATATAAGAGTCTGAAAAACTCAATCTTTGGAATTTAATATCTCCGGAAATATATTGTTCATAAATTTCGTTTTGCCACCAATCGAATCCAGAAGTATTTAAATAATAATCTATCTAAATTTCAAAAAATCCTAAGAAAACCCATATGGTGAAACAACTACCTTAAAAATAATTATATTTTATGAAAAACTTATTTTCTAATGGGAATTTAAATACAAATAAGTTGATACAATTAAATTACATTTTTATTAATATTTTATTTTATTGAAATTTCTTTAATTATATTTTGGAGATTTTTTATTTTTCTCTATACATAATAGGTGAAGTAAAAAGTTCTGAGCCTTTTTTCTCTTTATTTCGACGATAAAATTAACCAAGTTAGGATGTTCCGATTTAGATCAAATATGCGCCGTTTTGTTCGATAACTTTTGTACTTTTTGAAGGCAATCTCATAATTCCGGGGTTGCAAAGTCCTCGTCCCTATTGATGAAAAACTTGACCAGCTCATTTTCACAAGCCTCTCTTGAGGCCAGTTTTGTACCATCAAGAAAATGATAATCGCTTGGTGCCAGGTCTGGGCTATACGGTGGGTGCGATATAACCTCCCATCCAATTAATGTTTTAATTATGTTTTAATGGAAAATGTTCGTTACTGGCTGTCTTATAGTTGAGAGATTTTTGACAAAGACTTATATTGAATGAGTCAATGATGAAGTCTCAATAAAGTGACGAAACATCTGTTAAATTAAATAACTAACTCTGTTGTTTGATTTTTGTCCACTTCCCTGCGATTTTAAAATATATAATAATTATTATTTTAAATTATATATTTAATATATATTAAATTTGATAGATTATATATGAAATATTAATAAAAATGTTTTTTTTTCCTTTCATTTTTAGTCATATACGTTCCTCAGAAGATGTAAGCTCTGGATATTCCTCAGCCGAACCCCTTTATTCAAGTAAAGGAGTTAGCGGTGTTGGGAGTGTTATCGGAGGCCTCAACACAGGGTTAGTGCGAACCGGTTCTGTTGGCGGAACTTCCTCCAGAGCTGGTCGCAAATTAACACGAAGTGGCTCAAGTGCTGCATCGGGTGCAGGAGGACCTGGTGCCTCGACGAGAAGTGCAGTCGCAGCTGCAGCGGCCGCCTCACTTCAAGGCGGCATTCAGCCTTCAGGAGGGGCACCTCCTGAGGTTAGTTGCTTGTTAATTAAAGAATAATACAAAATTAATCACTTTGGGTTCGAATCCCAAGTCCATCCACATATATAATTTTGACAATCCATATAATAATAAAACTTGAGTAAGATACGAGGTAGTTTCACAAAAAAGAAATAAAACAAAATTGAGTTTTGAATTCGATATATTTCGGGGTTAGCCCATCATCGGGAGTCTAAGAAAAACTGTTTTTCTTAGACTCCTGATGATGGGCTAACCCCCGAAATATATCGAATTCAAAACTCAATTTTGTTTTATTTCTTTTTTGAGAAACCTACCTCGTATCTTACTCAAGTTTTATTATTATATTAAAATGTTTCACCTAGAACCAACACCGAACTCCTTAAAAGTTATTGACAATCCAGTCTCATTCTATAGTTTATTTCACGATGCGAATTCATTTTTAGAATTGTCTAAAATTTGTGAAAAGTCATTTTGAAACATAATTTTTTCTTCTGACTCTTAGTATGTCTGAATTCTGATATTAATAATATTGCGAGAACGTAAACTCTAACGACAATTTGTATTAATGACTAGAGACCGGATTTTTTTGCAGTAAAAATTGCCAAAATATGCAGTTAAAAATGCTGAAATATACAAGTAATATGCAGAATACGGTGAAATAGGCAAATATATACAGTAAAAAAATGACAAAATAAATTTTTTTAATACAAATAATGCAAATAAATTGTTTTCATTCTTTCTTCGAAAATTTACTTTTAAAAAATCTGTATTTTGTGCAAAATATACAATATTTGACAAAAAATCCTTAAAATATGCAATTTTATGCAGTATAAAATTTAACCCACAGTATCCTAGATGCACGAATCGTTTAGATAATTGATCCCCAGGGTTGTATGTGGCGGCAAACAAAATATGCAATTGCATAGGAATCCGGTCTCTATTAATGACTTAGATAAATTAATATAGAGAATTAATATAGTAATGAAGGGCAACTAAATTTTTAAATTAATTTAATATTTATTAGAATCAACTAATTTTATAGTAAAAATTTGAATAACATAGATTATAAATTATTTTTTTTACTGATAAATGCATTTATTATTATTTATTTAATTTGTTAAGGTAGTTCTTTCACAAATGCAAAAATTCAAGAAGTCTTCGAAACTTGGAATATAAGTCATTAAAAGCATAATAAACACACTGTTAAAATTTGAAGACGATTTACCACACCAAACATGAAATAATTGCAATTAAAAATGACATTTTTTACATATGGTAGATTGGGAAAGGGTGGGAAAATTATCATTAATTAATTTTTTTCCATTGGAGGATTTTTACCATCTTGATGAAAAACTAATATTTGTTAGAATAATGTATTCGGAGTAACTTAAAAAAAAAAAATTGAAATTATTTACTTCTTAGTTTTGATAAAAAATGAGAAAAAATAAACATATTTGGGCGATTATTTTTAGTGAAGGGAATATAAGATCAATGGCTTGGAAACGATCCATTCATAAAGAGGATATAGTAGTGTGAGAAGTACAGTCACGTTAAAAAAACATAACCTAAAATTTTAACGCCGTTCATATGTTTAGAGTGGTTACGAGGCTAAAACTTTTGGTGTGGATTGTCGCGAAAGAACTATCTTAAATTAATTATATGAAAAGATTATTGGATTGGATTCTGTTTAAAGGAACTAATCCACTACATTGTCGAGGAGGACGAGGATCTAATACTGAGAAATGAACCTGAAATTTTAAAAGATCAACGAGAGAGGGAAGATGAAGATAGGGAAGAAGACGAAGTCTTTGAAGAGCCATACCTTGACACTCTTCTCATAAATAATAAATTGGAAGAATGTTTATATCCAAAAGAAATTTTTTATACTGCCGAGGAACAATTTTTGGCTAAAAAAAAACTTCAATTTTTGAATGAAGAATCAAAATACTTAATATCCGAGAATCCTATCCTTGTTCCTCAATCACTAACACTTGCAAATGAGTCTCTATCCTCAGAAACAAATCAAAACTCTCAAGAGCCTTTCTTGAACAAACCTGAAGACCATATCCCAGAACAGACACATTCTATTCATAAAGAAATTATTCATGATCATTCAGAAGTCACAATCAACGATATTCCAAAAAATGAAATACAACCTCCTGGATCTTTAGATATTGAACTGAAAAACAAGCCAGAAGAAAGAGCGAAACCTGAAGTTTCTAATACAAATTTAAGTATAATTAAACACGAAGAAGAGTCTATGGCTGAAAAAATTGAAAATCAAATATTTTCTAATGAAATTACAAAAATAACAAGCAACCCAGTCGAAACAGAAAAAATTGAAAATCAAATATTTTCTAATGAAATTACAAAAATAACAAGCAACCCAGTCGAAACAGAAAAAATTGAAAATCAAATATTTTCTAATGAAATTACAAAAATAACAAGCAGTCCAGTCGAAACAGGTTCTCTTCTTCAAGATATTTTAACAAAACTTCCCTTGTCATTTATTATGGGCCAAACGAAAACTTTGCAACTTATTGAACCTGTACCGCAAGCGAAAGAAATAATACAAGCTATAAAGGACTTAGATTTAAAAGATATAAATGATACATTATTACAAAAAAATATTGTTGAATCATCAAAGCCGGAAGAAGTATCATTAAATATTGAAGATGCCAAGAATTCTAATGTATCCCGAGCACCCGAGTTAAACAAAGAGATTATTGATGAAAGGGAAGTGGTAGAAAAAGACTGCGTTGAAAATGTTATTCAAAATAAGAAAATCGAAATTAAGGAAGAATTGGATGTCAAAAATAGTGAGAAGCAAAGAGATGATGAAACATTAAAGAGTAATGATATTGTTGAAAAAGAGGAAGCACATAATAATATAAAATCATTGCCACGTAAGGATGACAGTAGTGGGAAAGAAAAAGATGATCAAACATTAAAAGACAGCGGTATTATTGAAAGGGAGGTAGCATCTCTAAATGAGAAATTGTTACTACAAAAGGATGTTAACTCTGACGAGAAAAAAAGTGACGATCTATCATCATTAAAAGATAGTGATATTATTCAAAGAGAGACAGTATCTAATAACACAACATCATTTCTACGTGAGGATATTAATTATTTGGAGAAACAAAGAGATGATCAAACATTAAAAGACAACGATGTTATTATAAAAGAAGCAGAATCAAATAATGCAAAATCATTTGAAGAAAAAATTGAAGAAATAAAATCTGAGGAAAAAAATGTCGAAGAAATTGTTACTGATTCAATAATTGCTACAGCATCAGTGATGAAAATCAATGAGCGAGCTGGAAAATATCATAAACTACCAGCACCGGCTCGCCCAGAAACAAAAGAAGTCATTCCATCGGAGGAGATCAAAGAATCACATGAGAAAAAGGAAAAGAAAGAAGTCACTTTTAAAGAATTGATGGATGAAATCAAAACAGATTTCAAGATGGAAGATGAAGAAGAATTTCAGGAAACTGATAGCGAAACAGAAAAAGAGGAAACGCACCCTAGTAGTTCTCCAAGTTCAAGTAGAACGGGTTCCGTTTCTCCTCGTATTTTTCGTCGTGTATCAGAAGATGAAGCAGGTACAGCGACAGCCGTTACCGCCAGATTGGTTCTTCAGCCAGGCAGAGTTCGCCAGCGGGCGGATAAATCTCCTTTATTTGTAAGAGAATCAGCAAAACGTAAGCTAAAAAAACGCTCGCAAAAGTCACCGATGCGAGTTACCCGATTTTTGCATAAACAAACGTGGTCCACAATTTTGCCTTTTTGGGGAAATTCAGCGGCTTCAGCCACAGATCCGGAAACATCATCCGTGAGCTCTCTGGAGGAACAACAAATTCAGCAGCGCGAACGCGCTCATAATAGACCCAGTCGAACACGATTACGATTAAGAGAGCTTTCAAAATCACCCACTAGGCGATCTGGTCGTAAAACTAATGAAGTAGATTAAAATAACGATAATTAATTAGTATGATTAGAGCTACTTTTTCGGAAATATCGTTTTTTTTTCTAAAGAATTAATTCAAGTTTTTAATACAAGAGCTATATAGAAACATACATGTAATATATATTTTTAATAATACTACAACAAGACAAAAATATTTGTTTATAAAATATTTATGATAAACAACACCGTTTCAGGATGTCTATTATGTAAATAGATTAGAATTTATTATTCAGCATAGATTTTCTTCTGAAGTTAAAAAAAAATCAAAATTAATGTAAATTTAGATATAAATTATACAAATCCTCTGATATATCTTGAAATAAAATTAAAATTAGATTTTTCCTAGAGAAACTAGAGTTTTTAATTTATATGGAATAAATTAAGATTGTGTTTTCTACTTAAAATGTTTGTGAAAATCAACAACTGCTCTCTTTTTGGGCACTTACTGCCCACTGTCGACTGCCGGGCAGTTCCAACGAAATAAGTTCTTTTGTTTAATGTGAAAGCAGTAGTAGACTGCCAGCAGTTACTGCCTTCCGCGACTGTTTTAACGAGCGGACCCAAGAAGTTATAAAGGACACTCAAACAAATAATTTTTTAAGAAACAACTCACTCTCTCTCAAAATTCAAAAAAGATCATCTTTTTCGAAGGCATGACTTTCGAAATTCAAAACAATCACTTCGATCGAACTAAGCAAACTTTAAATTTTAATTAAATTAAAACAAAAAGGGAGTACATATGATGAATCCAATTGTGTATGTTTGATTACATGTAGAAAAGAATCATCGTTCCTATCGCATGGGAATCTGCTTCTAAATAAGATGGTTCATTTAAACATGCAATCAAACATATCTAATTAGATCCATAATTTTTGTTTTGCTTTTAATTAAAACAAGTAATTTTTGTTAACATCTCCGAAAATGAGCTGTATAAATTATTCAAATTTACAGCAATTATTCAAAATATTGACTATTTATATCATAGAGTAATATAGAGTGTAAGGCTATCGTATATTGAAAAAGCGCTCTCTAGCGACTGCAGGGCGAAAACTCTTTAGTTCTTAAGATCTATCCAAAGATCATAAAACATTCAAAGCCTTTGTCATAGATAAAAGATACATACCCTTTATGTTATATAGGTATATTTTTACTCTTGATAATGTCACCAAAATTTGCCCCTAAGAGAGCGGTTTCCGCCATTTTATTGCCCAATGGTTTCGTTCTGGTCTCGCCAGAGAGCTCTGTATACGCTAAAATACATTGGCTCCTTATGGAGCCTTCCACTCTATATTACTCTATGATTTATATAAACAAATAATATTACCTCTGGTGGTTGAAAAGATAAATTAAGAATTTGATTTGCTTTATGAAAAAATCGATTTATTTGTGAAAATGGGTTTATTATTAACTAAAATTACTGGTTTTGATCCCCCCTGCATCAAATTTATCGGTATATTGTTGGAACAATTGTATATTAGGCAAATTACACAATCTTTAATTTTTTTCCATATTCTTAAGAATTGGCAATAAAGTTAATAATTTAGATTCTAAATAATTATCATTGAAAAGTCAAAAAAATTGAATAAAGAATAACTTGAGTTTATTTTCTTTAAATATAAATTTGTGCATCATTAAACAATTCAAATTCTATATATATATTTTTAATTTTACTTCATCAATATTTGTATAAAATATATTCGTATTATTTCAATACATTTATTTTTCTTAATTAGCAAAAATAAAATTTTCCTTTTTCTGTATTCTGCGATTTATTTATTCAAAGAATTATTTGAAAATACATAAAAGAAGAGATTAATTACAAGTAAAGTTCTTTTATTTGAATTTCCCTATTTGGCGTGAATTTTGTGTTTTATAAAACATTTTTAATACAGGACAAAAATGAATACGCATGAATATTATTTTCCCTTCACTAATCAATTTATAATTTCAACATTTGATGTTGTTATCGAACATTGATTATATAATGCAATTTTGCTTGAATTTTTTACTCTATTAATATTTTTTAACCTACTTCCCATTGCTAGAAATATAATTAATTAAATATATATATATATATATATACATATTTTTTAATAATAAAAGAGAAATTAGAGAATTGGAATTTTATTTTGAGCCCACACCTCAAGGCCTAAATTATTGTCTGCATGGACAAAAGTCTGTACTTTGTGGGCTTTAACAATTAACAGATTAATAGAAATTTTCGAGCTCTCTATTCTCTTGTGGAATAAATTCTCTTACATCTATTAACAATTTATATCTACTCTGAAAATAAAAGCAGTATAGTGCATATAAAATGACCTAAAAAATTCTACATAATTTTTATTTATTTATTGTCATCGGGAACAAAGTCCATTTAGACAGCACATCAGTAAAGTGATAGTAGGGTTAGTGAAGGAGCCTAGTTTTAGCCGGAAGAAATTTTATGCTAGCCAGGCTCGAACCCGGGCCTCCCGCTTGAACATCGTAATCAACGATGCTGAACCGGGGCCAGCGCCTTAGCCAGCTCGGCCAACCAGACTCTCCTTTTTATTTTATAATGGTTCAATAATTTTTCTTAAAAGTACTCGGGTTATAATTTTCACAGATTTTTAAATAATAGGGTTGCAAGTTCGAGGAAGGCTGCGAGGCGATTTTATAGCCTGTAGTTGAATTTGTAGACATCAAAATAAAATTATAAAATCACATGTTTACTCGTATTTTAAAGTATCTATTCAAAGGTACTCCATTTAATGGTACACGTAAGTTTTTTCATCAGCATATTTTATATTTGGGAAGGCTTGATTATATTATAATCCTATTGCATTATCTCAATTTGAATTAATAATTTAATATATTCCCTCGCTCAAACCATTATCAACGTGCATCTGCAGTTATTTGATCAATGCTGAGTAAGATGTATAATTTTTCTCAAGGAAATTATATATTTATTTATATCAGCAAATATTAAATTTCTTGCTAAATAAGATGAGAATAGAATGATAATTTCTTTCTCTTGAAATAAAATTATGCTACTCAGCAAATAATCACTTTATATTACGCTGTAGCTTTGCTTCATTTCGCATTGATTAAACGTTCATTTGACCATTAGAGTTCACTCTATAATTAAATCCCAAAATACTTGTTACAATCCTTTGTTTAAAAAAAAAAAATGTTTTTGTTTTTTTAAACTCAACAATCTTGAATTATAATTTGGCTTTCAACATTATATTTTTTTTAAATTACACTAAGATGAAATAGTGGGGTTTGTAGTGAAACATTCAATTAAAGTTGAAGATTTTGTGATATTTAATAGTAAAAAAATAAAAAAGTTTCAAAAAGATCAATATACATATTTTTGGCTCTTCACTCATCATCGGGAGTTTACATAATTCTGAGTATAAAGGTAGAAAATTTGATATATATATATAAAGGCATTTTTTAAACCTAATATTTTTACGTTGATATCAAATCACGTATGTATTGATGGTTCAAACGAGCTGACGCTCTTTATTGCTTTACTTCGACTATTAAACTATCTGTTGCAATCTCTGAGTACATAAATGCAAAAATTCAAGTTTTTAGCTTTAATAGTTTAAAAACTACAGGCATCTGACAAGGGGACAGATGGACAACGAAGTCCACTATAAGTACCACCATAAACAATTTTGGTACGGAAAGAATTAAGAACATTCCTAGCCTCTTAGCTCGCGAATGGGGTGCCAAAATAAAAAAAATACGTGAAAACATGTTTAATACACTTTTAAAAGACCTTTTCACTGGGATAGAGGGAGGTGTGAGGAGTTAACTCAATTATTTTCTCGACCTTAGTGATTGGTCATTTTTGAATGCATGCCAAATAGTTTAGAAGCTAAATGACATGAGACTGACAAGATAGACATCCATGTATCAAATAAGGGTTCTGTATTTTTACCATTTTTGCTATCGAACACAAAAAACATTATATATTTTCAATCTTATCTCGAAATGATAAGCTAATACTTTGTTA
This sequence comes from Forficula auricularia, assembly GCA_024734495.1. Classification (NCBI taxonomy): domain Eukaryota; kingdom Metazoa; phylum Arthropoda; class Insecta; order Dermaptera; family Forficulidae; genus Forficula; species Forficula auricularia. Next base: position 2,012,554 of record JALMQS010000189.1, read on the forward strand.
ATGACCCAAAGTGGAATGATATAAAAGATTTTTATTTCGATCGACTTGCTTTGCTTTTCTTTTTGTGAAGCTTTTCGAGATTCTTATAATCTTGAAAGATTTGATGTTATTCTAAATTGTCCATTGTTATTTTCTTCATGTTATTGAATAAGGGAATGTAAAAATCTTCACAAAAAAAAATTAAGTGAGTCAATACAAATAAAAATCTAATAAATTTATTAGTTGAATAAAAGATTTCACTGTCGATGGTAACAGAATTGTTTTTATTTTAGGTTAAAAATAAAATAAAATGAGAGAGTCTTCTGTTTTTTAAATTAAATAATTTTTAATTATTTCTAGACTATTTCTAGAAATAATTAAAAATTATTTTATTTAAAAAACAGAAGACTCTCATTTTATTTTATTTTTAACCTAATCTAATAAATTTCTTTGCATATTTGAGGCTTTTTTGGTTGAGTTGTTTATTGAAAGAAATGTTTCGACTTAGACATCCTAGATACCACATTTTTAATGAGAAGTGAAAAATTATTGAAAAGAGCACTTTAAAACGACTCCAGATATAGGAGTAAAAACGCCTTGCATTCTGAGGAGATTTTCCCATTAAAAATGTAAAATCTAGGTGATCTCAGAAGGCGACTGTGGTCAAAGTGTCGGGCCGCGGTCATGAAGTATGCTGATCCGAGACGAGACTCGGCAGATATTTGCAGTCGCCTCCTCTTGGAAAGCAATGGGAAACTACCAAGAGTATAATTGTCCGCCTCCGTGGTGTAATGGTCAGAACAACTGACTGGCAACCCGGAGGTCTCGGGTTCGATTCCCGGCTATACCCAGACATTTTTTCTGTAAGTATAGGGCCTGGTAATAAAAATTAAGTGGGAGATAAATTTAACCGAATTTATCGCGCGGAGAATTTACCACTGCTCGTAGCCCCTAAAACCTTAGTAAATTGGATATTGAATTGTATCTAAGTTTCTGAGATTGGCTCGTGATCCCGGCTTCTTTTCCTTCTACTCTGTGTTTTTCACGATGGAGGAGCCAGCCCATACAGGCCTTTAGGGGATCCACCTTCTGGTGTATCTCCTTCTCACATCATTAAAAAAAAAAATAATAATTGCCTAGTCAACCTCTCCAAACTAGCCGTTCGGAACCTGCGTTAAAAAGTATATCTATGAAAAACAGCTAAACACACTTATTACGATCATTTTAATTAATAACTCGTAATCTCATTAAAAACATTTATTTAACAACAATATCAACATATCAATATAAATATAAACAATAGAACGATTAACAATACATCAAGTAAGCTTTGTACGCATCAATTCTCCCCTCCTTAGAACGCGGACGCAGCTTCCCACAGGATCATTCTTCTTTCTTCCTAGGTTTAAAATAACTCGAATGATATTTAACTAACCTTCCCCTTTCTTGACCATTTTCAATAATTTTTGCTCCATCCATCGATTCTTCTAAATATAATTTTATTTGATGAAGTAACTCTTCCTTATTTTGATTTAATTTCATCTGACCAGCATCCAGTTTCTCCTCTTCCATTATATTCAACTCATCCTCCTTGACTTCCTTCAACCAGTACGGAATTAAATCATCTTCATTAGTTAATGCCCTTCTACTTTCCTCTATTTGTAATTTCATTGATGGCCTAATGATTTCCGAAAATTTATTCACACAACAAATAATATGACTAGCGATCTCACTTTCTATTCCTACTTTCTTAGGGAATCCTACTGCTTTTTGGACAAGGAACTCCCTTTTTCCTTGCCCCTCCACTCGTTTCCCTTCTTGAAGCAAGTGTCTTCCCCATGTCCTTCCCGCCTACAGAATCCACAAAAACGTCTATCCTGAATGCAACTTCTATCCTGAGTGGGACTTGTCTTCTCTTCTTTATCCATATCCTTTAAATCCCTTTCTATTTCTTCTTTATCCATATCCTTTAAATCCCTTTCTATTTCTTCTACCGTCTGCATAAACCCTTCAATATCAGTGAATTTCATTCCCCTAATGGACGATCTAACACGTGGAGTAATCATCTCCACTAAAACTTGAAGGATTGAACCAGCATCTTCGTCCGGAAAAACTCTCTTATATAAAGCCATCTTATTCTCAATAAATAACCTTATAGGTTCGTCCCCTCTCTGTTTCTCCTCATAAAACATAACCTTTAACTTTGAGACTACGATTAAACTATCGTATTCTCGGAGAAATTTCATTTTAAAATCTTTCCAATCCAACGCTGGAAATTGATTGACCACCCGCCACCATGTCTTGGCCTTATCTAACAACTGATCCGAAACCACCATGAGCCAAACATCTTCCGGTACTTTATATTTTAATAGAGTATTCTCGACCTTTTTTAAAAATAACTTCGGATCTTCCTCTGGGAGAGCTCTAAACACCGGAAGGAATTTTCCCACGTCTGCTAATTGAATATTCCTATTAATCTCGAAATCACTTCCCTTTTCCGAATTTTCCTTCCTTTTTATTATTTCTTCCAACTCTATCCTCTTGTTTCTTTCCTCTTCCAAATCATCCTTTAATTTTTTTATTATTTCTTCAAAATTATTTTTTAATTTATTCACCTCCTCTCCCAAATCCATTACTCTATGCTCACCTTTTTTTATATCATCCTTGATCTTCGATATCTCCTCCCTCGTTATTTCCATATTCGAAAAATCATTTTTCTTATTCCTCTTCGCCAGTGGTCCACTAGGTCTTTTTATCATTTTCACATTGTTCGGGCGCCAATATTACGATCATTTTAATTAATAACTCGTAATCTCATTAAAAACATTTATTTAACAACAATATCAACATATCAATATAAATATAAACAATAGAACGATTAACAATACATCAAGTAAGCTTTGTACGCATCACACTCAGCACAGGTATATGTGGAGAGGAGCCGACGTCCGTTCGGGCATGAAGGTGATCTCAGACGAAACATTTCTTTCGATAATCAATTTCTATTTAATTATTGCTTACCCTATGACATGAAAATGAGTCGAGTTCCCTAGAGTTCTCCTAGAATGATATAAATTAATCTAACATAATTAAACTATATAGATTTATTAACATTAGAATGCCTTTAATATTAGATTTGTTTATCTAAGCTTTACTAAATTGAGTATGTTTTTTTACTAATCTCTATTTGATTTTTTTTTGTCCCTTTCCTTTCGTCCTTTTTGCGTGATCGTCCTTTAGTGTGCAGCAACTTTACCTCGCAGTAAGAAATCGGGCAAGAAGAAACCTCAATGAAGAGTTGGCTGAATGATCGAATCACGCATCATCAAGAAATTATCGGAACTACGAACGAACTATCTTCTAGGGCACTTGGCAAGGCCTAACGCTTGAAGCTTCAATTATAAGAAGACCAGCAATATAATTAGCTTTTATTTTTTATTTTTATATTTTAAATTCATTATTTATATCGTTCGAAAAAAGGGACTATTTTAAAAAAAAAAAAAAAAAAGGAAAAATTGAATGAATATTTTATTTGAGAATGATAAAAATATAAAAGGAGATGTTTGTTTAAACTATCAATTGAATACGTTAACGAAAAGAATACTATTATTTATTATATTATAACATCACAATTAATCATTCTCTTCCTCAATCTTGCATAATTAAAAAAAATTGATATTGTAAATAAAACGAAAAAAATTTTCACTTTTTCCAAAAAAATTTTTATTGTCTAAGACATGTTTCGGGTCTAGTTGAACCCATCTTCAGTTATTAAAACAAGGTAAACTCTCTTCTCCACACCATTCACAAAATTAACATTTCATGTAATGTACAATCTTAGACCATGAAAGCCTATAGACACGCCCTCTGCTACTCTCAACACAGAGTGAAGTGAGGCCAACATCACCTACAGATGACGTCACATTCTCGCATAACTTCTTTGTTTATTGTCCGATATCATTGATTCTTTTTTTATTGGAAAGGGGGAACCATAGGGGGGTATATATGGACATTGGAAGGGAGTGTTGCTCGATGTCCGAATTATTGTAAAAATAATAAATATGTAATTTAAATGGAAATTAAAACATTTTGTTAAAAAAATAAATAAATATTTTGGTATATTAATTTAATATTAATTTGCGATTATTGGAATCCAAAATAAATAATCTAAACTACGATAAATTTATCTCAATGTATAATAATTCCTATAGTGGCCATGTTATTTCTCGGTGTTCCTACCTACAGATGACGTGACGTCATCTGTTGGTGATGTTGGCCTCACCAAATCTCCACAAAGGCGTGTCTATAGGCTTTTATGGTCTAAGAGTTATACATATACAAAAAGCATGTTACAGTCATGTAATTATTATCTGTTTTCTCTCTTTGACTTTCATTTATTTCTCTTTGATTGTGATTTTAATTTTAATTTTATTGTACATTACATGAAATGTTAATTTTTTGAATGGTGTGGAGAAGAGAGTTTATTTTGTTTTAATAACTGAAGATGTGTTCAACTAGACCCGAAACATGTCTTAGACAATAAAAATTTTTTTTGGAAAAATTCAAAAAAATTTCGTTTTATTTACAATTTCAATTTTTTTTAATTATGCAATATTGAGGAAGAGACTAATTAATTGTGATGTTATAAAGTGTTACAATCAAGAATATTTTAATTTTATTATATTATAAGTATTTACTTTTGAAGTCGGACTCAATGGAGGCAGTCCAAGGATAAGAAAAATTAGATATTCCTAATAAAATAATTATTAAAATGTAATCTTTATTATCTTAAAAACCAACTTCTTCCCTGCTACTTTGGGGTTTAAAAGAGTCAATGACACAAGCTTAATTTTAAACCTTAATAAAGAAGGGAATAACATACGAAACGTCAGTTTTTAAGAGATTGAAAATGATCTTCCAAACAATTATTTTATTTGGGATTTCTACTTTTCATTATTCTTGGGCTGCCTTTCCATCAATTCTTTAATTTATTTAAATAATGAAAGAAAGCAACTTTTAAATTTTTCTTACTAAATTTAAATACATATTTAATTATAAGATATAAATACAATGATTATAGAAAAACACAAGAACTCGTATAATTTAGTTATCAAACATTTCTTTGAAAAATTATTAAAGAAACATTTGATAACTTTTTCTAAAATCATTGTATTTATTTCTTATAATTATACAATCAAAAACATTATATTTTAATATTTAATTTTATTTATACCTATATATATAATTTTTTTTTCAATTTATACATAGACTTAGCAATTCATTTTTATATTAAATAATAGTACTTCAAGTTGTTAATATTATTATTTAATGAAAAAAGAATCTGACTTCCACGATCCTTAGCCGGCATTTAATCATGAGTATTTTATTTCCTGAAATGCCAAAAAACTATTTATTCTGTCAGCTACCAGGGTCAATGGTCCCTATGTTGCCATTTTTTCAATAAAAATAATTTAACTTGAAGAATGATTAGTTTTAATTATTCATTATAAAACTGAATTGAAAAGTCCAAATAAATTTTAATCTTTTAAGAAATTTTTTTATTAAAAACAATCTCTAATTTTTGAGATTTTATTTAATTGAATCATTTAAAGTTGAATTTATTTTCATTATTAAATTTAAAATTTTGAATAAAATCATTGAAAATAATTGTAAGGATTAAATTAGATAGGTAATTTAACTATGGAGAAGTTCATTGTCGAGAGTAGCAGAGTTGATTTTATAAGACCCTCTCTTTAGTTTTCTTTTATAACACTGCCTAACAATGAAAATGCCTCGGGCTCAAAAGTAGCTGATTCTTATGTATTTCCACCTGATGAATTCAAAAATCACCATAAAAATTACCGATTAGCTCTTGTTTTGGAGATATTATCGGTCAAAACGACAAAAAAGGCCATTTTGCCATATTTTTGAGTCCCATTAGATATTAAACAGCAATATTTGAGATCACAATATTTTGTTGAAGTAATAGAAAACAGCTTCCTCTTTGATTTTCAAATTACCACTTGTTTTTAGCTCAATTAGAACTCGAGTTATAACTAAAAAACTAAAACTACGTGATTATAATGAATAATAAACATATATAAAAATATATGGTCTTACTTTTTTAGTTATAACTCGAGTTACAAACAAGTGGTAATTTGAAAATCAAAGAGGAGGCTGTTTTCTATTACGTTAAAAAATATTTTAATTTCAAATATTGCTGTTTAATGTCTGGTGTGACTCGAAAATAGGTCAAAATGATCTTTTTCGTCGTTTATTATTATTATAACCACTACAAAATCAAACTTTATACGGAATATAGGTACTTTTCCTTTATTTTGGTGCACAATGAATAGAAAAATCATGAAATCAACTTTAGGACAAGGAAAAATTTTTTTTGTAGAGTTGTGTAATTTCCTTATTGTTAATCTTTGTAGAGAATTGATAAAAAGGCACCCCAAAGATAACGAAAACGAAAAAATTCCAAATAAAACTATTTAATAGGAAGACATTCTTCAAAACAGAAGTTTCGGAGGATCTTTCTTTCTTCTTCAAGTTTTAAAATGCTCAATTAAAGAACCTGAAGAAGGAAGGAAGATCTTGTTTTCGGTTTTGAAAAATGAGAAATTCCAAATAAATTGTTTTATTTGAAATTTTGTTGTTTTCGTTATCTTTGGGCTACTTTCCTATCACTTCACCATCGAATAAGAAAAATACTTTTAATCTAGTTAATCTTTGATTCAAGACAATTTGTTTTTTTAAAGACTAAATCAAAGAATGGATCTTTTGCTATATATAAATGTAGGGAGGAAAATTTTTCATTACTAAAGCAAATTATTTCATTATCTTATACAAGAACATTTGATGAATAACTCATGAAAATTCTTCTTCTCCATTATGATTTTGGAAATCCATGATCTTAAAAAAAGTGATGGGGATTGGAATATTTGATTTTGAATTGGAACAAATATTACTAATTAGGTAAATTATCAAATTTAATCCACCCACCGATAATTTTCAAATATTTTATTCAATTTTTTAAAAGCCCAAAAAAATTAATAAATTCAAATGATTCAATCAAATGAAATTTACAAAATTATAAACAATTATGTTCAATTACTTCTAGGGAAGGCGGTGTTGGTTGTAAGTGAGGCATAGTAAATAAAAGAATATATCTAAAAAAAATATATATATATATTATCAGGCATTAGCCGTTGAAATAAATAAATAAATAAATAAATAAATAAATAAATATATATATATAGATGTGGGGTTTCACAGGAATAAAATTAGAGGGTGAATAGCCCGAAATATATTGAGTTTTTTTTTTAAACTTTTTTAAACTTTTTTTTATTCCTGTGAAACCCCACATCTATATATATGTATATATATATATTCTTTTAATTATGTTCAATTTCAATTAAACATTATACTGATTAAATAAAAGAATATATATAAAAAAATACATATATAATTTTAGATATATTCTTTTAATTATGTTCAATTTCAATTAAATATTATACTGATTAAATAAAAGAATATATATAAAAATATATATATATATATATATATATATTCTTTTATTTACTATGTTTCATTACAACCAACACCGCTTTCCTTAGAAGTAAGTGTACTGATTGTTTTTATTAGATTAGTATTTATTTCTTACTTAAATACAAAATCATGAACTTTTTTTTATAATTTAAATGTTATATTAAGAAACGTATGCAGATTAGAAAAAAAATCAACATTGATAAGTCTGATAATATTTATTAAATTTCTTATTTTGAAATTAAATCTAATAGACAAAATTTAGCCATTTTTGAGTTACAAGTTTTGCACTAGGTTTTGCACTTTCTCCATCATCCTAATCAATAGGTAATAAAAGCTAAGAATTTTTTGATTAGTTGAATGAAATTAAAATAAATAAATAAATAATAATATTAAAAATACTTTTATTTAATATTACAATTTTTTAAATATCTTGATTGCTCCAAAAAATATAAAATTGTATTCATTCAATTTGGAATATAAACGTATAAAATACCTTGTAGTCATATAAATAGTCATTTATATATAAAAGCTTCTTTTAGTTTTAAATCATTTATTTACAAACATTTATAGATAGATCTTGAAAAAAAAATTCTTGAATTTTGAAATTCTCGAGATTTGATCCCTTAAATTATAAAAAGCACATTGCTTGAATTATAATATATTAGTATCTTCCCATGTAAATATTTTAGAATATAAATATATATATATAATAAGTAATATATGTATATATTTCAATATGCAACTGTGATTTTTTACAAATGTAATAAGAAAACTAGCTATATATACATTTATCTAATATACCGGGTGTCATTTTTATGCGCTTATTATTGCTAACTGTTATTGCTGTTGCGAAGTCGGTTAAATGGATAAACTAATGGAATTTTTTAAGAAGATTGCAATGGTTAAAAGAAAATAGCATCGCATTTTTAAGCTATTTTCAATAACATATTTTTTTCAAATATAATTTCAATTATTATTTGATTCTGATTAAAAAGTTATAATGTTTTAAAACAACAAAATCAGAAATAAGATAGTGAGGTATCATCATATTATAAAACGGACCTTATCTACCTATTGTTTCAAATGGTATTTTAATATCTCAACAACTTCTTTATTACTAATTTTTTGTTATGATGTAAGGTAAAACCGGGGGATATGACGCGTTTTCGAGATCTCGAAAACTCGGTCTTCTGGCGTGGCTAAGACATGATACTACCCCCCATCACCAGCAGGTAAAGCGTTTCTACCCCAGTTACAAGCGAACCGTCGTGGAAGGAGGATTTGTTTTGTCCGCCATTTCTAAGATCAACACATGTGAAATTTCATCATATTTATTTCAAATGTTTGTAATTTGTTTTCTTTTGCAATTTTTGTTGGTTTAGTGTATTCTACGTTATTGCATATTCTTTAAAATCATTATTAAGACTTATTTATTCACATAGCCCTCATTGTTTACTATTTGCAATGTTTTACCTAAAATTGCGTCGAATGGGTGATATGACGCATTGTGAAACAAAACGAGAAGTTGTGGAAGTGGCCCGTACGTGACGATATACTTTTTTATGAGTGGTCTGCGGTTTTGGGGAAACCTGAACCCCCTAAACAATTTAGTAAGACTAGGGAACTATTCATGGTCCCAGACTTGTGTAAATATGTTATTTAAGTTAGGTACTCTTTTAATACTTAAAATTGGTCATATTCTTTTTAGGTACGTCCATCTTTCATTGTTTACCTATAAGTTTCAACTTTCTGAGTTTTTATTTTTGGTTTACATGTAATTTCCCATAAGCCATATCCCCCACACCGGCTTCGTCATATTACCCCCCTTGTCAGGGATATAACGCAAAAGTTGACTTTTTATATTTTTATAAATTTTAGTAGTTGTTATTTTAAGATTAAAGCTGCAATTTATGCTATGAGTGCCTAATAGTCCTAGGTACCATTAACATCAATCATCATGTCATAATAGGTATTAACGTTTGAGATTCGGCAAAATCCCGAATTGTGCGTCATATCCCCCGCGTTTACCTTATATGAACTTTTTATTCTGGATCAAATTGGCTATCTAAATATAATAAACCATTCATGGTGAGCCACTTAAAAAAATATACTTTTGAAAATAAATTAATGTGATAACATTTGTTTTTCTGTTTTCTCCACATCAATTGCCTTACAAAATTCTACTAGTTTGCCTATCCAATAATAACAAAGTTAGCAATTACGGACATTTTAAAAACATCCGGTATAAAGAGAGGTTAATTCATCAGCTCATCATCATTGCATCTACTTTGATTTAACTCATTAAATTTATTTTTTTTAAATAGGTATTTTAAAATTTTCATGTCAGAGTATAGGGCTTATATATCTAAGCAAAATTAATATGCAACGTAAAAAAAATATTTAATTTATTTTTCATTTCTGAATTAAATGGCGTAACTAAAATCGATTTACAAAGGAAAAATATTGGGGGTAGAGAGAGCTGTTTAAAGACTACTCTGCGAAATATATGAAATGCTTTTATTTAATATTTGAATTACAAATACAGTAATGTGGAGAAATTAGAGACTCTGTCGCGATCACAGCTATATTCTAACTCTTGTTGCTGTTATCCACGTTTCTTTAACCATATTGGATTTAAATATACCTCATTAGTGTGTCATCATGGCGGCCCTGTTTGGGGCTAAGTTTGGTGATAGTATTCAATGTTTTTTAAACATAAGGCAACTATTTTCTTGAATAATTTGGACAGATATTGTCACTAATAACTATTAAATTTATCATTCATAATATTATATTCCATAAATATAAGTCAAATTTTAATTTATCGTGATATAAATTTTATTCTTAATGTTCAGATCTTAACTTTAAAATATTGCCAGGTTATTTAAGTAAACAGTCTCATTTGTGTACATAAAGCATTGAGTTCAGTTTCATTGGATTTAAAACATCAAACATTTCGTCAAACTAGGGATGCTTTGAGGTCAGTTCTAATGAGGTGTATAATAGAATTTTAAACTTTACGCCGATCAGTTTTTAAACACCTTGGTTATCTGTTACAGTGGATGCGTATCTCCAACAAACAACACTTTTATCTAGTTCTGAACAATCAAACTAATATGATCGATTAAATTGTTCTAACAGTCTCCGAGCACTGAGAATACTTTCCAAACATTTCTATTGTTTGATTGATCTAACCCGACTCGTCCCAACATGCTTCTACTGTAACTTTAACCACCCCCCGAATAAAAAAAATTAAAGTTATTTAATTATTTAATGGTGAAAAAATTACCGTAGAGTCTATATATAATGCATATTTTATGAAATCAATATATATTCGAATTTTTAAATATGTTCTTCATGTTAAAAATTAAAAAATAATGTTATTATACTATAAATCATTTAAAAGAAATTATTCATTTATATATACTCGTATATTTAGAATATTCATCCATATATACAAATGGATCTCTCATATGATTTAGAATTATTTCTGATTTATTAAGTGCCATGTTAATTAAAAAAAACTAAGTCGTAAAATCAGTTCTTGAATGGTATATATATTGGAATTACTAGCTAATATGACAGGGTAATTTAAACTAGAAAATTTATTGAATGTATGTTGGTAATTGGAATTGTTTGAAGAGAGTAATTAAATATTTATTTGTGTTGATATCAATTAGTATAGAAATTACTATTCATTTGTAAATTATTGTACTATATTGAAAAAATATGGTTCTAATATTTTAATGTTTCAGATATTGTTAATGTTCCATGAGTTTAAAAAATTACAAACATTTCAGGTATCTTATTGAAAAATAATACCTGGCGACAAGAATATAGAACTTGCTCAACTCCAAGAGCATTTGTTGTCGATTTCAGGGAAGAACAGGTTGCCGATAACGCTAGACTAGCTTAGTGGAATAAATAGGTTGTCTCCAGAGCTGGGCACAGTTAATTCGAAAGTTAACTTCGATAATTGTTAAAGCGTTGACTTTTCACAAATTTAACGCAAGTTAAAGTTATCTGTTAAAAGTTAACCACCTAAAAGTTGTACTGATGTTTAAGCATTACTTATATCTATATTAAGATAATAGATAAGGCTTGGCTTTGGTACACTGGTACAGAGGTAAAACAAATAATTTAGTTAAATTAAGTATTTAATGCTTTTAGGAAGAAAACACAGAAACATATGCACCTATTGGAAAAATCACTAATCAGTTAGGTGCCTTTCCTTCATAAACATTAGCATATTAAAATTGTCATCCGACATTGTTGATCGTTTTGCCCGTAAAACATCTTTTCTTGTAGAAAAAAGGCGTTCAACTGCAGCGCTAGACAATGGCAGTGTTATATTTAATAAACAATTCTATTAATACCGGTTCTCCTAGAAATACACATCTGTAAAAGAGATTTTTGACTTTGAGTCCAGCCAAGTTCGAACCAAATTCTGAGCTTTGTTTTCCAGAGTTTGTGATCTTTGGCTCTTCAGTCTGAATAACGCTCGGATGAAAAATGAACTAAACTGATCACACAAAATCACGGCAACAACCATTGTAACGGACTAAAGTTGACGTAGTTCAATTGAACTGAGTTAAGAAAACCGTTAACATTTTTTTTTTTAACTTAAAAGTTAAATCGTTAAGCGATTTGTTAACTTCGTTAATTAACGATTAACGGATTAACGATGTGCCCATCTCTAGTTGTCTCATAATATTTGTCAAATAATAGGTATGTGGAAAATGACTTTTCGTGACCACCCATTCAAAGGTATATACATCGCTTAATGACTTGTCATTTTTCCTCTCTTATGAGCTCACCAGTTCGGAGAAAGGTCGCGATTTTGTCGAGTTATGAGACATCCTGTCTACTCTAATAATCTGGAGACAACCTGTCTACTCTAATAATCTGGAGACGAATCCTAACTGCTCTGCTGGAATGAGTCAGTGAGCACGCGGTAGATATATTTAATTTGATTTGTTGTATACTTGCCCTCTATCGCCCTGAAAACTGCAAAAGCGCTCTTCGTGTTGTTCGTACCCACGTTTCTATTTTGGTTACGTCATCTATATCTGATCAATTGGTTTTCTTGATTATCCATTATGAAAATTTTGTGATTTAATGTAACTGTGTGTTAAAAAAAGAAAAATATCTAATGACGTTAAATATTAATTATTCCTCCTAAAAAAAAGTTTGTTTAAAAAGAACGATTGAATCGTTTGAATATATACGAGATTGTTAATATTATGGATTAATCTTCCAATAATTACTTTTGATTTATATTTTAGAATTTCATTAAGTAATACTTTATATAAAATATGAATGAAAAATGTTTTCATTCAACTTGATATTTATTTCTATTATTATGTATTGGCGGAAATCAGAACGGGAAAATAAATGTACCATGTACCTATTATTCTTATGGCAGAATAGATTTTGTTTTACTGATAACTTTGTGCAACAAGGGTGAATTTGCTATTACATAAGATGTAGTTATCATTTCTAAATAACTGTCACGCCGATCGTGATTTTCGCCATTAAACGAGTTATGTGATAAACATTTTACATTACTCGCTCTTCTATTATTCAAAATAAAAATCCGATGAAACGAAAAAAATTCGCTACGTTACCCCTCGTCTTAAGCCGATAATTACTTATTATTTATTTTGTATGTTTTTTTTTTATGAATTTGATACATTTATATCATTAATTATTATATATTTAATAATTGCTAATCGAATCGTATTCCAAAACTATACAGTGTGTCAATTTGAAAATTCCCCCCCCCCCCCTAGTATCGCTAAACTGGCAAATTATTTTAAAAATCGCTGAGACATGTCAAATTTGTATTCGAGGGGGAAGAATTTTTACGTATAAATCAGATCGCCCCCTTCACACCCCCAAAAAATCTTAAATGGGAAGGGGGGTCGAGTGAGAGATCATTTTGAAGGGCTTTTTATTCCCTGTATTTTGGAGTGTCATTTTTTAAATATGAGTGCTGCGTTGCCAAGTTGGGCGACTTTGAAAATTGCAAAATAGAATTTTTGTAATTATATGTGTGATTGATACATTAAACTTATAAATTCTCATTCAAACAGGTTTTTACGGTGGTACATTGTTTTAATAAATCATACCTACATACTAAGGTAAACCACAAACAAATTAGAACGCGTTTTTATTCTTGTACATTTATTTTGCAAATGATTAACAAATCAAAATGGAAAACACCAAATTTGCTGTTTTCCATTTTGACTTTGTTGTTTTCAATTTTGTTTTGTTAATCATTTGCAAAATAAATGTACAAGAATAAAAACGCGTTCTAATTTGTATGTGGTTTACGTTAATCTAGTATGTAGGTATGATGCTACTTCATCTGTAAAAATTCATTTATTAAAACAACTTACCACCGTAAAAACCTGTTTTAAAGAGAATTTATAAGTTTAATGTATCACACAATTAATTACAAAAATTCAATTTTCAATATTCAAGGTCGCCTAACTTGGCAACGCAGCACTCAAATTTGAAAAATGAACACCATAATGTAGAGAATAAAAAGCCCTTAAAAATGATCTCTCACTCGACTCCCTTTCCCATTTAACATTTTTTTGGGGGGTGAAGGGGGCGATCTAATTTATAAGTCAAAATTCTTCCCCCTCGAATACAAATTTGACGTGTCTCAGCGATTTTTTAAATAATTTGCCAGTTTAGCGATACTAGGGGTGGGAAGTTTTCAAATTGACACACTGTATATTCAATTCTTTAATGATTTCATAATATATATTGTGCCAAAGGTAGTATATTTTTGGTAAAATTTTGGCAAAATTCACACAGGAATTAATTTCAGAACAAAAAACGCCGCACAAAAATAATGACCGGAATTTTTTCTTCCTAGAACTAGAATCATGAGTTAAATAGTTGCTGAGACCAATTTTTCTAAAAAAAAAAAATAGGCCTTTTACGAATAGTTGAAAATTGTAGAAATTAATTTAGTCAATTTTGTATTAAAAATAGTTCCTTTCATACACTATTGTTACATTTAAAAGCTAAAAGAACTAGATTCTATAGTAGGCCTAAATATGTTTCTTGTAAGAATATTAATTACTCTACAATAATATATTTATACGAAAGTCAAAACAAAAAAAAAAATGACAAAACTATTAAAGAATTTTATAATAAATTTAAATTATTCACAAAAGCGCTGAGAAAAAAAAAAAAATATATCAATGAAATGTAATCGAGTAGATTCAAATATTATAATAATTTTGATAACCAAAATTAAATTAATTTTAATAAATAGCTGCAAACAGTGTTAAAAAAATTTCCTCATATAATGATGGACATTCTGAAGTCCTTATTTTCCGTAGTATATTGCTCATATTTTAATGGTTTCTCATTATTCATTTATTATGATTATATGATTCTAATTTTGATTTAATGTTAATTTTCTGTCATTTAAAACAGAAACATTCCTATTTTCTTTAAATTTTTTCTGATAAATTTAAATATTTTTTTTTAAACAAAATAGATTTAAGTAAATTATCATATATAAAAAAAGAATTCCTATTTGAATGATAATTTGTTCTTTTATATTTATTTTAAATTAAAAAAAAAAAAAAAAGATTGAATGCTCTGGATATGTTTTATTTTAGTTTGATATAAAATGAAAAATGTTTGAATTCAAATTTTGTAATTTTTTATTCATTTTGTTTTTTTATCCATATATTTAATCTTCCCAACGCTCATTAATCCAAAGCTGAACAAAAAAATAGTATTTTTATTTATCTATTTATTTATTTTTTTTCATTTTCTTCCTTGTATTTAATTTATACTAAAATTAAGTTTTCATTTAAAGCCATATTCACACAGTACAGACTGATTTATATGTATCTAAAGAAATCAACTAAAACAAAAGTCTGAGCGTGTGGTCTGAATTTAATATATATGTTGCAGTAAAACCCCGTTTTTAGTAGGTTCTTACTAGTTAAAACGTATTTCACTGAATACTTTTGTGGCAACTATCCATAAAAACTATTGAAGATGCTAGTCAAGCAAAATTAATGGTGTTTTACAGAAGAATTCTGAACAAGTTGGAACGATGTAATAGTCATTTATGGTTTCTCTCTACCTGCCATAAGCAACAACTCACCCCCAATTTTATAAACATCAAATGCACCTCTCGTTCGCCAGCGGCCTGTAAAGCTATTTCTATAGCTAAAACAACTTGGTTGAAGCAAGAAATGAAGAAATGGTATGCAACCAGATATTATTTAAACCTTCACCTAAAAGTAATACATCTCTCGCTGTCCAAACAACTACATCCGGCTCAATTTACTACTTTAGAAGATCAAATTCATGAAGAAATATTGCACTACAGGGAACAACTTTATTTAAATAAATCTAAGAAAATTTCGAAACTCAAGAACAACACTTTTTCGAATAAAGGTAATAATGAACACAATAATGAACCTAAACCTGTCTCCTTTCACAGTCGAGTAGTTAATTTAACAGACACAAATTTCAATAATAAAGAAATAGAATTGTTGAATAAAGGACTGAAATATGCCCCTGATAACTACTTGACTCCTAAATTACTGCAATCATTAGCCATCGACACGGAAATTGCCTTAAGAGAACAACCCATTCAAATCAAAACAGAAACAGCAGTAAAAATTAAAAAATTAACCATTGAATCAAAAAATTTAAAAATTATTAATCAAGATAAGGCAATAATCCAAGAAATTAAATCAAAAATAAACACCAACAATCTGATACTCACAAAAGCTGACAAAGGACAGGCTATCACCATCTTGAAGAGAGAAGATTATATCGAGAAAGTTGAAGATTTTATCTCTACAAGTGGTGCAGAACTCTTAAAAATTAACCCTACTCCAAAATTCCAAAAAGAAGTCATTAACACCCTTAATGAATTCTTCCATAATCATCCTAAAAAACAAAATTTATATTCCCTTAGAACAATGAATCCTCAAGTACCCATCCTTTATGGCCTCCCAAAACTTCACAAAATTGGTAATCCCATAAGACCTGTGGTCTCTTATATAAATGCCCCGGCATACAAAATATGTAAATATTTGAATAATCTTCTCAAGGATATGTTTACTTCTGACTTCGCAGTTAAAAATTCACTAGATCTAACAAATTCTCTTCAACACGTAAATATTCAAAATTCTCATAAGCTTATTTCTTTCGACGTGAAAAACCTTTTCCCCTCGATTCCTCTTTTAAAATTAAAAGAAATATTAGTCGATCTGATTGATTTGAATATTAAAGATCCTCTTCATAATAGTCAAATCCTTAAATTATTAGACCTATGCATAAACCAGAACTATTATATTTTTAATAATAAATTCTATAGGCAAACCGATGGTTTAGCTATGGGCAGTCCGCTTAGTCCTATCCTTGCTGAAATTTACATGGCTAATTTAGAAAAAACAATTCTCGGTCCGAATAATTCCTTTGCTAAACAAATTGTATTTTGGCGTAGATACGTTGATGATATTTTTTTAATATGGTCAGGCACTCTTAGACAATTGAGCTCTTTCCAAAATTACTTAAACTCTCTTCACTCTAATATAGAATTCACTTCCGAAATTGGAAATAAAACCCTTTCTTTTTTGGACCTCCAAATAACTATTTCGGAAAACAAACTTAATTACAAAATTTTTAGAAAAGATACTTTCACAGACACAGTGATTCCATTTTCGTCCAACCACCCTACTAACACTAAATTTGCCGCTTTTTATTCGATGATCTACAGACTTATTTCAATACCAATGGACACTTCAGATTTTAACAATGAACTAAATATAATTTATAATATAGCTGTGAATAATGGCTACAACAAACTGATAATTAATAAAATTTACAAAAAAATTAATCAAAAAATAAGTATCTCTCATACACACTCACTAAATTCCGGAACTGTTAAAATATTTAAAAGACTCCCCTTCATTTCGAACCATGTTACAAACCCTATAGCTTCAAATCTTAGAACGTCTGGTATAACTCCTGCTTTATATAATAAAAACACTTTAGGTTCACAGCTAATTAATAATAAATTAGACAAAATTCATAAATTAGATAAATCAGGGGTATATAAATTGACTTGTGATAATTGCGACGCAATCTACATAGGACAAACTGGACGCTCTTTTAGAACTCGCTACTCGGAACATGAAAGAGCCTTTAATAGTCTCAGCAGATCAGATGATATTAATATGGAATCAACTTCTACCTTCGCCAATCATCTACATTTGAATAAACACACCTCTTCTATTAGCCACCTAGTTCCGTTACATTTCGAAAGAAAGGGCTTACGTTTAGATTTTTTAGAGTCAACTGAAATAAAATTAGCTCTCTCAAATAAAACGAATATACTAAATAATCAATTAGAAGTTAAAAAAAGTACAATCATTGATTACATTCTTTAAATATTTGCAAATTTGTTTGTGTGTAAATTCTCATTTCTCAGAAGACCATTCAAAATTAAACACAATAGACTTCTCCCTCCACGAATTTTAAATATTTACTCTTTTGTTATCTTAAAAATTAATCTTACCATTGAGTTGTATTCAAATTCGAAATCCTCTTTTCTCAAAAGGCCATTCAAAATTAATCCAAACTAGACTTCCTACCTTTTCTCCCTCCAGTAATTTTAAATATTTACCCCTTTGTTATCTTAAAAATAAATTTTACCATAGAGTTGTATTCAAATTTGAAATCCTCTTTTCTCAAAAGGCCATTCAAAATTAATCCAAAGTAGACCTCCTACCTTTTCTCCCTCCACTAATTTTAAATATTTACTCTTTTGTTATCTTAAAAAAATAAATTTTACCATTGACTTGTATTCAATTTCGACTTATTCAGATCAGTTACTTCCTGTATCTCCTGAAGATGGGTTAGTCACCCGAAATATATATATCGAGATTAAAGATTCTCTAAAAATAAATTCGTTTTATTTTTTTATATCTTAATGTGAAACCTACCAAGTATTTTTATCCAATAATTTTATCCATATGGAAATAAATATATTTTCGAAATATGTTTTTTATATATTTTTTGAAAACATTTTAAAAATATAAAATTTTTGTGTTAAATTTATATAATGTTTATGTTTTCTATATATTCTTAAAATATAATTATTTTTATGTCGCTCTAGTATAAATTTTTTGTTTTTTTTCAAAGATATATTCTGAATGTGATATAAATTTTATGTTTTAAAATATAATAAATATTTTTATAAATTCTTGTTATATATTTCGGATATGTTTCCAGAATATAAACAAAACATATTTCGAAAATCTATTTATTTGCATGCTGGTAGAGTTTACTGATGTTGGTTGAATTTGGCTCAAAGGTCTAGAATCTTCAGTTTTTAGACGAAAGGTGTCAAAAATTAGAAGTAAAGTTGCAGAGGATGTAATTTTTGACATTTTCGTTTAAAATTTTTTGGAAATAAACACCTAAAATGAGGCGGAAGGTCAAAAATGAAGATTCTAGACCTTTGAACCAAACTCAAACAACATCAGTAAACTCTAGTTTCCAAAAAGGTATTCAGTGACAGTGTTTTAACTAGTAAGAACGCGTTCTTACTAAAAAATGGGTTTTTACTACAACATATATCAACATATCTAGAAATACTGTTTAAGCCTTGAAGGTTGAAGTATGAATAGAAACGGATGTACTATTTAATTTAAGGTTTTATTTAAGATATACTTAATATTCATTTTACAGATGTCACTGACTTCAAAAAACATAGTTCGTCGGTTTGGAACAATGATAACTCGAAAAATTACTATTTTACAGGGGATTCAATTCAAGTTTTTCAAATCTATCTAATTTAAATACATTTACTATACATTAAGCATAACCACAGGACCCTTGTAGTACATACACATTTCAGAGATATTCAATAAAATGTTGTCAATAGCTTTTTTCGTTTAAGTTGATATCTCCTCCTGCACCATCAGATATCATAGTCTTGTTCCAAACCGACGAATTGGCGTTAAGAAATTAGAAGCATTGACCCGTTTAACTAATGGGCCGATGTCTTTTTCAGTGTCCAATGTTAGAGACGAACTTTAATCAACGTGGCAACAGAAGGGGCCTCTTAAAGTGTTCGTTTTCGATACCCGCTCGGTGAAAATGACTAAATGAGCCGTTTATTTTGAAATTATTGGATAAAAATACTTGGTAGGTTTCACATTAAGATATAAAAAAATAAAACTAATTTATTTTTGGAGAATCTTTAATCTCGATATATATATTTCGGGTGACTAACCCATCTTCAGGAGAAACAGAAAGTAACTGACCTGGATAAGTCGAAATTGAATACAAGTCAATGGTAAAATTTATTTTTTAAGATAACAAAAGGGTAAATATTTAAAATTATTGGAGGGAGAAAAGGTAGGAAGTCTACTTTTGTTTAATATTGAATGGCCTTCTGAGAAATGAGAAATGATCATTTCTCAGAAGGCCATTCAAAATTAAACAAAAGTAGACTTCCTACCTTTTCTCCCTCAATAATTTTAAATATTTACCCTTTTGTTATCTTAAAAAATAAATTTTACCATTGACTTGTATTCAATTTCGACTTATCCAGGTCAGTTACTTTCTGTATCTCCTGAAGATGGGTTAGTCACCCGAAATATATATATCGAGATTAAAGATTCTCCAAAAATAAATTCGTTTTATTTTTGGAACGAAGTGAACTTATGGGACGCCTCGGGGTGGTACCCTAGTCTGTGAAAAGTGTCCGTAACGTTAAATAAAAACAAGCGAGCCAATGCTCATGCGCGCGCATCCACTCAGCCACTCTGGGGGCGGGGCCTCTGGCTTGCGCTCTGGTCGGGAATCGATGCTGTTCGATGTTGAATCTTTCGATTCAACAGGTATTATTTCATTACCCTCCTCTACCTCTCTGCTTCTATTTATCGAAATAATCCTCTTTAAAAATTTTATTAATTTAATAGACAGAATAATAGAATTCAATAAAATGGCATCGAATTCAAGAGACAGAACATTCAGAACATTTCGTTATTCAGCAACAAATAACAAAGGTGTGCTTACTTAATTAATAAATAAATGAAAATGAAATGAAAATAAATAAAAGAATATTGCAATAATTCTACTAATTTATTTATTATATTTCCAGCTAATAGAAGAAAATAATCAATTAAAAAAAATCTACTAAAGGTAAGCGTTATATATTAATCGTGGGTGTATGTGTAAAATCCCCGTGAATCCCTAATTGATTTCATAACTAATTCCTATAATTTATTTATTTATTTAATTAATTGAATTTTATTATTTATTTATTCTATTTAAGGAAATAAAAATTAAAGAAGAAGAAAAAATTCCTTGGAATTTGATTTCCAACGAGGATTTGATGAATTATTATTAAAATATCTAAGATTATTTATTTATTTATTATTAGAGTATCTATTAGTTAGATATTTATATAATATACTGAGTAAAACATTGTATAAATTCATATACTGTTTTTTCTCAAATTCAAAAATATTTCCAAACAAGTTTGTTCAGTACCCACCTCTCCATCCCCTCCCTCGATTAGCACTCATGGATTTAATTTTAACATT
This sequence comes from Forficula auricularia, assembly GCA_024734495.1. Lineage (NCBI taxonomy): Eukaryota > Metazoa > Arthropoda > Insecta > Dermaptera > Forficulidae > Forficula > Forficula auricularia. The sequence goes on from JALMQS010000189.1 coordinate 2,033,700, forward strand.
TTTTTATTTTATTTTCTTTGAAGGAAAGAAATACGAAAAAAAAGCCGAGTACCAAAAAAGGTATCGGGAGCGTGAAAAAAAAAAAACAAGGTACGGTATATAATTTATATACCGTATATTATATATATTATAATATTTTGCAGTGTAATTTTAAATACGACTGTAAAGTTAGTAGACATCAGACGAGAAATTAATGATTTTATAATCAATTTCAGTATCGGAGAAAAATATAAAAAAAAAACAAGTAGGCAATATCAACAAGAGTATCGACAAAGAATAAAAGAAAAAAATACAAAAGATCCAAGGTATGGTATGAAAATTATATACATTTTTAATAAATTTATTATTACCATTAATAACTGTAATTAATTTTAGTACTTACTACTATCGATGCTGTTTTCTCGAGATATTTGGCAAAAATCGAATCACAAATATATATATCTTATTTTAGTTACCATAAAGCTATAGTTTCTATGATAGAACATAATTAGGCTTAATTATTATTATTCATATAAATACCTGTTTCTTTTTGTATATTATTATTATTATATATTATATATTTTTATAAATCATTGTAAATAAAATAAAGGTGTTAAGATAATTTTATAAAGTAGTTTCTTTGCTTTTTATCGATAAAAAAATCATAATAAAAAATGTATACCCGAATAATTATTTTTCTTTATACCTAGAATAGAACTTAAAATTAATATTTTTATAATAAGGAACTTCGTTCCTATCCGGTGTCCTACGACACAGATCGACTTTTTTATATCTTAATGTGAAACCTACCAAGCATTTTTATCCAATAATTTTAAAAAATGTTTCACCAAATACCAACACCAAATTCCTTAAAAATTATTGTTTATTTTGAAAGTGGCTTAAGTCCATTATATGTTATTTTGAGATATTTGTATTTATATTTTTATAAATACATATATATTTATATAAATTTTGATGTATTTATTTTAACGAATTCATGATGATATTGTACTCCTTTGGCTCTGATATTATAAATTTGAAAAGAAGACATCTATGTCTAACTAAATCGGTCATAAACTCATTTTTTTCAAAATTGGAGTTAGGCCACTTTCAAAATAAACGGCTCAAAAAATTGTATCTGTTTTTTTAATCAGGTCAATGTTTCAATTTCTGTGACGACGATAATATATTTGAGTATTATGTAGTATTTTGCTGTTTGTTTTTTCATTCATTTTTTTTTATTAATTACAGAATAGTTTTTTATGTACATGTTACGATTGCTCTATAAATCTGTTTGATAGGATAGAAAATAATTTATCTTCTCAACAACAACAATTCATCATGTAATTATAATCGGTACAAAGAGGTTCAGGATAAAGCGGGCATTGTAGACCAGGCGGACAAACAATTGGTACGCGATCTAAAAAAAAAAAAAAATTTATGAAAAATATAGTAAAAAAATATTAAAACTTAATATACTTATATTAAAATATTAAATTAATTAATTTTCCTATTAGGTTTTTTCATAATAAAAGATAATAGTTTTCTTTAGTCTTATAAATATAAAGTATAGTTAGAGGCTATATTTAATTTTACGGCTACTAAGTTTTTAGTATAATCATTTTTAATTATTATTATTATTTTTTTTATTTTTGTTCAATATAGTAAAAAGTTAATGTTTTTTTTTACTGTATGAAATACTTTTCCAACTAAAAGTTGACAGTAAATCTCAGCAAAATAATTCTGATACATGAAGAAACGAGTGACCTTAATCCTGAAAAAGATGGAATTTTTTCAAAATCTCAACTCCACTTTTTTGACTAGGAAAATTTCACGAGATTAAATTTACAAAAAAAAATCCTGGTTGTCTGAGGAGATTCGTCTCAAAAGATAGCCCAATTCAAGTCAATTTTGGCTAAAATAGAGATTTTTTTTTTTTTTTTTTTATAATGATACTGATACAAGAAGAAGTTGCACCAAGAAGGTACAACCTCTGTAGTCCGTGGTGGACCCTTGTAACGTGAAGATAAGGGGAGATTTAGTGATTGGGTAGAGGTCGAAGGTATCTGTGGATGCTGGTCTTGAAAGATTGAAGGTCATAAGTTGCTGGAAAGACGGTCGGGGGAAGAGAGTTCCAGTCTCTAGATGTCATAGGGATAAATGAATTGGCGAATGCGTTTGTTCGATTAGTATCCAGTTTAAGCGCGTAGGGGTGTTGAGTTTTAGAAAATCGTGTATTTCGCGCAAATGAAGCCTTTGGTGGGATTATCGATTTAATTTCGTCAGAACAAAAGCCATGGTAATATCTATAAAAAAGGAAAGGGCGGAGACAGATCTACGATGGGCTAGGGAGTCGAGAGTGTCAGTTAATGTAGGATCGCCTATCAGTCTGATAGCTCTCCTCTGAATTGCGTCCAGGGTTTCAAGAGAATACTTGGGGACCCCTCTCCACAAATGCGAGCAATATTCAAGACAGGGGCGAATTTGAGCCTTGTATAATATAAGGAGTTGAGTGGGGGTGAAAAATCGTTTGGTTCGGAAAAGAAAGCCAAGCTTACATGCTGCAGCCTTTGCTACTGAGATAATATGGTCATTCCAAGAGAGGTCAGAACCTAAGGAGACACCTAACAATGATATTTTATTACGAAATTCCAATGAGCTCGAATCAAAGGAAATGTCCGGAAGGTTCCTATCTGCGCGCCTAGAAATTAGGCAGCACTGTGTTTTGCCAGCATTAAAGTTTACCAAGTTGTGAGATCCCCATTTTTTTAGCATGCTTAAGTCTGAATTTATTGAGGAGGCTATGTTTGCGCGATTGTCTAGTAAGGATTGAGCGTTGTGGAGGGTGTTATCGTCAGCGTAACAATGTATTGGATTGGAGGGCAGATTTAATAGGTCATTAATATAGATAATAAAGAGCGTGGGAGAAATGACTGAGCCCTGAGGAACTCCAGCCGCTCAGCAGTAAACTGTAAGGGTGTTCTATTTTTTTATTTTATTCCGCAAGTCGTCTGGCTCCCGAATTTTCACGTATAGAACTTTTAATAGATTCGGCTCGATTAGAAAAAAAAAATGCCTTCCCAAACAAGCCCTATGAGGTTCGGTAATATATCCATGTGACGTCATAACTACTATACTCTATTTTTATCAACATTTTTACCAATTGTGTTTGATTCTCAATGAGACAAAATCCCGTTAGACATATAATTAAAAGTCTCTAATATCTCTTTTGTAAATTGTTTTTTGAAAAACCAATCTGATATCTGCGAGCCAATTTAATCGGTAAACAAATTTCTACTGAATACCAAAGGGTCTTTCCCAAATTCTATTTGAGCTGGGCTCTGAATATTTTAAAGATGGAACTAAGAACAACTAGATTACTAATTAAAAGAAAGTATTTTATAATTACCGAAAAGATTGGCACATCCGCAACAATATCCGTGAATGACGGCGTCATCAAAACGACAATGATGTGGAGGACACTCAATATGGCACACTTGTGGATAAATCCAATTAGATAAAACTAGACAAAAATTAGTAAATGTAAAAATTGGATTTGTTATTATGGTAAATAATTAGTAGTTAATTTGGATTTGAATTAATTAGGAGAGTATGAGGAGAACGCAGAAGTTTAGGAATCCTATTTTATCCAATAAATTTTATATTATTCATATAGGATTCTTTTGTACCTTGTAATTTCCATTTTGTTTGTTCTTTTTTTAGTTTCAAAATGTTATACTTTTAATTTTTTAAGAAAAAACAAACTCCATGTAAAATTTCCTTTAATATTCACACTAGTTTTTGAGCTAGAGCGTACATGAAATTTGGTAACGTCCTTAAGTACTAAAACAAATTTTGACCTAATAATTAATATCTCGTAAAATATATCACTCTATAAGACTTTCTTATAGACCAAAACGTCATGGTTTCACCCAATTTTTTTTATCAAAATATTTTTAGCTGTTTTTGAAATATTTCGAAAAAAACGAAGCAAAAAAATCAGCAATTTTTTCATGCACAATAACAATACTTGACCATATCCTTTTATGATAAAGTAAAAATAAAATTTAATTTTAATGTTTTTATCAGAGTACGTTACTATTGCGTTATTATAAAGAGAATTAAACCTTACTTTATCAAGACGTCATTTGACAAAATTTAAAGCTTCGCTTGATGCTTAGAAATCGAGGGGTGAACCGCGACCTAATATCGTGTATACCTACTTCTACTTCCACCTTCATTTCCAAGTAAAAGGAACAGATGTAGGGGCATTATCCAATGAATTCCAAAATTGTCACATAATTCCAAAGACGTGTACACCTAATTCCAATCGCGGTTCACCCCTCGTTAGAAATCTATGAAGTAAATCAACTTCAAACATGTTTTTTTTTTTTACTTAGAGAAAGTGGTGTAGGTTTTAGGTGAAACATGATATTAATTAATAAAGTAAAGGGTGTGTAGTTTCACAGTGAATGAAATAAAACTCAAAGAGGTTTATACAAACTCAATATATTTCGGATTATTAGTCAGTTTTAACCTGTAAACTCCTGATGATGGACTAATAATCCGAAATATATTGAGTTTGTATAAACCTCTTTGAGTTTTATTTCATTCACTGTGAAACTACACACCCTTTATTTTATTAAGTCATGTTTGTTTTCTTTCTGTTTGGATTCCGATATGCACAATTACTCGAAAAAGAAAAGTTGTAGAAAATTTAATTGAAAGTAATGGAAGGCAGGGATAGTGAGGAAAGAAAAATTAACACATATCCAAATAAGGTTTAATTTATTGGATTCCTTCCTTCTTTCCTTTCAAACCGACGTTTCGGAGGATTCTTCCAGCCTTTTTCAGGGTCAATGAAGGAAACAAATAAAATGCTTCCTTCCTCTCTGCATAGCAGTGTTTAAAAATTTCTTCTTCCTTAGCAGAATCATAGAATAACAAATTGTTGCCTTCCATTACTTTCAATGAAAAATTCTACCAGTCCGTCTCTCTCCAGGGAAAATTTCATGCAAAGTTGTAGAAAATGTTTCTAAATTCAAAACGATTAACTTATTAGATTTAGGGCCTTCTAGTTTCAGAACTATCAATTCAAAAATTCAGAAAATTTCGAATTGTTATATAGAGAACTGTTGTAGTTAATGAGTTGAAATTAGCACACGTATGAATAAACTGCAACTCTGCTCAATCTGTTCGCTTACAAAAAAATACTCAATTATTAAAATTTACGAAGAGCCAGTCGAGTTTTGAATAAGGTTCTACTTTTTCCTTCAATTTTCTAAACTATTCATATGCAAACCTATGTTATTAAAAATATTTTAAAATGTAAAACAGCTATGAATAATCAAATAGAAGCGAGGATGGTCTAGAGACTGGCTACCTCACTTCAATAAATAGGAAAAAACTCAGAACCCTACCTTCTAAAGTATCATTACCTACACCTTACGTGCGGTGTGTCATGGCTTTCCATTTTAAATTTTCATGCTGCTTGAGGATAGTAGAAAAACAAAATGTATACTCACATCGTGATTTTGGTTCTTTCACTAAAACATCAGCATTTGAATAATTTAACATAAAAATAAAAATTACTAAAAAATAATATATTTTTTCCCGCATCGTTGAGCGATTTTCTTCAAATGTTACACTTCTGAAATGGGTGGCTGTTTTTAAAGGAATTCCTCGCCATTAATCTTCTGTTAATAGCTTTTGTCATTTGGAAAAACATAGATAAACGAGCAATAACTACCGTCTTAGATAAAACGAAATCTTTCCCTCTCATTCAAGGACAACTTTCATTTTTCATAACTTAATCAAATTTCTAGATCTTCAATTCTAGCTAGTACAAGTTGACTAAACAAGTAAGATGAATTTAATTTAAAGAGAAGTCATAAAAAAGGACTCCAAAATTCGTCCATTCTGATGAGATTTTTCATTAAAAATACATAATTTAAGTGGTTTTAAGAGAAAATTCTCTCTCGATAAACAACGCAACCACCAAACCATCATATCTACAATTAAATTTAAAAATATTTTTCCACTTTAAATATCATTATGTAGTGTAGAAATAAGCACTATATATATTTGTCTAGATTAATTTGTAACAACGCTTAGAGAAATTTCTCTAAAAAAATTACCGTCTTGCCTAGAATCGAACCGACGAACTCTTGAACTAAGGGCATTAGCTCTAGCCATTACACCATTGAAACATTAATAATTATTAAATTCATTTAATAATATTATATACTGGGTTGATTTTTGAAATAATTTCCATCTTTTTTCAAAAAAAGACACTCAAAAAGATACTTAAATCTTTGTTTTCATTAATAATTATATCTTGATTTCTGTTACTAAAACTATATATTTTTGATTTAGACTGTGTCGAGATAATATTGTATTCATTTGAACTCGAATGAAAATGAAAAAACACCAATAGATTTTAAATTAAGAAACATTAAATATATATTAATTAACGAGGCAAATTTGAAATATAATTGTCAGCTCGGATTTTAAACTGATGGCTCCAATCGATTTTCATTAACCAGGCAAATTTGAAATATAATTCTAATTTTGAAATGAAAGACTCCAATTCATTTTAAATTAAGAAACATTAAATATATTCATAATTATTCCTCCCCCCCCCCCCCCCGCCACTCAAAAATTAAAGAGGCGAAACTTTTAAGAGACGATGTATTTTCGGTAGTTTACGGGTATACATTTGGAGTGTGGTTTTTTAAGAGGAATTAAATTTTTGGACCGAGACGCTGCCCGCCATGGCACCAGTCCGGAGGGCCGAGCTTCAAGGGCGTGCCGAAGGCACGCACGCAAAGCTCGTTAATTTATATTAAATTTATAATACAGTGAATAAACAGTTACTTACAAAAAAATATAGTTAACACGAAACTGAAGGGAGCGAAATATTTCTTTGTGCTAAACATATTGCATTGCAGACAAAAAAAAATATGTATACTCACCAAAATTACATTTATTAGAATACATCAAATTAGATAGACTACATTTCAAATAATGTCTATTATACATTTAGTACATATGTATGTTATGTAGTTATGCATTTAATAAAAACACAATAAAATTAATAAAAATATTAATAAAAAATTAATAAACTTTAATATATTATGTATGTAATTTTAAATTTTTTTATAAAAACCAATAAAAATTTATTGATTTTTTGGAATATATTAATAACATATTTTGTTCATTCCGAGAAGCGAAATCTTTTCATGTTAAGCGATTTTTGTTTCGTGTTAAAAGAAAGAATAATGTATGAAAATACCTAGTATTTTGTCGGGGCCATATTATTATTTCGTTTTAACCGATTTTTCATGTTAAGCATTTTCGCGTTAAACGATTTCCACTGTACTTATTTTGGCTCTAGAAATATTTTTTTACAACTATCATTTTTGAGTTATCGTGTATATTTGCATCAAATCAGACAGACAAACACAGAGATGGAAAATATAATCTTTGAAAATCATTCATACATTTCTAAAAACTAAATGAAAAAAATCCAATGAATTCAATACTCAGGAAAAGTAAAGTCTTCAGTAAATTGTTGCTTAGCATTTATATGTAATATTACGGGAAATAGCCAAACAGACCTTTCCATTCAAATTAGAAAAAACTGAACCAAATCATTCCATAATTCTTTATCTCCGAGTTCTAGGGACTTGGAGTTCCATCCTTCCTTTACTTTAAGTATGTCCTAAAATCTTAAATCATCAATCATTCAAGATAGTAATCATGGATAATTGAAGAATAAAGAGAAAGAAATGGTATGCCCTGCGAAAATTCTGGTGATTTGATAATTTTTTGTCGACAAACTGATTGTGCAAGATACCTGGGACTAAACAAAAATGTTAATTTTCCGTCAAATTTTAGTTCATTTGATATAATATTGGATGATTCATTTCCATGATTTATAAATTTAATTTTTTTCAAAAACAAAAAAAACAAAATTTATTTTATACACATCCCAATGAATCTTCAATTAAATTAATTATAATCGTTCCAGTGCTCCTCACATAATTTTTTTTCTGATTTTCTGCATTTTTCAACCGTAAGTCTGAAGTTAATACATTACATGTCGGAGTGTGTTTTTGACTCGAGGGTCGCACTAACAAGCCCGGCAAGCGTGTTAGTACTCGGGTTCAACTCCTGAGGGGCCGAAGCTCTCTGATTATCCAACGTAGAAATAATCTACTAAAATCTTAGATTTTTGACTTTAATTAAATTCTTTCTTGATATATTTGGTTTTCACCGTGAGTAATATTTTTACCACTAAGAAGCAACAGGGATCGAGGACTGAGACTTGTGACAACCAACTCGTATATCTTTTTTTATCATGTTAAAAAGATAAGTATGATTATTAAAAGTATTAGTAAGACGTTTCGATATCTGTTTCTGTAGTCCTTTTTGTGACTTTTAAATTAATTGTAAGGACCACCATAATATATACACATAATTTATTGTTTAGAGACTATAGTTTCGAATGTCTAACCTGAATCACTAGACTTTTTAATTATAAGTATTTTATGGGTTAGATGTAGGTAAATTCGCTTTGTCATAATAGTAAGCGGGTTATCAATTTTTTTAATTTAATTTTACGAAAAAACACAACCATATTACTCATTTAGTTATTAAATAACTCTCATAGTTAATTTTATATATCTTATTAATTAATTTTAAATATATTTAAATTTTAATAAATGTATTTAGCAGAAGAGGTAAAAATGAAAATAAATAAGAGGAAAACTAAGGTCTTAGGAAGTCTAAAGAAAGGCAGAACAAACAAAACAGGAAATTATAAAAACAAATGAAATGGAATATTAATAGAAAGAGTTAAAGAATTATTGAAACTCATTTACTTTGCACCTTGGTTTAAGTTTGAGTAATCACTAGTTCTTTGAAAGCAATGGCAACCTACCAAGAGTATAATTGCCTAGTAAACCTCTCCAAACTAGCCGTTCGGAACCGGCTTTAAAAAGTAGGTCCCGTATATCTGTGTAAAACAACTAAACACACTCAGCACAGGTATATGTGGAGAGGCGCCGACGCTCGTTTCGGGTATGACACTCTAAGAAGAAGAAGAATCACTATTGGAGGAAATTAACCTTCCTTTCAAGATCTTTTGATGATTATGGTATAAAAAGCTTTTAAATATTATAAATTCGTGGTCCACAGTCATTGAACTGGCAATCTCCTGTTAGATACACACAGGAGATTGGAGGTCTAAATTTTTTAATAATAATTTTTGAATAAGATGCTCAGGTTTATTTTCAATAACTAACTATGGTATATCTTTTTTCACTTATTTAAGTAGTTTTTAAGGAAAAAATCAAATTTATTTTATTTAGTTAAAAAAAATCATTTATTTTAAACAATATACGAGTACATATAGAGAGATTGGTTTTCTTATGAAAATGTAATTATATTAAATATAATAAATATGTTATGGGATGAATGTTGGATTTGGAAAGAGATCAGCGTCCGTAAATGTCGACAACAAAGTTGATAGTGTGTCCTCGTTTGGACTTGAAGTGGATGTTGACATTGTACTGGCCAATACCTCCAGACGTGATCGAAGGAATCTTGCCATCATCGTCAGTGTGCAAGTCGGTGGCATTGATGAAGGAAATAAGCCTGTTGGCGCTGAATGGCAAATCAGTTTCGACAACCCTCAGAATTCTGGAATCTTTGTAGACCTGTTGAGTGGTGAGTTTGACATCGCCGGGAACCCGTTGGCCGATGACCAGGTTGTGTTGTTGAGCATGGACGACCGCAACAGCCGCCAAAACCACCACCAGCAGAACAGAAGAAATTGGTTGCATGTTTGTATGTTTGTTTGTCTGTCAGATTGCAAACGTTAATTGACTCCACAGATCACTACCTTTTATTTATATCAAAATCTCTTATCTAAATAAATTACTCATGAATTGGATGTGACCAAATTATTGTTAAATTAAACCCTTGACAAGAGGATTTTCTTCTAGTTAATTAATCTTTATACGAAATTGGAAAATTTGAAATTAATTAACACTTCAGTGATTTCTTAGTAAATTTTGAATTATAATGAAATAACGTCAATTTAATTTCTATAATCTTTATTTGTTATGATAATATTATCAAATTTTATTAATCAACTTGTTCACTTTGATACAAAATATTACGCTCTTACTAATACTTTTAATAATCATACTTATCTTTTTAACATGATAAAAAAAAGATATACGAGTTGGTTGTCACAAGTCTCAGTTCTCGATCCCTGTTGCTTCTTAGTGGTAAAAATATAACTCACAGTGAAAACCAAATATATCAAGAAAGAATTTAATTAAAGTCAAAATCTAAGATTTTAGTAGAATATTTTTACGTTACATATTAGAGGGCTTCGGCCCCTCAGGATTTGAACCCGATTACTAACACGCTATCCGGTCTTGTTAGTTCGACCCTCGAGACAAAAACACACTCTGACATGCAATGTATCTTTAGACTTACGGTTGAAAAATGCAGAAAATCAGAGAAAAATTATGTGAGAAGCACTGGAACGATTATAATTAATTTAATTAAAGAATCATAGGGATGTGAATAAAATAAATTTTGTTTTATATTACATTTAGAATTCCGCGGAGTAAATTCGCGAGCAAATCCACTCAACGGAATTTTTAACAAATTATAAGTAAGTAAGATAGTAGGAAAGAATACATCTACAGATACCGTAATTCACACAACATGGCTTATCGACCAATGTCACATAAATTAGCAGCATTCCATTCAATGATCCACCGTTTAAATAGTATCCCATTAAAGAAAGAGCATTTTTTAACAGAACTAGAGATAATCAAAGAAATAGCTATAAATAATGGTTATGAAAGCAATTTAATAGATCAAATATTAAAAGGTAAAATTCAAAAATCAAATTTAAATTTAATCTATTCACAAAATTCCCAAATTAAAGATCTGCCAAAACTAATATTACCATATTATGGTAAGATGTCCGAAAAAATAAAACATAAATTAAAATCTTTAGGGTACGCGACAATCTTTAGATCACCATATACATTAGGAAGTGAATTAAGTCAAATTAAAGATAAAATTCCGGAAAATGAAAAATCCGGTGTATATAAATTGACATGCCAAGATTGCAATGCAACTTATATAGGAAAAACGGAAAGAAATTTATCCATTAGGATCAATGAACACAAGAGAGCCTACAAATTAAAATATGAAAATTATGCATTTGCAGGGCATTTAAATGCTAACAATCATAGTTTTCCAGATCAATCCAAAATTAAATTGATCAAAGAAGTCAATGACCCCTTAATTCTTTCTTTAAAAGAATCCATTGAAATTTTAAAATCCTTGAAAAAAAGCCCAATTGAATCTTTAAATGAAAAACTAGAAATTATCAATGACCCTTTTTTAAAAACATTCCATTCATTCAGGTAAAACTCTTTAGAAAATGCCTAAACAAAAGAGTAACCCAGATATTGCTCCAGTTATATTCTAATCTCCCAAGAGGAAACATGAAGAAAAAGACATTATATATTTTTCAAAATTTTCAATGTATAAATCTTAATTTGTAACTAATTTGAAATATTTGTGATAGACTGATGATGAAGGCAATGCCTTCGAAACTATAGTCTCTAGAAATAATTAAAAATTATTTTATTTAAAAAACAGAAGAACTCTCTCATTTTATTTTATTTTTAACCTAAAATTATAAGTAAATTTGTTTTTCTAGTATATTTATACAAATATAGAAAATTATCAAATTAATTAAATTAATCTTAAGAAATTCAAAGAGAAATTCAAAGATGTTTTTATAAAGCGAAATTTAGAGAATACTTAGCCAGACTACCGTTTATATGAGAATCCATTGAGGTCCAGCTGATTCTCCATCCTGAACCAAGAGAGCGAAAAAAGATATGGTCCATCTAGAGTGTTACCCGGTATCAATCCGCGTATAGCCCGCATGATACCCCACCACGGACGGTCTGGCTAAGTATTCTCTAAATTTCGCTTTATAAAAACATCTTTGAATTTCTCTGAATTTCTTAAGATTAATTTAATTAATTTGTTTTATGTTTTTGAAAAAAATAAATTATCCACACCCCTAGGAATTTTCAATAAATCATGGAAATGAATCATTCAATATTATATCTAATGAACTAAAATTTGACCCAAAATTAACATTTTTGATTAGTACCAGTTGTTATCTGGCTCAACCAGTTTGTCAATAAAAAATTATCAAATCTCCAGAATTGACATAGAGCATACCATTTCTTTCTCTTTATTCTTTAATTATCCATTATTACTATCTTGGTTGATTGATGAATATAGGTTTTAGGACATATGATAAGTGAAGTAAAGGAAGGATGTAACTTCGAGTCCCTAGAACTCGGAGATAAAGAATTATGGAATAATTTGATTCAGTATTTTCTAATTTGAATGGAGTTGAATCTGTTTAGAGTTCCCGTAATATTAGACATTACGCAAAAATTAGGCTTTACTGGAGACTACTCTTCTTGATTATTGAATTAATTGGATTTTTTTTTCATTTAGTGTTTAGAAATGTATGAATGATTATCAAAGATTATATTTCCATCTCTGTATTTGTCTGTGTGATTCAAATGCACACGATAACTCAAGGACGAATAGTTGTAGAGAGATCTTTCTAGAGCTAAAACTGTTACTAACTGTGAACTAATAAGTGAAATAAAGATATACCATAGTTAGTTATTGAAAATAAACCTGAGCATCTTATTCAAAAATTATTATTAAAAAATTTGACCTCCAATCTCCTGTGTGTATCTAACAGGAGATTGCCAGTTCAAAGTCTGTGGTCCACGAATTTATAGTATTTAAAAGTTTGTATACCATAATCATCAAAAGATCTTGAAAGGAAAGTTAATTTTCTCCAACTAGTGATTACTCGAACTTAAATCAAGGTGCAATGTAAATCACAAAGAGAAACAACTCTGCTATTCTCGGCAAAACAAAAACTTTTCAATCAAAGTAAATCAGTTTCAATAATTCTTTAACTTTTTCTATGTAACATATATTCCATTCATTTGTCTTTATAATCTCCTGTTTTGTTTGTTCTGCCTTTCTTTATACTTCCTAAGACCTTAATCTTCCACTCTATTTAGTTTCATTTTTACTCCTTCTGCTAAATACATTTATTAAAATTTAAATAGATTTAAAAATAATTAATAATACATATGTAAAATTAACTATGAGAATTATTTAATAACTAAATGAGTGTTGTGTTTATTCGTAAAATTAAATAAAAATAAGCTGACGTGTTCTTCCACTTGACTTTACCATACAACCTGGCTCCTCTCCTTATATTTAATATTTAATAAAATTATTTATAATCATATAGGGGAGGGGGTTAGTTTGCATTTTTAGACTTCTGCGGTCCCACTGATTATGTATACAAAATTTGGTTGAGTTTGTTCAAATGCCTAGATTTTTAATTTTTACGCACCCCCCCCTATTTTGGGTTGTTAATTTTTCCATTTTTAGACTTCTGCGGTCCCACTGATTATGTATACAAAATTTGGTTGAGTTTGGTCAAATGGCTTAGATTTTTAATTTTTACCCCGCACCCTCCACCCCATTTTGGGCGGTTAGTTTTTGCATTTTTAGACTTCTGCGGTCCCACTGATTATGTATACAAAATTTGGTTGAGTTTGGTCAAACGTGCCTAGATTTTTCATTTTTTACGCCACCCCATCCTATTTAACGGATAGTTTTTGAATTTTTAGACTTCTGCGGTCCCACTGATTATGTATACAAAATTTGGTTGAGTTGGTCAAATGTGCTTAGATTTTTAATTTTTACGCCCCCACCTCCACCCACATTTTGGGCGGTTAGTTTTTGCATTTTTAGACTTCTGCGGTCCCACTGATTATGTATACACAAAATTTGGTTGAGTTATGGTACAAGTGGCTTAGATTTTTAATTTTTACCGCCACCCTCCATCCACATTTTAACGGTTAGTTTTTGCATTTTTAGACTTCTGCGGTCCCACTGATTATGCATACAAAATTTGGTTGAGTTTGGTCAAATGGCTTAGATTTTTAACCCCCTCCCCTCCACCCCCTTATTTTTCGGTCGATATGCACCAAAATCTAATCAGCTGTTAATCTCAATGAACCAAAACTACGTGTGAAATTTGGTTTCGATATTCAGACTAGTTTTTGAGCTACCTCGTCCACAAAATTTGCGTACAACTAACTAACTAACTATCTAACAGACATTTTGACAAAACAATTGTTATCTTGAAAAATATAATTTTTTCGATGTTCACTTATTAGAGCTTTTTTGTAGAGCGAAATGCCATGGTTTCGCTCAATTTTTTTAATCAAAATAGTTTCAGCCCTTTTTGAGATATTTCGAAAAAAAAAGAAGGAAAAAACCACTTTTTTTCATGCACGAGTACAATGCTTGACCATACCCTGTATGGTAAAGTAAAAATTGATGAGCTGCTTACTATTATGACAAAGCAAATTTACCTACATTTAACCCATAAAATACTTATAATTAAAAAGGCTCTCTGATTATGCAACGTAGAAATATTCTACTAAAATCTTAGATTTTTGACCTTTATTAAATTCTTTCTTGATATATTTGGTTTTCACCGTGAGTTATATTTTTGAAAAAAAAATCTATCTAATTTTCAAAAAAAGATACCCAAAAGTTCGGGATAATTATTTTAATGAATGGTTCTCAGAAATACAAATTGAACATTTTTGAAGTCTGAAGAACTGCGCTTTTCATTTACGCCTGTCAGTTATGCAACTGGTGAGTATATTAAAACAATTTCTTGACGTAAATAATTAAATCATGATTTTTTCGTGTTTCTGTTTATATTAGTCCTAGAAAGTTTGTTTTGGTGTCGTAATACGTGTATTTCCAATGAGGAGAACTGATTAGATAAATCATTCTCTAGTTTCAGAACTTTTGCTTCAAAATGCAGAAAACATATTTATTTTTTATTTTTTATTTTTTTTGAATAATTTTATTGATATTTTAATGTAAATTAATTGACACACTTTGAATTGCCCATCCACTTAACTTTACCATACACTTCTGGTTGAGTTTGGTACAAGGGCCTAGATTTTAATTTTTTGGCCCCCGCCCCCCATTTTCCGCGGTTTATTTTTTGCATTTTTAGTGTCCTGGGGGCCCACTTATTATGTATACAAAAATGGTTTAGTTTGCTCAAATGGCCTAGATTTTTATTTTTTTGACCTCTCCTAATTTAATTTAATTTAATGGTGCGGGGGTAGGTGTGCAGGGTGGGTTTCGGGGGGTCTGGTGGGTGGGAGTGGAGTGTGAGGGTGGGGGTTCGTGGGTTGGGTGTCCAGGGGGTGTGCACCCTGGCTATCAAGAGGGCCACCGAAGGCCTTGCAGCTAGTATACCTATAAAAATGGGAAATTCAATACTCCCACGACTATCTGCAAAATTTGCGTGAAGGCTGGTACCGAGTCTTGTTTTGCCTCCAATTCTAATTTTAATTATTATTTTATTTTTTTATTTCATCCTATTCTCATAATATTCTATTTAAAAACGGTCCATCCTATAATCTGAACTTAACATATCTTGGCTGACAGATATAAACATTCCATGGAAATTGGTTTAAAAAATTTAAATATTATCTCTACGATAAAAATAAGTAATTAATGACGTAATCGGAAACACAATAGCCTAATCATACATATTACATTTTTATGTAAAATATATCTCATTTGTATGTATAACAGTGAATAATGCTAACCAAATGTAAAGTTGAAGAGTTTTAAACTTCAATTCAATGTCGATAATTGAAAATATTAGGTATTTTAATTGAATTTATACCCATATATATCGTATTGATATCAACTTATTGCTGAATATGAATTAAAAATCGAGTTTTATTTTAAAATTTAACAAAGATCAGGCAATCTTAAGGTCAAGTCAATGCTTTAGGACGTTTAGAGCACATTTATCAAAGAATCATCGAAGTTAAGAAATAGTCCCTGGAGCACCGAGCGATGCTCGGTAGCTTCTTGCCTCTAAATATTATAGCTAAAGTTTCAAATTTCAAGGCTCTGCGACTTACCGAAGATGGGATATGAACGATTAAAATATTTATTTTGCGACATGACTAATTTACACCTCTTCCTTTATTTCAATCGGATTAAAATTTATACACGACTAATAATTCAAGACACTTGATAAGGATTTCCCTGATATTCACTTCGATTTGAATTCCCTGAAAATGTATGAGAGTCTATCCATGTTGGAATTATTATTTAACGGGTTATAGTGGTATTTCACAAAGAGGAAATAAAATTAAAAAATTAAAAAATCTTTTAAATTATTTATATTATATTTATATTATATCAGTGTTCTGTTTAACCTCCTGATGAAGGGTTCATAGCCCGAAATATGTATAGAGATAAATAAAAAAATCTCCAAAATAATTTAAAAGATTTTTTAATTTTTTAATTTTATTTCCTCTTTGTGAAACACCACTATAACCCGTTAAATAATAATTCCTTTGTTTAATATGTTTCACTATAAACCAACACCGCTTTCCCTAAACTTTATCCATGTTAAGCGCCTCTGTCGCATCTGACCTGTCTTGGAATGAACACATCTCCTCTGTGGCGAAATCTGCAGCAAGGAAGATTGGCTTCTTATTCAGGTCCAAGCGATTTTACTTTTTTTTTTTTATAAAGTGTTTATTAGCCAAAAAGATTTATATACATTTTTTACAACAATATCCCTAACACTCCGGGATATGGAATATTATTTTTTTTTAAGTTTAATCTACATTACATACAATGTATTCGTAGTTATGAATTAATATATTATTTACTTATTTACAAACATTTTCGGGTTTTTCCCTTCTTAAATTAAGGGGTAGGGATATAACTTTATTTTTGTTTTACAAGGAAATGGCTTTAAAAAAAAACCTTGTTTTAAAAAAACCTTTGTTTTAAAAAAAAACCTTTGTTGTCGATTGTTTAAGTTTTATTGTTTATGCTAGTCTCAAAATGGATTCATATTGGTGAAAAATCTATGATTATAAAACAAAACTTAACTTTTTAAAGTCAGTTCTTATTACAATGTATTCATTACAAGAAAAAGTTGAAATAATTAAGTATTTTTATGCTGGAAATAGTGCTCGGCAAATGAACACATCTCCTCTGTGGCGAAATCTGCAGCAAGGAAGATTGGCTTCTTATTCAGGTCCAAGCGATTTTACAAACCCCCACAACTTCTCACCATCTACAAGGCCCAAATCCGCCCCTGCTCTCGAATACGGCTCTCATCTGTGGAGAGGAGCCTCAAAATATTCTCTTCCTACCCTGGATGCAATTCAGAACGAGCCGTCAGGCTAATTAACGATTCTACCCTCACCGACTCCCTCGACTCGCTGGCTTATCGAAGAAATGTCTCTGCCCTTTCCCTTTTCTATAGATACTATCACGGCAGGTGCTCTGATGAGATAAAATCAATAATTCCCCCCCAAAGCATGCTTTGCACGTAGCACGCGTTTGCCGACTCCCAACACTCTTTCGCGGTCAAATTGGAAAAGTGCCGGACCACTTCATTCGCCAATACATATATCCCCATGACTTCAAGGAACTGGAACTCTCTCCCAGCCTCCATCTTTCCCAGCACCTATAATCTTCAAACCTTCAAAACCGGGGTGCATAGACACTTACGTCTACACCCTCTCACTTAATCAACTTTCCCTTCTCTTCGGTAATGCAAGGATCTTTCGAGATCCATAGGAGCTGCATCTTTACTGGTTCACCCCTTCTAGCATTCGATTGCATTAAAAAAAAAAAAAAAGTTCACCAATTTTTAGCGAAATCGTTACAGCAGTTTTCGAGAAACCGATTCTATATATATGCTTACATATACAATAATTACTCGTTTAATATAATAAAGATAAGATAAGATGTGTACTTCTAAAATGGGTGACATATAGGCACTGTGTGTATTCTTACAGCCCTCTTAATCTCAATCGTTTTGCGTGTATTTGGATCCCATAAAAAATACTGGAAAGGATTAAGGAACTTGCGACTCTATCTTTACTTAAAACCCAACGAAAGAAATTACATTAAATTATCAAGGATCTACGTAAAACAATAACAAAGCGGCAAAGTTTGAGTACCAAGACGTTAGTCTGGAAACAGATAAGAGAACATATGCTCTAGTCCACTGGGTTCAGGAAAATCTTGTACAAGGTGTGCGCTAGGACTAGCTATATATAGCTGTATACCTTCAAAGACTGTTTTTCCAGTTCGAGTTTTGTCTGAAATGTCTGTTCGGGGTTGGTTGTCTCAAAAATTCCGGGGATGGTTGTCACATGTGAAACTAAGAAAAAATGGATCCAGTGTATAAATTGTAAGAAATGGGCTCATGAATTATGTACTCCTGAACCAAATACCTTTTATACATGTCAAAATTGTGAGATTGCGCTCGAAAGTGACTAGGGGATTTTCTTAAATTATTATTTTAGTGTCTAAATTGGTCTTGTAATATGTATTAGTGCTCATCAATATCATTGTTTAAATTTTCTATTCTTAATACAAATTTTTTTTTCTTTTTTTCCCTATCTAAATAACCATTGACAACCAACCCCAATGCCTGTGACAACCAACCCGGAGTCGGGGCAGATTGTCAGAAAAATTTACTCTGGAAGAACTTTTTTTTCTGAAAAGCCAAATGCTACTATGGCCTCAAATTTGTGGGGAAAATATAGCCAAGGGAACATATTACGAGATTGATTGATCTTTATTATTAGCCTTCTCGGCTATTTTTTTTTTACATTTATAGTTTACATTTATATTTTACATATAGTTTGACATATTAATTTACAATTTTAGGTACAAATAATATAATTCTTCACATTAACAGTTTCAATATAATAGGACATATTAATGAAAAATATGATGTATAGCTACAATAGCTAATAAAGATTATTATCTTTGTAAAATGTATTCTTTTAATTTTCGTTTAAATATTATAAGACTGTCACATTGTTTTAACTCTGTTGGAATGTCATTATACATTTTTATGCCTTCATAAAATAAACTTTTTTGCGCACTTTTCGTTCTTCGAAATTGTATCATAATATTGTCTGCTTGCCTCGTTCGACCCTCCACTAATACTATTTTATTTCCTAATTCTATGGGCAGCATTCCCTTTATAATTTTAAAAATAAAAATACAAACATTATAGTACAACCTTTGCCTTATAGACATAAATTGCAATACTTGTAGCATTTCTTCCACCCTAGTATACCTATTACACTGTATTATTACTCTCATAGCTCGATTTTGCATTATCTGCAGCTTCGACAGCTGAGTCTCTCCCATTCCCACTAACAACGTCGCACAATATTCAAAATGTGGCGCTATAATTGATTTATAGACTATACATCTAGTATAGTCAGATATGCTATTTCCTATTCTGTTTAAGAAACTAATTTTTTTCCCTATTTTCTTTAGCATGTAGTCGCAGTGATCATCAAATTTAAGTTCACTATCGATAATAACACCTAGATACTTTATCTTTTCCACGCGTTCTATTTCTGTGCCATCTAAACCTTTTAGTATTGTGTTTTTCCTCAGTTCTTTTCGCACACTTTTAATTAACATATATTTCGTCTTGGTAGCATTCATTTTCAGTCCATTATTATTCATCCACTTTTCAATAATGTGTAATACTTCATTCAGTCTCGTCTCAATCTCAGCACTGCCACCCCCTTCACATATATAATTGTGTCATCTGCAAACATTTTTATCGTGCATTCCTTTGGGCAAATCTGAATTATATCATTTATATACAACGAGAACAACAGTGGGCCCAATACAGATCCCTGTGGGACCCCGTACTCTGTTATAATAGATTTAGAGCATTGGTTATTAAATTTAACTTTTTGCGTTCTATTATTTAGATATGACTTTAACCATTTTAATACCATTCCTCTCATTCCATATTGATATAATTTATCTAATAATATTTCCCTATCTACTGTCTCAAATGCTCGTTTCAAGTCCAGAAATATGACTCCTATTATTTCTCCTTCACTTATTGTGAGTTTCCAATCATCAATAACAGTTTGTATTGCCGTTTCACAAGAGTGATTTTTTCTAAATCCCGATTGGTGTTCCGTTATTATTTTGTTGTTTTCTATATAGATTTCTATTTGGTTTTTTACCACCAATTCCAATACTTTTTCATAAATCGGCAATACATTTATTGGCCTATATTCACTTGCTTTGTTTGGTTTTGCTATTTTAGGAATTGGTATAATTGTTGATGTTTTCCATCCCTCAGGGCATATGCCCCTACTTAACGAATCATTTATTATACCCATTAATTCTCTCTTTATAACTAGGACGCTTGCTTTCATTAAGTCACTACTTATTCCTTCATCGGTTCCTTTCTTGTGTGGCAAGTTCATAATGATTCGTTCAACTTGGTGTACATCAACCAATTCAAAATTTTCTATCATTCCCTTGTTTTCTATAGTATAAATAGTTTTTTGACTGTTGCTTTCTCTATTTATTGTCTTAGTTATATCCTTAATACTCTTTGTATAATATAAATTAAATTTATCTGCTAACTCACATTCCTCTGTATTATTTAATATTTCAAAATCGACATTATGTATCTTCCTTGTCCCCGTATCTTCTCCTTTTATTATTTCTTTTAGAGTTTTCCACATCATTCTCGGATCATTTTTATTCTTGTCTATCATATCTTCATAATATTCTTTCCTTTTCCTTCTAATCAATTTGACTACCATATTTCTTTCAAATTTAAATTGAAGCCAAGCTTGTTCGGTATTCGTATTTAGCGCCGTAGTATATGATTCATCTCTTTCTTCGTAGCTATTCTTATCTCCTCCGAGTACCATTTCTTCCCTTCCCATATTTTTGGTATCCTAAATTTTTTCTTAGGTGCAGTCGTGTCTAATGCACTCACTATACTCTGAACAAATTTCTCAGCTCTTAAGTTTAATTCTAGCTCGTCGTTATGTTCGAGACTTGTTTCCACTGTACTGAGGAATTCCCCTATGTGAAATTTACTATAATCTCTACTGGTAATTTCTCTATATTTTTCATATTTTTTGTTTATAACAAATTCAACGCTTATACATGAATGATCTGTTATCTTTGGTTCATCATGTACCCTACAATTTATATTAATATTAGCGAAAACTACATCTATCAATGTTTTACTATCTTTCGTAACTCTCGTTGGTTTATCAACATATTGTTTCATACCCAAACATAGCATTTCTGTTTTTAATTTTTTCGTATAAAATGAGTCTGTCAATAAGTTTATATTAACGTCCCCCATCACTATACATTTTTTTTTTACTATCAGAGTGTTCACTATATCTCTAAAAACGTATAAAATCACCATCTGATGCACTCGGCGAGTGGTATACAACCGCGTAATTTTTTCGTATAAAATGAGTCTGTCAATAAGTTTATATTAACGTCCCCCATCACTATACATTTTTTTTTTACTATCAGAGTGTTCACTATATTCTAAAAACGTATAAAATCACCATCTGATGCACCTGGCGAGTGGTATACAACCGCGATACACTAATGATAGAAAGGGAAACTGTAAACTGTGCCTCTTCAAAAATTAAAACCAATAAATGTGACAAACAGTATCGGTCTTCTACTTAATTTTATTTATTTATTTACTTTATATATCAATCATCAGATTAATTATATACCGATAATTAACCGTACGATTTTTCGTCACAACTGTTCCCGGGATTATTATAATAAAAACAAATTAAAGATAAGAATCGCTTCTCATCATCATCATCGAGTATACAGTCCTAAGACTGGTTTGATGCAACAATCCGTCTCCACTGACTCTGTCCCCCGCCAGCTGTTTGACCTCTCTAAATGTCTGGCATCCCATATCCCCAATTATTTGGTTGAAATATTCTAATCTGGGTCTTCCCCTTCCCCTTTTCTTTCCCACCTCCCCTCCAAGATATCCCTAAGCAGTCCCCCATGTCTCAGTGTGTGCCCCATCATCTGACCTCTTCTCTTCCTCAGACTCCTCCACAAGGTTCTTTTTCTCCGATTCTTCTAAGAACTTCTTCATTTGTAATTTTATCCATCCAATTGATATTCATCATTCTTCTGTAGCACCACATTTCGAAAGCCTCCAATCTCTTTCTCTCCGCTTTTCCAATTGTCCAGGTTTCACACCCGTACATGGCTATGCTCCATACATATGTCTTCAATAGCAACTTCCTGTTTTCTAAGCTTCTAGGTAAAATAAAATCTTGTCAATTAAATTTCCTTATAGGTCGAATTTTTTTATTCGATAAAATTAAAAAAATATAATATATTTTTTTTTACCCCAGCGAGTTGTATCTAATTGAAAAGATATCATTAAGTAGAATAAGACTATGGTTTTTTAAAATTTAATTCTTTTCGAAATGACAGTGCGAGGGAGCTGTAAATATCAATTTTAGATGATCGTTGTAACTAAAAATGTCGTGAAAAAATTATCCAAGATCATTATTCATGGTCTTCTTTTAAACACATTATAACGATTTTGGTAAGTATATCAAATATTTTGTAAGATATGAATCACTCTACTTCATAAAGATAAGAGTAAATAAATATTATATTTAATTACGAGTAAATGAATTTAACTTTAAAGGACATCATAGATATTAGAGAAATATTTTTACATTGCATATCAGAGAGGTTTGTCCCCTTAGGAATCGAACCCAACTTAGCCCTAACTTAGCTTGCCGGGCCAGTAGCCAAACCCTTAAGACAAATCTCTCTCTGACATGCAACATATATAAGTATTATAGCTAGATTATATTTAATATTGATTTACTATGAGTTAAGGATTCTAGGTCGCTTATTTCACATTAAAAATGTTTATTAATGTGAAATAAGTGACCTAGAATCCTTAACTCTTAGTAAATCAATATTAAATATAATATTTATTTACTCTTATCTTTATTAAAGATGTTTCACCTTGCACCAACACCACAATCTCTACTAATCACTCTACTTCATCTAAAACAAAAAGAAACCCACGCATAAAAAAATGAAAATAATAATAATAATTAAAATATAATGATCAGTATAACCAAAGGGACCTCTTGTTGGTGTCTTTATGTCTTTATGTTCTAAACTACTCCCAAATCTCAAAAATAAATGGCTCAAGTGGCCAACTATCTCCTTAAGATAAGCGCTAACACGATAATGGCACATCTTAGTCTCAGAATGGCCTAGAAATCCTAATCGAGGTGAATAAATAAAGGTCTAATATCATATAGAACCAGCTAGATTAAATGGACCTTGATAGAATTATGAAGAAAACACTGCGTTAATGCCAATAACATGTGATAAAAATTTGATTTTTCTTATTTAAAAATCCCTAATTCATTTCTTTTATCCCACCTATGAATTACCTAATGCAAAACAAGTTAAGAAGAGAAACGTTTTGAATTGGTTAACTGACTCCTAGTTTCGATGAAAAAAATATTAGTAAATTCACAACTTATTTAATCTTTTTAACCGACTTCAAAAAAGGAGG
Source organism: Forficula auricularia (assembly GCA_024734495.1). Taxonomy (NCBI): domain Eukaryota; kingdom Metazoa; phylum Arthropoda; class Insecta; order Dermaptera; family Forficulidae; genus Forficula; species Forficula auricularia. The sequence goes on from JALMQS010000189.1 coordinate 2,057,311, forward strand.
AGGTTCTCTATTCGATTGAATTTTTTTTTTTTTTTTTTTTTTTGTGCCTATGTTACCTCATATCTCCGCCAATTCTCAACCGATTTTGAAATTTTTTTTTGCATTGGGTCCAGTCTAGCTTCCGATTGGTCCCATTGGTCGTATTAGACCTTTTTTATTAGGTTTGTTTAGACCTAACTTCTTTGTTTATGAACCGATTTCGATGGTTCTTTTTTTATCCGAAAGGGGGTGTCTTAGGGATGGTGTCATATTAATTTGGTCAAGTTCTGATGATATGATCACTATTAATAACATCACTAAAAAGAGAAAAATAAAAATAATTTTTAAGAAAAAATAAAAACCGACTTCAAAAAATTAAATGCAACAAATAAAATACACTAAAAGGTATAAAATAATTATTATCTTATTTAGTTACAACTAAACGACGAAATATTAACATGAAATTACTTTTTGAAGTTGGTGCCAAACAAATACCTTTTATGAATCGCACTCGACGGATCTTACTTAGTACGTTTGGAGGGTACGCTCGCTTATAGGTATAGTTAGTTTGGCACCGACTTCAAAAAGTAATTTCATGTTAATATTTCGTCGTTTAGTTGTAACTAAATAAGATAATAATTATTTTATACCTTTTAGTGTATTTTATTTGTTGCATTTAATTTTTTGAAGTCGGTTTTTATTTTTTTCTTAAAAATTATTTTTTGAAATAAACCTAAGTATTCAGTGTGCCTGCTGAAAAAAGTAACCCTATCGGCACTAGTGATAATAACCATATTGTTAATACAGAATAACATTATGCAAGTTTTATAAAATAATAGAAAATATCTGGGATTTAGAATTCATTGAATACAGAGTGAATAATGAGAGTTAATTATATCAATAAAAAAAATTTACACCTGCTAAAACACAAAAACATCAAAAGAATCTAGAAGTGATACCAGAACTAGAAAGTGAGTATTAGAATGGTCCTTATTTTGGGTATTTTCGAATTTTTACGATGACAAGGGCTCATATGGTTTGAAATAAAAAAAAAAAAAAAATATTCCCCAAGTTTCAAATCTCTATCTAAATTATAACCTGTGCCCCCAGCGATGTAAGTTTCTCATCTAAATAACATGGTGTTTTTGCCATTGAAAGATCAATTTTTTATTCCGGCCAAAGTAATGGTTCAAAAAATTTGAAACTGTAAGCTTTCTCCTTATAATACTAGCTATCCATTATATTATTACAGATTTTTAGCTATTATAATTTTGGAGTTAGAGCTAGATAAAATACTGCTATATCTTAGTGTTACTAAGTTATAGACTCCAAAATTATAATAGCTAAAAATCTGTAAAAATTCTTAGGGATAGCTACTATTATAAGAAGTACCTGGAGGCACCGAGCGATGCTCGGTAACTTCTTCCTTCAGTTAAAAGCTTTATTTTAATATTATTTTTAATTTAAAATTCTGATAAAAAAGGTCGATTTTTATTTGAGAGCCGTTTTCAAATTAAAAAAAATACAAAAATATATAGTATTCGCCCACTGTACCCCCCACCCCCACCTCCACCCCGCTCGACCCCAACACCGAAACCTCACCCTACCTCCGGATCCCCCACCACTGCACCCCACCTCCTGCACCTGTTTTGATTCAACCATATGATTCATTTTTATTCATCCAATTGTTAATAAATCAAAATGTGTTGTTTTTTCAGAAAATTAAGACCTGCATGAAATATATTTTTAAATAAATTCTTGATTATTTTTTATTCTATTAAATAAATCAAGTTCTTTATAATATCAATTATAAAACGTTTATTAATATTTCTAACATTTATGGAGAACAAAATATGTTAAAATCCACAATCACAATACTTCTTCAAGGCCTTTGAGAATAAAGGATTAGCCCGACCTATTGTCTGTCTGTGTACAAAAGAAAAGATAAACCCTTTTTAAATCCCTAAGAATGGAATTTTTCTACCTGAGAATAATTAATTTGATTACGAATAAACCCCCATCAAAAACAATTTTGTCGAAGATGAGACCGTGACAGATCGAATTGTCACCCCAAAAACCCCATAACCCGTGAATTTCATTAAAATCGGTAGAGTCGTTTTCAAAATAGAACCAAGATACAAATATATATACAAACAAACAAATAAATATACAATTTTTGCTCATTTAACAAGAGTAGATAAAGTCTACAGAGTTTCAAATCTTTTGAACAATTACTTTGGCCGGAATAAAAAAAATGGTCTTTCAATGGCAAAAACACCATGTTATTTAAATGATAAAAATTACATCGCTGGGGGCACAGGTTATAATTGAGATAGAGACTTAAAACTTGGGGGATATTTTTTTTTATTTATTTCGAACCATAGAGCCCTTGAAAATTCCGAAAATAAAGACCACCCTAGTGCGTATACACCCTGATATTGTGATCGTGCTGTGGTTTGAGTTTAGACTACTAAGAAGCAACAGCGATTGAGAACTGAGACTTGTGACAACCAACTCGTATGTCAATCAGCCCCGGTTTCCTCTATTTCTTTTTTTGTTGTGTTAAAAAGATAAGTATGATTATTAAAAGTATCTTTCCTACTATCTTACTTACTTATAATTTGTTAAAAATTCCGTTGAGTGGATTTGCTCGCGAATTTACTCCGCGGAATTCTAAATTAACATAAAACAAAATTTATTTTATTCACATCCCTATGATTCTTTAATTAAATTAATTATAATCGTTCCAGTGCTTCTCACATAATTTTTTCTCTGATTTTCTGCATTTTTCAACCGTAAGTCTAAAGATACATTGCATGTCAGAGTGTGTTTTTGTCTCGAGGGTCGAACTAACAAGACCGGATAGCGTGTTAGTAATCGGGTTCAAATCCTGAGGGGCCGAAGCCCTCTAATATGTAACGTAAAAATATTCTACTAAAATCTTAGATTTTTGACTTTAATTAAATTCTTTCTTGATATATTTGGTTTTCACTGTGAGTTATATTTTTACCACTAAGAAGCAACAGCGATCGAGAACTGAGACTTGGGACAACCAACTCGTATATCTTTTTTATTATCATGTTAAAAAGATAAGTATGATTATTAAAAGTATTAGTAAGAGCGTAATATTTTGTATCAAAGTGAACAAGTTATTAATAAAATTTGATAATATTATCATAACAAACAAAGATTATAGAAATTAAATTGACGTTATTTCATTATAATTCAAAATTTACTAAGAAATCATGAAGTGTTAATTAATTTCAAATTTTCCAATTTCGTATAAAGATTAATTAACTAGAAGAAAATCTCTTGTCAACGGGCTTAATTTAACAATAATTAGGTCACATCCAATTCATGAGTAATTTATTTAGATAAGAGATTTTGATATAAATAAAAGGTAGTGATCTGTGGAGTCAATTAACGTTTGCAATCTGACAGACAAACAAACATACAAACATGCAACCAATTTCTTCTCTTGTGCTTGCGGTGGTTTTGGCGGCTGTTGCGGTCGTCCATGCTCAACAACACAACCTGGTCATCGGCCAACGGGTTCCCGGCGATGTCAAACTCACCACTCGACAGGTCTACAAAGATTCCAGCATTCTGAGGGTTGTCGAAACGGATTTGCCATTCAGTAGCAACTGGCCTATTACCTTCATCAATGCCACCGACCTGCACACCGATGGTGATGGCAAGATTCCTTCGATTACATCTGGAGGTATTGGCCAGTACAATGTCAACATCCACTTCAAGTCCAAACGAGGACACACTATCAACTTTACTGTCGACATTTACGGACGCTGATCTCTTTCCAACTCTAACATTCATCCCATACCATATTTATTATACTTAATATAATTACATTCTCATAAAAAAACCAATCTCTCTATATGTACTCGTATATTGTTTAAAATAAATGATTTTTTTAACTAAATAAAATGAATTTGATTTTTTCCTTAAAAACTACTTAAATAAGTGAAATAAAGATATACTTAGTTAGTTATTGAAAACCCTGAGCATCTTATTCAATAATTATTAAAAAATTTAGACCGACAATCTTCCAGCAGGAGATTGTCAGTTCAATGTCTGTGGTCCACGAATGTGTATAGTATTTAAAAGTTTGTATACCATGATCTTGAAAGCAAAGTTTTCCAATTAGTAATCACTCGAACTCAAATCAATTCAATATTTCCTTAACTCTTTCCATTCATTTGTCTTTATAATCTTCTGTTTTGTTTGTTCTGCCTTTCTTTAGACTTCCTAAGACCTTAGTCTTCCTCTTATTTATTTTCATTTTTACTCTTTCTGCTAAATAAAATAATTAAAATTTAAATAGATTTAAAAATAATTAATAAGATATATGTAAAATTAACTATAAGAACTATTTAATAACTAAATAAGTAATATGGTTATGTTTATTCTTGAAATTAAATTAAATAAATTGACACGTTCTGATGTGGCCATCCACTTGACTTTACCAGACACTTCTGGCTGAGTTTGGTACAAGGGCCTAGATTTTAATTTTTTTACCCTACAACCTCCCCACCCCTATTTTGGGCGGTTTATTTTGAATTTTAGAGTTCTGGGGGACATAGATTTTTATTTTTTGACCCCCCCCCCACACAAGTTTTTATTCATTTATCCTACGAACTACAGACAGACCGACATTATAGATACAGCAAGATTTCTTATTTACTTTTTTTTTTTTTTTATAAATTTGATTAAACCAATTATTTTACATTAATTAATGTATACATTGTATTTTTGCTTCGATTCCGGAGATTACTTCTCCACCATCGAGTGTCCTTATTCATCTTTAGTCCTTGTTTTTAATAAGAGGAAAAATCTAATTAGATAAAAACCTCTTTTCCGATAATTATTTCAATTCCATTATTCCCCAATCAAGTCGATTGGTTTTATCCTCCTTTCCTCCATCTCTCTCCCCACCTCATTCCCATCCTTCTTATTTACTTTTGTACGAATCCTTAAAAGGAAACCTTCCTACTTTTATATTGTGACAGTTAAAAAGAGGCTAATTTCCGAGTGTATGTTTAGTTGACTAACTCTCAGGCGGATACTAGACCGGGAGCTGGATGGAGTTGAGTGTGCAAAATATGAGGACCGCACTTAATCAACCAATATTAACTGAGAATAGCTCAAAGATTAATAATCCGGATGTTACCGGCCAACTTTTTGGTCCAATTTTTTTATCGGGGGTGAGGCTCTTACCTATAAAGGAAATTGATGAAGTACATGCTATGGAGCCATTTTAAGGATTATTTTAATTATAATTTTTTAAAAATGATAATAGGTTGTTAAATGAAGTGAAAAACAAAAATAATACTGGATCATCGCTTAGAACACCAACTATTAGATTTATAGATATCCAGCATTTTCCATGACAGGAAATGATCACTATTTTCAAAAAATTGCAGTTTTTCCTTCATAGAATAAAAACCATTCATCCTAGTAACTTGATTTCTATCTCATTATCTAGGAGATTTTGTTGACTTGAACGTTTACTTTTTTTTATAAAACTTTTAAATTTATAGATATCCAGCATTTTCCTTGACACTTTTGAGGATTCGGATCATATTCTGTCCGTAAAATGCTGGATATCTATAAATCTAGGAGTTTTATAAAAAAGTGATCCAAGTAAACGTTCAAGTCAATAAAATTTCCTAGAGAATGAGATAGAAATCAATTTTTTCCCTTGATTGGTTTTCATTTTATGAAGGAAAAACTGCGATTTTTTGAACTAAATTGTATTTTGTTATGCAAATGTATTATTAATAATGACTGTCAGAATAAAAAAGATTGATTAATTTATTTTTATTTTTTGATTACTTATGCAAAAATTTGTTTTTTGGTAATAATTTTTTTTTTCAACAATTCTTGTTTAATTTTTAAATCTTAGATTTATAGATATCCAGCATTTTCCATGACAGGAAATGATCCATTTTTTCAAAAATCGCAGTTTTTCCTTCATAAAATGAAAACCAATCACGGTTGATTTCTATCTCATTCTCTAGGAAATTTTATTGACTTGAACGTTTACTTGAATTACTTTTTTTATAAAATGCAATTGGATGTTGATGAAAGCAGTCCACGGTGGTTGTAAAAAAATAAGACTATAGAGGTTTTATTATTTTACATTTATTTGTTAAAACCGACGTTTCGGAGATTTATTCTCTCCTTCTTCAGGGTAACAAAAAGTCAATGAAAGTAGTTCAAAACATAATTACTTTCTGTCTCCTTTGACAATGCCAAAAAAAAACATTATAAAAATTTTTTTTCATCTCGAATAGAAAATAAAGTAACAAGCAATTGATACCTTGAAGAAGGAGAGAATAAATCTCCGAAACGTCGGTTTTAACAAATAAATGTAAAATAATAAAACCTCTATAGTCTTATTTTTTTACAACCACCGTGGACTGCTTTGATCAACATCCAATTGCATATTTATACCAGTCCGTCTCCTAAAGAAAATCTCTATCAATTTTTATAAAATTCCTATATTTATAGATATCCAGCATTTTACGGACAGGATATGATCCGAATCCTCAAAAGTGTCAAGGAAAATGCTGGATACCTATAAATCTAGGAGTTTTATAAAAAAAGTGATCCAAGTAAACGTTCAAGTCAATAAAATTTCCTAGAGAATGAGATAGAAATCAAGTTTCTACCTTGATTGGTTTTCATTTTATGAAGGAAAAAATGCGATTTTTTGAAAAAATGGATCATTTCCTGTCATGTCAATTTTTTTTCTCAACAATTCTTGTTTAATTTTTAATTTTATTTTTTTTTTTTATTGAGTAGCTATAATAGCCCAAGAGCCCACGACTGCCAGACCTTCGTTATTTTATAAAAGCTGAAAGTTTTTCTGTGCATGTCCCCATACAGGTAAGAACGACCAGCGACTATAGAGTTTGGGTTGTGGTTACTTTGGCAGGTAACAGGTAATAAAGGTGTATAAAATAGTACTTTAAATTCGTCAAAGTATAAAGCTCAATTTTTGTATATTTTCTTCGGGATAACTTTAGAAATCTCGTCATCCATTGCCGGACACTTATGACAGTTGCGACCCCCTGCCAGACACCCCTTGGGGGTTAAAAATTAAAAATCTAGGCCATTTGAGCAAACTCAACCAAATTTTGTATACATAATCAGTGGGACCCCAGAAGTATAAAAATGCAAAAACTAACTAACCTTCCAAAATAGGGATCGGGGGGGGGGGGTGTATAGCCAAAAAATGAAAATATAGGCTCTTGTACCAAACTCAACCAAATTTTGTATATATAATCAGTGGGCTCCCAGGAGTCTAAAAATGGAAAAACTAACCCCACTCCCCTACATGATTATAAATAATTTTATTAAACATTAAATATAGGTGCCAGGTTGTATGGTAAAGTCAAGTAGATGGCCACATCAGAACACGTCAGCTTATTTTGGAGTTATAAAGTAAGGAACGTATGCAATCCTGCTTATTCCTTCAATTTGATAATTAGACCTTCATTAATCTATTAATAGATAACTTATTAAGGTTTTCTTCTAAGCTCTTATCAATGTTCATGTTCTAATTCATTTTACTAAATAAGTAAAACTAAACGGGGCGGGCGTCATTCGGCTGGATCCCATCCCCTTGGATGCTATTGATTATTGCCTGACCCCCTAGGCGGGCTTACTCATGGTCACATTCGCCGATCTCTTGCTGGTACCATTGAGAGGGTGAAATTGAACGAACAACCATGAGTATAGTAGGGTACCTAACTACTCTCGAAGACTTCCGGAATCAGCCGAATGGGTTCGTTTTGGAGGCGCACGGTGCGCTCCAGGATTGCGCTACTCGTGTTCAGTCTTCAGTGCGACGCCGGCCATCCTTCTAATAGCAAGTGTTTTTGTGAGTGCTTACGAAAATAACAACTAGCGGATTTCTTTCAGGGATTATAATACAATATTCCATCACGGTAGGTAAATCTAATCAATTTTTAAATATATGTAAATTTTTTATTTTATTTTATTTGTATTAATTATCATAAAATAACCGAGCGGTGAACCGCGACCTAATATGCTGTACACCTACTTCCACTTGTACTTCCAAATATTTACAAGTAATTCCAAAATGTCCAAGTACTTACAAACATTTCCAAGTACTTCCAAATATTTCCAAGCACTTCCAAATGTTTCCAAGTACTTCCAAATATTTACAAGTAATTCCAAAAATTTCCAAGTACTTACAAACATTTTCAAGTACTTCCAAATATTTACAAGTACTTCCAATTATTTCAAGCAATTGCAAATATTTACAAGTACTTCCAAATATTTCCAAGTACTTCCAAATATTCCCAAGTACTTTCAAATATTTCTAAGTACTTCCAAATATTTCAAGCACTTCCAAATATTTCCAAGCACTTCCAAATGTTTCCAAGTACTTCCAAATATTTACAAGTAATTCCAAAATTTCCAAGTACTTACAAACATTTTCAAGTACTTCCAAATATTTCCAAGTACTTACAAACATTTCCAAATACTTACAAATATTTCCAAGTACTTCCAAATATTTCCAAGCACTTCCAAATGTTTCCAAGTACTTCCAAATATTTACAAGTAATTCCAAAATTTCCAAGTACTTACAAACATTTTCAAGTACTTCCAAATATTTACAAGTACTTCCAATTATTTCCAAGTAATTGCAAATATTTACAAGTACTTCCAAATATTTCCAACTACTTCCAAAATACTTCCAAAGAGGTGTCACCTACTTCCAATCGCGGATCACCCCTCGAAAATAAATCACGCAAAATTTCGCCTTTTTGCACCTCCCTCCCTTATCACGCTCCGTCACATTTTCTGGGACCCCCCTAACAAATAAATATAACGTCACAAAAACTAAACACCCCACCTATAAACTTTATTTTTTGCTGACAAGATAAGAAAAAAATTAAAATAAAATTAATTAATTGCGAACGTCACATTTCTTTAGCCCCCCCCTGTAACATATCGTCAAGATAAGCAATACCCTCTCCCCTGGTTGCGAACGCATTTTATAAATGGCCCCTAATTAAATATTAATTGGTTAATTATTAAGGGTCTTTCGAGATCCATAGGGGCTGTATCTTCTTGGTGCCCACTCTCTTGCATTAGATCACATAAAAAAAATTGACACGTTCTGTGTGGCCTTCTACTTGACTTTACCATACACTTATGGTTGAGTTTGGTACAAGGGCCTAGGTTTTAATTTTTTGACCCCCCCCTAATATTGGCTCCTGAAAAAAATATTTATGTTATTATAGGTTCATTTTATAGTAAATTTCATTTTTCTTGTTTTTTTAGTTTGAAAATATTATAATTTTAATTTTTACCCTCGCCCCCTCTTAATTTCGGGTTTGATTTCAACCAAAATCTAATCAGCTCTTAATCTCAATGCACCAAAACTAAGTTTGAAATTTGGTTTTGATATTCACACTAGTTTTTGAGCTAGCTCGTCCACAAAATTTGGTAACACACACTAACAGACTAACTAACAGACATTTGGACAAAACAGTTATTATCTCGAAAAATATAATTTTTTCGACGTTCACTTATTAGAGCTTTTTTGTAGACCGAAATGCCATGGTTTCGCCCAATTTTTTTAATCAAAATAGTTTCAGCTGGTTTTGAGATATTTCGAGCAAAAAAAAAAAAAAAAAACTTTTTTTCATTCACGATTACAATAATTGATTGACCATACCCTGATCGTGGCTAGACTTTTCCATAGTTATTCGAAATATTAATATGTTTATTCCTTTATTATTAATCAGATAAATTGACTAAATAAATAAATTTTAAAGAATTTCAAAAATACTATCTTACTGTAAAGTACTTTAAAATGTAATTTTACTAAACACTTTATATAACATTTTTTGAGGCGTTCTCAAGGTACTTAAATAGGATATTAAATTTGATCAAAATTGATGTTCAAAATATTTATTTAGAAAAAACTAAAAATGTACCAGAATTAAGTAATAATTTTCTTCCAGAACTTAACTGACTTGATCTAAATTTTTCGTTAAATTGAAGGGTTGGTTTTGTCACAAATATAATAAAACAATAATTTTAATAACTATTTGTATTATTTAATTGATAACTATACAGTTTGTATCTATATTGAAGATTTAAGAATGAATGTTTCATGTGAAATGACAAATTCCGGTTCTTGAACGAGATAACTACTGAGGATGGTCGACCAGTGGTGACCGAAACTGTATAGTTATCAATTAAATAATACAAATAGTTATTAAAATTATTGTTTTATTATATTTGTGACAAAACCAACCCTTCAATTTAACGAATAAAGTAATAATGTTGGTCAGACGATATATACCAAAAACTAATTAGCGCTTCATTTTGGTAAAGTAATAGTATATTTTCAATTTCATTTGAATTGGTTGAACGGTGTGGAAAAAATAGTCGACGAAAAAAAGGAATACATCCCCACGGACTAAATGAAAAGTCGCACTTTTTGGCCTTGGAACGAGAATCCATGTAATTTTTGGCAAAACAGTCTGGTCCTAAAATTCAACCTGATTAAATACTACAATTTGTGACTTTGGTTGAGACCATTGGTTCCGTAGGTTTTACTTGAAGACGCGACGCTTTGAAGTTGCTCTTGGCGCGAGACCGATCCAATACTTTATCTGCTTCGCATTTGTTAAAGTAGAAATGGGGAAATGGATTGGGGCTTATTTATTTTCACATTTATATTTGCTATGTCATATATGTAGAAAGTTTTTGTGAAGTATTGCGATCGCCTGCCTGGTTTGTAGGCTAGGCATAGCCTTAACTGATCTGCCAATTCAGTTGTCTAATTAGCGGCCCCTCCCCCGTTAAATGAGATGTAGATATTAAATGAACGGTCATATCTACACTTTGCGGTTGAAATTTTCAAAATGAGTGCATGACTCCACAGCGTAATCAGTGTATGTATACGAGCCCCGTCCCATCTCAATTGGCCCACCAATACTTTTTCTTTTTAAATAAAATTATGCTAATTCACGGTAAATTTAATTTAAATATTTATTTTTATTATCATTTGGAACAAAATTTTAAACAATTTAAAACATTTATTGTAACATTTAACTTAAAATTATTTTTTAATTGTTAAAAACATATTTTTATATAAAAAATAGTTATTTGCTTTTCACGAATTTTTTTTTTTAAGAATCTTTGAATATGTGAAATAATCAAGTAGGCTTTGCCTTTTTCCAACAAAAGAAAGTTTGTTTTGTTTATTATTAGTAAAAATGACTCGTGGAAAGGTTGTTGATGAAAAAATTCGCTCAATTATTATCAATTTATTTAAAAAGGGAAAATCAAACGCGGAAATTGGCGATCTAGTTAATTTATCAAAGTTTACTGTCAGAAATATTATTCGAGTTTATAAAACAACGGGTACAATAGCTACAAAACCTCGGTATGCGTCGAAATCCAATATATCAGATGTTGATAGACGGGCATTGAAGAAGATTATTAGAAAAAACAGGCGTTCGAACTATGGTGAATTATCTGTTCTTTGGAGCGATGCTGTGGGGCGAAGTGTTTCAAGATCCACGTGCCATAGAGAAGCCCTTAAGTTAGGTTTTAAAACTTACAAGGTAATTTTATTGCAACTTATTCCAAATTTTTTTTTGTAATTTTACTAATTTTTTTAGACGAAAGAAAAACCACTCTTGACATTAAAATAAAATAAAAACCGGCTTAAATGGGCTAAAAGTCACATCAATTGGACGAGTGATGAATGGAATAGTGTCCAGTGATGAGTCTCGTTTTGAAGTTTGTGTTGGGGACAATCGAAGCAGAGTTATTCGTCAGAAAAATGAAGCTTTCAATTCAGATTGTTTAAAAAAGAAAGTAAAATTTCCTGCTTCAGTTATGGTATGGGGTTCAATGTCTGCTAGAGGTGTTGGAAAACTTCACTTCATTGATGGAATTGTAAACACAAATAAATATTTAGACATTTAAAAAAAATCGTTACTTCCAACAATGGCAGATGATGCATTGCAGAATAATAATAATTTTGTGTTCCAACAAGACGGGGCGGCCTGCCATACATCAAGAAAATCTTTAAAATGGCTATCTGATCATAATGTTCCACTTTTGGAGTGGGTGGCAAACAGTCCCGACTTGTCACCAATAGAAACTCTTTGGCACACAATGAAAAAGCTATTACGAATACAACCAGCTAAAAACGTAGTCGAATTAAAACACAAACTTCAAAATATTTGGGATACTTTCACTCAAGATGAGTGTCAAAACTTAATAAGTACGTTGGCCAAAATAATTCAAGCCGTAATTAAAAATAAAGGCGACGTCACACAGTGGTAAAGGTTTTGGATTTTGTATGTTTTCTTTGTTTTTAACAATTAAAAAATAATTTTAAGTTAAATGTTACAATAAAATGTTTTAAATTGTTTAAAATGTTGTTCCCAATGATAATAAAATTAAATATTTAAATTAACTTTACCATGAATTAGCATAATTTTGTTTAAAAAGAAAAAGTATTGGTGGGCCAATTGAGATGGGACGGGGCTCGTATACCAGGTGAGTTTTTTTTATCTTGAGACAGTCTTATAATTCAAAAACAGTGCATTATATGGAAAAAAGTTTCAAATAAAAGTTTGTTTATATCGAGGGGGAAACTAAACTACGCTATTGTTTGTCGACCTAGAACAAGCTCAATGTCAAGTTCTGTTTTTTAAATGGAATTCTATATTTTTCTATATGTCTCTTTAATCTTCAAAAAAAAACTGAACAGCTTTCATAAGAACTATTTTTCTATACGACATCAAATAAATTAAATACATGAATCAATTAGATCTCAAAAAATCTTACTAATTATTTTTAACAATTATTTAACTTAATTATCAAAAAATAATGATTAAATAATTAATTGTAATACAAATTATCCATGACAGCTCGGATTCAATAGAAGACACTCTCTCGGGATTTCTTAAGAAATTTTAAGTATGCTAACATCGACGAATTTTTATATTTTTTTGATTCTCTTTTAATTAATAAGTAATACATTTTTTCACTAAAAAACGTTTCGAAGGTGTCACGAAAAAGCGTCACACGATAACATATTATTTATTTTAATATTAGGTAATCATCATCATCAGCATTTATAACCTTATCGTATATGTACTTACTCTTTTTATTTTTAAAATAATTGTAAAATTTAAATTCAAAAATCCCTGCAACAGGCCGTAGAATTAGGTAGATTTCGAAGGGGCTGTACCCCTTTAGACTACTCCTATCAAAAGCTTTTCAGACACAAGTTGTAGAGGTTAATTAGTAGAATATTAGCCATTTGCAGCCAAACTGGTAGCATTCATATTAACGTTGTTATGAATTTTTAAATATTTCAACCCCCCACCATTTCCAGCCCCTTGTGGCTGAAGTCACCAGAAACTAATCAATTCTTGTTTATATCAAGACTAAATTTTGTGCCAAATTTTATTGCAATCGGTTGAACGTTGCGGCCTGCAGCGAACCCACAAAATTGCGTGGTTTTGGGGTCTTTGCGGAAGTCTCACCATGAGAGTGAGCACAATAGGTATATTCGAGGGGTGAACCGCGATCTAAAATTGTGTACACCTAATTCCACTTCCACTTTCATTTCCAAGTAGAAGACAATAGATTATCTAATGAATTCCAAAGTAATTCCAAATAATTCCAAAGACAGTGTACACCTAATTCCAATCGCGGTTCACCCCTCGGGTATATTACTTCGAAATCTACCTAAAACGCTGTTTCTTTATTTTATTGATATAATTCCATCGGCTAACTTTTCTCATAATTTAAACTGTTCTTAAATTATTACCGACACTTTCTCTGTTAGTCCTAGTATGACACATACACTCGATTTTTCTATTAATATTAAGAATACTACTTATGTAGGATTGTACTTATCTAGTGATAAGAAAAATGTTGTTTTTAAAGTTTATTATAATTAGAAATGTAAAGTCTTAATTTTTTTAAAATAATTTGGAATTCGTTCTCATTCATTTGTAAAGATATTCTGATCTGTTAACTTATAAATCAAAAGATCGGATAATTTTTTTCGGTTAAATTGAAGGCCACCTTCGTCAGTTGATTAACATATGATGAGGTCAGACACCACTTGAAAAAGAATGAATACAGTTCAGGAATGTCTCTTTTTGATTTACGCTTAGTTTAAAGAAAGTTCATCACTATTTGTTTCATATATTTTTTTAACCGACTTCAAAAAAGGAGGAGGTTCTCAATTCGACTGATTTTTTTGTGTCTATGTTACCTGATATCTTCGCCAATTGTGAACCGATTTTGATGATTTTTTGCATTGGGTTCAGTCTAGCTTCCAATTGGTCCCGTTTTTTTCAATGGTATTAGACCTTTTTTTGATATGTTAGTTTAGACATAACTTCTTTGTTTATGGACCGATTTCGATGATTCTTTTTTTATTATAAAGGGGGTACCTTAGGGGTGGAACCATATTAATTTGGTCAAGTTCTGATAATATGATCAATGTTTAAATAACGGAAATCTCCAGTTCTTATGTACAAATAATCGAAATTATAATAAGTAAAATCTTTTATAAAAAAATCTTAAAACATTCATTTAAAACCCGCAAACGTTTCTAGAGAATTTCTATATTTATGAATTTAATTTTATTATCATTTTCTGATTCATTCGCCCGACCTTTCTCTTACGAGATGCATGTATTATATTAAGTCACTATTAATAACATCACTAAAAAGAGAAAAATAAAAATAATTTTTATAATAAAAAAAAACCGACTTCAAAAAAATTAAATGCAACAAGTAAAATAATAAGAACTCAAAAATAAAACTAAATGCACTAAAAGGTATAAAATAATTATCTAATTTAGTTACAACTAAACGACGAAATATATACATGAAATCACTTTTTGAAGTCGGTGCTAAACAAACTATATAAGCGAGCGTACCCGCCAGTCGTACTAAGTAAAATCCGTCGAGTTTGATTCATAAAATGTATATGTTTGGGACCGACTTCAAAAAGTGATTTCATGTTAATATTTCATCGTTTGGTTGTAATTAAATTGGATAATTATTTTATACCTTTTAGTGCATTTTATTTTATTTTTGAGTTCTTATTATTTTATTTGTAATCGGTTTTATTTTTTTAATGAAAATTATTATAATAGTGACTTAATATAATACCTTGCATGCATCTCGTAAGAGAGAGCGTCGGGCGAATGAATCAGAAAATGATAATAAGATTCAATTCATAAATATAGAAATTTTCTCTAAACATTAGCGGGTTTTAAATGAATGTTTTAAGATTTTTTTATAAAAGATTTTATTTATTGTAATTTCGATTATTTTCTCATAAGAATTGGAGATTTACGTTATTTCGTCATTGATCATATCATCAGAACTTGATCAAATTAATATCGGGCCACCCCTACTAGGTACCCCCTTCCAATAAAAAAAGAATCATCGAAATCGGCCCAGGTGGTATAAGGTTCTCGCTGAACATACATATAATTAATAAATAGATATCTTGACTATCTTGGAGCTATACTGACCCAAACGCAGAAAGAATCATTAAAATCGGTTGATAAACAAAGAAGTTATGCCTGAACAAACATAGCAAAAAAGGTACAATACAAAAAAAACTGGACTGAAACTAGACTGAACCCAATGCAAACAAAATCATCAAAATCGGTTCACAATTGGCGAAGAGATCAGGTAACATAGACAAAAAAAATTCAGTCGAATGAGAACCTCCTCCTTTTTTGAAGTCGGTTAAAAATAAAGAAAATAATTTTTATTTGAAAATTATTATTGTTAATTAATTTCAGCAATTTATGTATCCTTGTATTAAAAATAAAAAAAACAGTAAAATATTTGGAATTAATTGCTTTAAATCATTTCATGGTAAATTAACAGGCAAAACTACTTAAATGATTAATAATAGAACTCACGCGGAACTATGGTGATGAAGGGCGTGTATAAGGGAATTTAGCCCCTCCCTTAAAAGATTTACTCATAGCAATATCTTTTATTTTCATTCAGGTACGTAGGTAAGGGGGGTCAAGGGGTTGAACCTCCCCCTATATACATAATATGTAATAGGTGAATTTTTCTTTTGATTTTTTCCCGAACCACATCCTATCACTAGATAGCTGTGACTGAATTATGTAATTGAAAAGTTTTTGTTTTGCCGAGAGTAGCAGAGAGTTTGTTGATTCACAAAGAGAAACAAAGAGGTTGTCAAACAAATAAATAATATATATACAAATATATCATCTCGATATATGTGTGTGTATGTTTATTTGCATCAAGCAGAGGACAACCTCTTGTTTCTCTTTGTGACTGAATTATGTATTTTAGAAAATCATTTCAATTTTGTTTTACCTATGCTAAAGTCAGGGGGGTAAGATAATATATCTGAACAAATCACTTTCTCAATCAACGAGCCCCTCCAATAAAAAATCTATACCTACGTGCATATTTTAATTACATAACATATAGTACTTGGAGGCACCGAGCGATGCTCGGTAACCCCCTCCCGAAACCACACACCTCGCCCCACCCCACCCCAACCGCTAACACGTGGAGTAATCATCTCCACTAAAACTTGAAGGATTGAACCAGCATCTTCGTCCGGAAAAACTCTCTTATATAAAGCCGTCTTATTCTCAATAAATAACCTTATAGGTTCGTCTTTTCTCTGTTTCTCCTCATAAAACATAACCTTTAACTTTGAGACTACGATTAAACTATCGTATTCTCGGAGAAATTTCATTTTAAAATCTTTCCAATCCAACGCTGGAAATTGATTTAAATTGTTTTAAATGAGATTACGAGTTCTTAATTAAAATGATCGTAATATTGGCGCCCGAACAATGTGAAAATGATAAGAAAACCTAGTAGACCACTAGCGAAGAGGAATAAGAAAAATGATTTTGCGAATATGGAAATAACGAGGGGGAGATATCGAAGATCAAGGATGATATAAAAAAAGGTGAGCATAGAGTAATGGATTTGGGAGAGGAGGTGAATAAATTAAAAAATAATTTTGAAGAAATAATAAAGAAATTAAAGGATGATTTGGAAGAGGAAAGAAACAAGAGGATAGAGTTGGAAGAAATAATAAAAAGGAAGGAAAATTCGAAAAGGGAAGTGATTTCGAGATTAATAGGAATATTCAATTAGCAGACGTGGGAAAATTCCTTCCGGTGTTTAGAGCTCTCCCAGAGGAAGATCCGAAGTTATTTTTAAAAAAGGTCGAGAATAGCTCTATTAAAATATAAAGTACCGGAAGATGTTTGGCTCATGGTGGTTTCGGATCAGTTGTTAGATAAGGCCAAGACATGGTGGCGGGTGGTCAATCAATTTCCAGCGTTGGATTGGAAAGATTTTAAAATGAAATTTCTCCGAGAATACGATAGTTTAATCGTAGTCTCAAAGTTAAAGGTTATGTTTTATGAGGAGAAACAGAGAAAAGACGAACCTATAAGGTTATTTATTGAGAATAAGACGGCTTTATATAAGAGAGTTTTTCCGGACGAAGATGCTGGTTCAATCCTTCAAGTTTTAGTGGAGATGATTACTCCACGTGTTAGATCGTCCATTAGGGGAATGAAATTCACTGATATTGAAGGGTTTATGCAGACGGTAGAAGAAATAGAAAGGGATTTAAAGGATATGGATAAAGAAGAGAAGACAAGTCCCACTCAGGATAGAAGTTGCATTCGGGATAGACGTTTTTGTGGATTCTGTAGGCGGGAAGGACATGGGGAAGACACTTGCTTCAAGAAGGGAAACGAGTGGAGGGGGCAAGGAAAAAGGGAGTTCCTTGTCCAAAAAGCAGTAGTGATTCCCCTAAGAAAGTAGGAATAGAAAGTGAGATCGGTAGTCATATTATTTGTAGTGAATAAATTTTCGAAATCATTAGTCATCCATAGGAATTACAAATAGAGGAAAGAAAGGGCATTA